>JARHVA010001115.1:1145000-1597500 GCA_037957365.1 Torreya grandis | reverse complement strand
TCAAGGATGTTTATAAAACTAGCCTTCCCTTATTCCTACTATACTCCCTTAAGGAATATATTTTAGATTTTTAAGGTAACAATAAGGTCTTTATTTCACACCAAGATCTTAATTTCTTTCTCTTCAAGAATTCTTTTTTGGAAATAATCAAAGTGATGTCATTAACATTGAGATCTAATTCAGTTACAAAAAGGGCTAAGAAATGTTCTAAAAGAGAAATGTCAATTATTGAGGCTTCAATGATAACCAAAGGTAAAGTTGGGAGGTTGAGGATTAAGTTGATTCTAGAACCCATGGAGTTGGAAGAGATAGAGGACATGAAAATTAGGACCTAGGCACTAGATTAATCTATAATGAAACTCTTGACCTTGGCTCTAGAATCCTTAGATTCCCTAACCAAGAGGCTATGACTATGGTTGTGACTAATTCACCTAGAGAAAGGTTATGTTCTCTTAAAATTATTCTCAAGAATAAGGCCTTGGAACTTAGATTGATGAGAAGATAAATCAAAGAAACTATGGGGGGCTCTTTCCTATAATTTCTTTGATGGCCAAGGAGGGCCTAGTTTCTACTTCTATCACCCCCAATAAATTATTTAAAGACACAAAGGACCTTCGAATTTTGAGTTCTATAGGGCTTTATTAAAGAGTGACTACACCCCCCAAACTAGATTTGGATCTCAAGGATACAAATTTTTGAGCAAAGATGGACTAGGTACTAAGACCCGAGGTAAGTTAGGGAAGGGAATTTGATAGGGTCCTCCATATTCCCCTCTAATCTTTTTGGCTTGGTTGGTATCTTTCACCTCATTGGTGTTTATCTTTTCTATTATTTTTTCTTTGGGTATTTTTTTTCATGGTTGTAATGTCCTATTTTGGTCAATTGTGTTGTGCCCCTACTTTTATTTTAAGTTATTTTTCTACCCTTATTTTTGGCTCTTTCGAAGGGAAACTCAATATTCCCATTGTGTCAGGGTTGGGTTCCACACTAGTCAAAGGTGGGATTACCTTAATCTGAACATATGTGTGAGTTGTGATAGAGTGTGATGTGTTAATATTTAAGGAGACAAGGCTAAAAATGGGTATATATAATTAAAATAAGATCATGTTTATCTCAAGGCATGGATTTCTATGTATAAGGATTGAGTTAGGAGAGAGAAGTCATGCTCTAAGATACAAGGTTGATTTTAGGGATTCTAGTATTATGTATCCTTTGGTAGCTGGTATATCTGATGTTAAGGATGGGCATGCTATGGACCACATTACTATCTTATAGTGATGCACTACTAATCACATTATATAAACTTTTTGATATGAGTGATTTTGGTATATTGGAATATGTGATGATTGTATTGATTTAACATTTTATGTTCTTAATTTGAATTACTTATGTTAAAATGTTAGTAATGTAGCTCTATAATATCTATATTAGAGTGATTTAGTAATTATTTGAGCCCATAATAATCATATGTCCACTTTGAACATAGTAAAAATTGTGAACCATATTGATCATGTTATATAAATGAATGATTGTACTCTAGTTGTGCCATTATATTGGGCATTGTTATGTTAGGATTTTGTGAATTATTTTTAAAATGATATTTATCAATTTCCTCAATATCACTATTTATCAATATTTAATTCCATGTATAATAAAAATTATATAAGTTGGCTTAACTCTCTATACTAGCTACCATTTTTTTGAGTTGGTGTTATTATTGATTTCTCATAATGGGTGCTTAGAAACCTTTGTAGTTGCAGATGAGTAACCATTGGCTCCTTAAAATTAACATATTAGGATAGCTCAATCATGGTATAATGGTATCTAGTAGAATGAGGATAAGTATAATTGTATGTCCCCTTCACAAATTTCATAATACCTCTATCAATATACTACTCAATTCAGTCTTTGAATGCATAACAATCATTATCCCAATGACCATTAATGTGATAATAGTTGTAATATGGTTAATTTTTTACTTTATCCAAGTGATTTTTTGGAAGATAATTATTGTTATAAACTCTAACCATCCATATATCTGATAATTTCAATATAAGTTTATGAGGCCTATCTCTGAATGAATCAACCCATATAGGTTCTTTTTTGGTATATTGTGCTTTAGTCATTGTATGAGTTATTCTATAAATTAGATATTTACTTGTATGTAATAATTTAATATATGGATATTTTAGAGGCTTAGGAAAATTTGAATCTATCTCTTTAACAAAATTGGATGATTCAATTTGTACCAATTCAAGATCAAAATATGCTTTTGGATTTAGTCACACAAGTCCCAATTTATTTTTTAACGTGATAGTTGCATTAAAAAGATGTTTAAATGACTTTTATGTGTGATATAAAAATATTCCATTAGATATAATATGACACCCATAAAAAAAAATTATTGTCTCCAAATCATTTGGTTAATAAATTAATTATTTCATACATGCCTTAAACTATAAGATGTAATCACAAACTCGCTCTAACTTTTCATAATGAAAGAATATTAACTAATCATATGTAACTATGGGTATTTTATTATAGATTAAATTTAATAAATAATACTTATTTTAATTTAATATCTATATGTAATGATCCACTAAGGAGTGAATGATGAAATAAATGTAGTGCCTCATCCTCTAGGCTTCTGGGGAATAACTATAATAATATCAAACTTCCATTGCACCCATTCATATATTTTTTATAATATTTCAAATGAAAATAAGGATCCTCATTTTCATTAAAGTTATAAAATGATAGTATCATAAAATTCCTTGGTAATGGTGCATGAAATATTTTATGTGGGATGGAGTTTCCATAAATAGCATCAAAATCAACCCAAGAGTGGTATGCTTTGCTTACCAATATAATTTGATGTACTTTATGTTGTAAAACACCCAAAATATGAATTAAATAGATTATCTCTTATGATTTGATATTAATATCTTGGAATGGTTACTTTGATACTTGAATTATATTGTTAATTATGACCATTTGTACACTATTTTGCTTAGGAACAATAGGTTGAGAAATACTAAGATTGGGAGATTCATTGGTATTTAGTATAGTGTTAGTTTTAAAAGGCATAGAAGATTATATTTAAATATATGTAATTCACTATGATTTTAATTACTATAATATACATGCTCACATAATGTATATTTCAAAAAATAAACTAGGAACATCATTAGGATTTGAAACAACATTTTCACTATGCACATTATCATTTGATTTACCATGTACCATGTAATCATCATAAACATGAGGTATGTGTGGAGGGAAAAGAATAATAACTATATTATAAAAAATTTCTTCATAATTATATGTATAATATTCATTATCAGTCCAATTTTCATCATGATCATAATCTTGTTCTCTTGTAGAATCTATATGCATTAAAATTTGCTCACCCTACTAATTACACTAATTCTGCTAATTTAACCTAAAACTACATTTCCTAGCTAATTTAATTAATATCCCATTTTCCCATATCCCATTTAATACATCCTAAAAACCTAACTCCATACCATAACCAATTAATCCCCTTTATTAACCTACTAGTAAAACCATTTATCTACTAACCTACTCCCTAAGACACTTGCCAATTTAAAAATACAATTTATTCTACCTACCCATCTAGCACCTTATTCCTAGATATTCCAAAACCCATAAACCCTAGTAGATATTTATATAATTTGAGGATTATATAAATATCCTCATTTTTTTCCCCTTCTACTATAGAATTTTCCATTCTAAATATTCCAAGGAATTTTTAATTCCTTGTAACTATCCTAGTCATTGATCTCAATGGCTGAAAATTAAATTTGAGCCATTGATTCTTCCCTTCTATTCTTATATAACAAATCCACCCCTATAATGAAAACTAAATAGAAACTTATAATCCACATTACTATCTTACATCCATCACCAACCTTCTTGCATCCATCAAGAGCCACTATTAAGCACAATTGTCCATTGGAAGCGATTATCAAGCATCAATAAGCAATCTAACATCCACTTATTTTGCATCAATAATCCATCTAGAAATATTTGAGAGGAGATATAAAGAGTTAAAATTATGGTAATATTATCCATATAAATATTATTATCTCTTTTATCCCCTCCTTTTGATGTGTTTAGATTTTAGGTTTTTATTGATAAAAATAGTAATAAGAGGTGAAACTAAAATTTACGCTACATTTTGGCAACCACAGTGGGACATTACTCTGTAAATTAACCTTATAAGATTTATGTAATTTATTTGGAATATTACAAGGACAATTGGATGTGAATTAAGTACCATATTTTTAAAAATTGTCATGTATAAGGAATCTACAATTTTGCACTAGTATTTGTGATATTGCAGTTGTGGTATTGTAGAGTAAACAGCTATATCGCATGACAGTTTAGTCTTAAATTCTAATGGTTACGATTTTTTTAGGTTTTATGTATTTTTTAAAAATCACTAATTCAAAATTAGTGATATTTCCTTGGTAATAGTAGTTTTGTAGTTGGAATCACATTTTTTTAGGGTCTATTAGGTGGAGTGATATCCTTATCTTTTGTTTGTTACTAACCCTTCTACAAGTTATTACTCTATTTGTATGTCTCATTTATCTCCTATGTAAAGGATAGATAATGTTTATTCTATAATATTGAATTTGTGTGCCTTAAACACAATATTTCAAATTTTGAATTAGTGACTTTGCCCTAGTAATTGTGGTTTCTCAATTAGAGTTGTAGTTTTGCCAAATTTTTGGTTTGCATATTATCCTTATTTTTTATTTGTCACTAGATTTATCTACAAGTTTTTTAGGGTTATATATATGTTTCATATAAGGTTATTTTGTCTCTTTTATGTAATTAAAAGTAATATTAATCAAGATTTTGATCAATTTTGTATAGCCTATAATATCACAACTTTACCATCTACGGTTTTAACTTAGTAATCATAGTATTACCATCAAAAATTGTGGTCTTGTTTTATCTAACCAAAATATTAAAAATCTAACTTTTTATATCCTAATTTTTATATAATTATTATTCAATGTCTATTATATAATCATAAGTCATCCTTAAATAATCCAAGGTTATCTATTTTTCATCCTAACCATTTTAGAATCTAGTTATTTATGTCTAGTTGTTTGCTTGTAGGGGATATTCTAAGTTTGTTGTGTGTTTTCAAGACCAATAGGTATAAGAGGAAGATCAATTAAAATACCAAACACCTCATCATTAACCTATTTAACCCATTAATATAAAATTTTAAGACTTGAATCTATGATTTTGACCTATTATTAGTGATTTTATAGTATAAATAGTGATTTTGTGCTTAAGTAGAATTAAGTTATAGTTTGATCTTTTAATTAATCTTTAAAGTATGATGGTTTGTCATTATATCTATGCATTAGATTACATTATCTAGATAATCTTATTTTAACATCCTAGTAATATAGTCAAGTTTGTAAATTTATCATAAGCTAGTTGCAAAAAAATTCTTAGTCGATCTGTCTATTTTGGAATATTTTAAAAATTAATAATCTCAAAAGTGTTTATTATAGTCATCTACATCATATAAAAATTTAATATTTTATAAATTTTCCATTTTTGTGCAAAACTATAGGTTGTTAATTTCTAAGAATTATGATCTTGAATAATTAATTGTAATTTTCCTTAATAGTTGTAGTTTTACAGGTTAACTATTATGGTTAGTTAGCTACTATAATATCACAACTCATAACTTACAATTTTTATTTAAATTTTTGGTTTTGTAGTTTTTGGTTGTGTTCTTGACCTATGTAAATGTGGTTTTGTAGGGATTTTTGGTCTTACATAAAATTAAACTACTAACCCCTTGGTGTAAGACCCCTCAAAATCTAGGCACCCCATTTTGTTTTCTAACCTTCATGTTTGTAAGAGGGGTTCCAAAAACATAATATTTCAATGTCATTTCTTGTATATAAATTATTTTTGTGTGTATATATATTTTTATTTTGACATAGCTAATTAGTTGGGAAAATTTAATTATGCTTCCCTATTTATTACCCCCTTAAGTCTAGGATAGAACATGACATGGAATTCATCCTAATGCATGGGATTAGAAATTAGTGTTTGGTGAAGTGGATTTCATCACCACACACTAAACCAAACTCCATGTTCTGATGGAGTATAAAAATTAGGAGAGATGTCATTAATCACCTAAGCAAAATTCCCTATAAAGGGTTTTGTGGAGTAAGGGGCAGTTAAGCTTCAATATGCAAGGTGGTTAGATAGCATCCTATATAGACTTGGGACCCATTTTAACATCACGTATATAAAGGAATCCCTTAGAAAACCTTATGAAAACCTAATAGAGGAAATTTCATTTATAATAGACATTTCACTACATGAGGCATAATTAAGTCTTAAGAAGTTGTTAAGTGCAGATGGGGTCAAGAGGGTTTGGTTGATTATGTAATAGGTCACCATCTTATAGCCTTAGCCACAAATACATTAGATGGTTAAAGAATTTGGTTTCACACCCTTTTTAGTTTGATAGATTAGTACTTTTTGCTGTGCATGTTGTTTATGTGTTTTGATATCCCTATTTTATTTGTAAATTGAGTTAGCCACACCCTTTTTGTTTTCAACACCTTAGACACCCTTAGGCTAATATCCATTCTTATACATCATCATCATATCCATCCCATCATCACATTTATCCCAAAACACACCCATCATACATATTACACTCATCTCGTATCTTTCACACCCTAATATTTCATCTTCCATCTTCCATCTATAGCCTCTAGCCATCCCACTAATCTTAAACCAAATCCATCCTATATCATCTACTCATCACACATTTTCCACTCCCTATATTATACAACATCTAATATTTATCCTATGCATTTCACCTATTAATTACCCATCTTACATCTTCCATACCCCTCATATCCTCCTAAACAACATCCATTGTATATCCTTATCCTAAGTAACCTTCATAATCCATCTTATCTTCCATCCATCTTATATCTTCCATTACTTATCCCAAAAAACATCTCATATTTTATATCCATCTAATACACATCCTATAGCTTCCATTCTTCTCATATTCATCTCATTATCTTATATCTTCCCCATCCTATATCTTTCATACTCCATCCATTTCATATTCTCCCTTCATACTTGAATACTATATTTAAGTATTGGAATAAAGTTCTAGTGGTCACTCATCTCTTCTATCCTCATTGTCATTTAATAAATACTTAGACTTGGTATTATCAACATACATAGCCTTATCAAGGTTTTAATCTAGCACCCATCACTTCTCTCTATTAGTGCCTTTTTCACCTAGCACCCCATCCAATTACTACTTTACTAGTGTAAAAAGGATTGGATTCCATCATCCCCTTTTATTATTATTAGATTGGATTCTTACAAGTCTATCTTTTAGTAATTCTTAGCCATTCTAATCTTCACATCCCTTTCTAAAAATCACCCCATCACCTTCTTTGACCACTAGTAGATTTGATTTATAGACTGAGTTGGTACTCAAAACTTCTACATCACCTATCACACCTACTAAAAATCTCAACTTTCCTAATCTAATATTGTGATCCAAACCCATGACTAATAGCTTAGGATGGGATAAACTTCCAACCAAGACAATTATTTAATGGGGAATCTAGGTGATCCAACTCAGAATTATGATGATACACATAGTGTTATGCATACTCCTAGAGGAGAGGATGATTGATTTAATCCTATCCATAATGATGATGTTAATAATTTAATTGACTAATCCTCTACAAAAACTATGACTAGGTTCTAACCCAAGCTATTGAAATGGGGGTCACACTACCTGCCAACTTTTATCATAATATTCTATAACACATAGTCCATCCCTCCACCCGTCCTAATACACCATGTCTAAATATACATAATAATCAATTACCTAAAGAAGAGGAAGGTGTGGACTAATAATTTGAAGAATAAGAATTACTTCCACCTCTCTAAAACAACTATATTGAGGCTAACAAGAGTATAAATATCCTAGAGGATTGACTAGATCAATTTACACAACAAATAAATCATTTACTCCATACACAAAATCAATGACCTTTCCCACGTCAAAATATCCATAACACCCATAGACCCCATAATAGTCATGATCAAACCACCAATCCCTTTAGGTACCCCACATTCACACAAGAATTAAAATTGATGAAGGAGACTCTCCAACAAATTGACCCACACTCACAAGCAATGAAATATAAATATGAAGATTTTTCCTCTTCTCCCTTGGGCATGAGCATCCTGTAAATACCTTTCCCACCTAACTTTGAGGTACCTAAATTTGAAAAATATAGAGGGAAAGGTGATCCTTGAGATCATGTATAGTATTTTTATGTGGCTTGTCATGAATTTGCATATAAATATGTCTATTTATTAATACTTTTCCCAAAAAGTTTCACTAGACCAGCCTTAGAATGGTTCATGCACCTACCAAAGGGGTCTATATCTAGTTTTGTGGATTTAACTAAACAATTTGTTAGACATTTTCCATTCAATATTGAACATGATGTCTCCATCATAAACCTCTATAACACTAAACATATAAGTGGTTAAAGCTTGGCATATTTCTTACAATGTTGAGATTCCTAGTGAGCCACCTTCAATGCACAATACCCAAAAAATATCTAGCCAAAATATTTGTTGATAATCTTAACATTGAGCTAAATTATCAGTTAAAACTCTAATGTGAAAAAAATTTTGATAAAATAATTAAAAATGGAATGCAAGTTAAAATAGAACTTATTGATAAGAGAATAATTAATTTATATTCCTAAATTGAACACAATCAGAATCAAGACAATTCCTTTTTGGGCAAGTCAAAAATCTTCAACAAGAATAAGAATATAATGAGAGATAAGGTAACAGATTCCAAATAGTATGTTTAAATTTTACAAAAGAGTAACCCCATTAATCATTTTAATGTCTCCTCTATTTAAGTACCAAAAGGCAACCCAAAGCTCCAAAATGGAAAAATGAATTTTACCAGCTTGGGAGTACCCATTGAAATAGTCCTTGAATAATTGATTACTACCGACATGATTACTCTTCCTAAAATCCAACCTTTGGATGATCATCAACCTTGGATTTATTGGAACCAAAAGGATGAATTCTCTAAATATCATAGATTCAAAGGTCATGATACATAAAGTTTTATGTAATTAAAGAACTATATTCAAGATTTGATTGAAACAGGTGATATTGAAATAGAAGGGGAGAGTACTTCAAATCAACCTAAGAATGAGTAGCTAAGAATTTATCAAGACACCTAACCAAGCATGATTAGATAAATAAGAATACACCAAGAGACTATAGGTTTAGGATTCCTCTTCCAATCACACTAACTATCATTCCATGCCATACCACTATGTAAACACCATCAAAATTTGAAACCCTCAAGAGTACACTTTATCATCCTCAACCATATTAAAAATCAATAAGGCCATGGATAATTACATGGTTACTACTAGACATAATAAAATCATAGTTCATGTGGCACCACCTAAGGTCCCATCTACCTCTACAACTCAAAAATGAAATATCTCTAAGAAATTTTTAGTATCTTCTAATAAATCTTATGATATCATTTAGTAACTTGAGAAGACACCCACTCAAATTTAGTTAAAGGAACTATTATGGTGTTGAATTTCACCCTTGTGGGAGATTTATTTAGGCTCCCCCACTCCTATCCATAATATTTGATCAACCCCAAACTATGGGTATCTTATTGTGGGGTTGAACCTCTAGAGAAGGCGAGCTTCCTCTTGATGGATCACCTAGACTAACATTTCTACTAAGAAAAGGGATAGAGATGGGGTCAATGGTTACTAAGAGAGATAAAAGGTGGTGTACCAAATTTAAATGATAACTCACATAATCATTAAAAAAACACAGATGAATTATAAGATAATTCTAGCTCACACAATCTCACAAACTAGATAAGTGTTTCACAAACTAGGCTTACCAAACAATAAATCAAAGTAAAAAGGAGTTCTAAGATGCACATCAGCCATCCATTAATGTTATAAAGATCATAATTTTAGACCTAAATCTAACTTGAAAACACCTAAAAATAGGAAAAAAATAAGGATAATGGATTGGAAGACACTCCTTCACAATGCCATCATGCACAAACTTGCTAAACATAATTCAGAGGCAAGAGATAGGTAAAAATGGTCTTTTATTACTTCAAGAGGTCTTTATATTTCAATAAATTCCTTGATTATATTTTGAAAATGGAAAATAATAAACTAAGTATGGCTATTGTTAAAAATCTATTTAGTTGTGCATGTGTTAGATCAGAAGATTATAAAGAACTCCTCTTTGGCTTGGGAGGATGACCTATAGATAAGAAATCATTAAAGCAAAAAACTTGTTAGACATATATTTGAGTGGATTCTCTAAAGATATCTAGATTTTTAAAGGAAGAGCTTCTGAAGGAGCTATCAATCCACACATTTTAAATAATTAAGTTTATAAATAGAAAATAAAGTACTTGCATCAATAATCAAAAGGTATTAAAATTGAACACAAGAATGCTTACTGAGAAATAGACTAGAAAAGATTAAAATAGTGATAATATAACTAATAATAGTGTTATAGGAATGGTATTTTCCTTAGAAAATTAGGTATGGGTCTATGAATAGGTAGAGACATAGAAAATTAGGTTTGGTTGGGGGTAGGTAGGTAAAAATAGCTTACTAGATTTTACTACCATAGTGGTCATCGATGGCTGGGTTAACCTTTGGTAGTTAAGGTGACCATCGATGGTTGAATAGACCATTAGTAGTTGAGATAACCATTGATGGTTACTATGGGTGGATATGGGTTGATAACAAGCTAATTGATAGGATTACAAAGTGAGATTTTAGGAGTTGGTTAGGTGTTGGGCTATGAGTGAAAAGGAAATAAAGTAATGGAATACTAGAAACTAATAACTTATCTTGCACAAGGAAGATTGGGTAGATTATTGAGGTGAATAACTCATTGATGGATTTTTGTATGATTTCAATAAATTAATGATACTTGGTGCTTTGGTAGAACTATAGTAACAAGTCAACTCTCTAATGTAGTGGCTAGTTTTTTGGATTACTGATGATGAATGACCTAAAAAAAGAGAATTTTGGATGCATAAGATCTTGATAACAATTGTAGATAATTTTCACCTCTTTTCTCCTCTATTCTCATAGGTAAGGCAAGAGATTTACAATAAGACATGAATTGGGCTTTCTAATTTTAACTCGTACATGCAATGGCTTGCAACTGGGTTTAGACATGTTATTTTTAGAAAAGCAAGGTGGGTGAGCTTGCATGTTAGTGTTTGAAGAGGTACACCTTGACCATCAGTGGTCAGGGTGGCCATCGATGGTCAAGGGTGAAAGTCCAAATTAGGTAAAAGCTAGGGTTAAGATATTTTGGTCAAACTAACTATGATTAGGTTTAGTTAGGGGTCAAAGGGTCATATTGGTCTTAAGAGTGTCCTAAAACATTCAAGGCATATTTCAACACTCAGGATTATAGTGTGTATATTTTTTGTGTATATATTTTACCCCTTTTTGTTATATGTCTTGGAATTAACTAGCTACAAAACAAAAATTGATGTTGGTTAGAGGTTTGGTTACCTTGAGTATGGGAGGGGGTGTTCCCCCTCAAACTAGGAGTTGATGAGGTAAAATAGAATTAGGTGTGGGTTTAATAAGTTAGATAAAGTTGATGAAAAAGGTGGATTTCATGAAGGTGGATGATATGTTAGGAACTAAATTTCAAATAGGCATGTAAAGTATGATAAAAGGTATAATAGTTGAGATCATATAAAGATGAGGTTGTCATAGTTGATAATAAAAAAGGTTAATGTTAGGAGGATAATAGAAAAGTGTACCAAATGACAAAATGTAGGCATGATAGTTGGGTACACTTGTAAGTATCCAAAGTGATGTCTATGTTTTGGTGGGTATCCAAGGTAGGAAGTGCTCCTAATGAAAACACAAATGGGTTAAGTGTCATAGGTATCCAAGGCAGGAAGTGATCCCAAAAACACATAAGTGGGTAAAGTAAGTGCAATTTGGCATAAGTTCAAAAGGGTCATCATGGTAATTATTGTCACTACGATCAAGGGACCATGTAAAAAGTGTCACAAAATGTGAACTAGTTAGGCTAAAATAGACCAACAATGAGTTGACGAGGTGGTTGGGATGGGAAGAGAAGGTAGTCTCCATGGGTGGGTGAGTTGATTTGATGTTACTTAAAGATAGCTTTCTAAAGGTAAGATTAAAATAGGTGGGGCCACTTGATCATCAATGGTTAGGTTCCCCATGGGCAAATATCAATGGTCACCTTGACCACTAATGGTTAAGGTGGAAACCCTAAAAGTCTATAGGGTAAAAGTGAAAAGTGAATCACTTGTTACCCATTATTACTTTTGCTTGAGTTTGACTTTGAGCTCTAGAAATTTTGGCATGTTGTGGTGAATTTGGTTGCTAAGAGTACTTGCTAAGGTGGATGGTTGACATTTAGCTAAGGTGGAATGAGGTGACCAGTTAGGATATAGGGAGCATGTGAGTGTAGATGAGGATGAACAAGCCTACAACCACTCTATAGTGTTATTCATGAAATGAAGTAGGGGTGTCTTTAATTTGGTATCTTAGTCTAAATTTATATATTGGAATTGGGGTTAGCTATTTGGGTTAACTACTTGGGTTATACCCTAGGTAGGGTTTAGGTAGGTTCTAGGTAAATTTACTGGTAAACTTAGGAATTAGTGGGGTGGGTAGGGAAATTAGGTTGGGTAAGGGTTTAGGTTAGTAAATTAGGTTTTTTATCTCATTATTTGTGTGGTTTTGTAGGGTAGGTAGGATTTTAGTGTTCTAACTTTGGAACACCCATAGTGACCACTGATGATCAAGATTGATTGTTGATGATTAACATTCATAGAAAAGTGGATGCCTGATGATCAATGGTTTTTAAGATCAACAGTGGTCAATTAGGGAAGAAAATGTTTTTTGATAAGTAGTTAAAAATTTAAGGCAAATGGAATGTGTGTGTGTTATGTATAGGTTGGAATTGAAGTTTTAGAGGGAAAACCTAGTGGGTATTGGGTAGATAAGTAGGTTGGGTAAGGAAATAGGTCTATTATTTAAAGGGTAGGGTAGAAGATTAATGGTGTAGGTGACTAAGCCATTTTTTTAGATTATTGTAGGCTAGGGAGTAGATACATATGCATGACCAAGTGTCATGTATCTTTATAGAGATATAGTAGGGGATGACCCTAGCTGACTGGGCCCACATGGAGGAGGTGGGGTTGGGAGAGATGAGGCACTATCATCATGTGCCTCAAGATGCATTAATGGACATAGATTTCATCAAGAGATGGGATCCCACTATGAACACCTTCCTTTTGTTGATCAAGGAGATGACTATTTTACTTAAATATGTACATAAGATCACCCATCTTCCACTTTGAGGTGATCTGATCTACAATATAGAGTGAAAGAAGTGAGATGATCACATTGAGCTATTATATAGAGATAAGAGTGACGAAGTCAAATGGCATGCTGGGGGGTTTAGGTATAGTTCCTTATATCAGAGGTCTCTAAGTGAGAGGAGACTCATGACCATGCTAATGATAGTTGTTTCATGCTTTCTGCTTCTTGAATCAAGTATTAGAGCTTCTTTAATTTCTACTAGGGGTGTTGTTCAAGCTATTGTTGGGTCAGACTATATTCATTTGGGTGCCTATTCTACTTGTAAAAATATATAAGGATTTATGGGGGTTCAAGGCCCACTAGAGGTGTGGCATTAGTTTTATCTTTGTTATACATTGTTAGGCCTATGAGCACATCAAGGTGTTCAGGCTAGTAGGATTGTCATGGGTAAGTTTCACACAGATTGAGTTCCCCATTGGCTTTATGTAATGGAGGGGTGATTTTGCTACATTAGGTGTAGGAGGTGGTGTACATGATGTGGAGTGGTTTAGGGGTGCACTCAATGTAATAGTGATAGGTTACATCACTTGGAGACCTTATGCCCACTTTCCATTATGGCCTAGTTATAGGAAGAAGACACTCTCCCTTTAGAGCTGTAGATGGATACTTGGTAGGTAGGATAGGTAGGTGGATCTGATCCTATTTGAGAGGGAGAGGAGGTAGTTTGGCCTATTACAGGGTATTCTAAGTCCATTTCCTAAGTATACGTGAGAGGATTTATATATCTTACTACCAGACCCACATCTTATACCTACTTTACTAGACTCTGAGAAGCTTCTAGTTAGGGCATAGATATATGATGCTAGTTTTTAAAAATGGGTAAATAGAATGGTACCATCCTATATGTGTAGCTATAGACATTGGTATGGATGATGGAGGTGTGAGGCCGATGGCCATATATCCAGCTAGCCCTAATGGATAGCCAGGAGTGCCTTTAGTTATTGCATAGGAATAGGTTAAAGTGATATAAAGGTAGGTGGCCACATTGTAGGGCTATATTATTACACTACAAGGTTAGGTTTCTACCTTAAAGGGGAAGGTTATTACCATGATAGGTGAGAGGGATTAGGCTAAGACCTCACTAGGCTTGGTGACCTAGGAGAGGAACACTCTAAGGTATAGAGGAGGAGGAATAGCAATAGGAAAAATAGGGCCATTAGACACCATCCCCATGGCATGATACCTAACTACAGTGGAGGATCTATGATATTATGCGGCCATGGTTTTGACATAGTATCCAAAAGATCTTTTATGGGGTGAGTAAAGGGCTAGTTTTCTAGATAGTACCAGTGTGGTGACACCAAGGTAGTGGGAAGCATTTGATCTAGATAGAGAGGGTAACTAGGGGATTGGTAGGTATAATAGGTGGGTAGGCACTAAGATCCTACAATGTTCTAAGAGGTAGTGGTGTTCCTAGGGCATAGATATAACTATATTATGACATTTTGTATATCATTTTGATTTTGCCCTATGAGATGATGTGAAGAAATGTATATTTTGAGAGAGAGACATGTCTATCTACTATTTGTGTGCATTATTATGTTATTTAACTTGTGAGTTATACATATGACTATTATTTATGATCATGTTCATGGTTTATGGTTTAATGTTGATGTTGATGTTCAATGCTTATGGTGTGATGTTTATATTGATTATGGATGATTCTTATGTTATGGATGATAGACATTTATATAAGCTTAGCTAGGCATGAGATGGTTTTGATATATGGTTATGTTTCTTGGTTTCTTATGACATTTTAAATCTTAATGAGTATATATTGCATTATTTTAGACTTAGACATGTGGTGAAAAATGGTTGGTTTCTTTAATTTATTGTGGATGTTATGGTTTTATTATGCTTTTTATGGTTGTTATAATGATTATGATGTTCCTTATGACACACATGGATATTCCTATTATTATTATGGTTGTTATTATCTTGCTTAAGGTAAAGCACATGAGGTAAGGTAACTAACAACACTAGATGGGAGAATAAAGGATATAATCAAGAGACAAACATATTAATGAAAATATCAACTAGTCATGATAGGATAAGAAGAGGGCATGATGCTTCTTCATTGACAAGGACTTAAATAATAGAACCAAATTTGGATTGGATTAATAAACCTAAGCCCTTTGAATACTTTGCATTAGTATTCATTATTTGGTTAAAAGGTGTCTTGACCACATAATGTCAAGTAAGATAAAAAAATCCCTTGTGCATAATGTATAAAGAGGGGGAATGGATAGAAATGGAACCTATTTGTGAAGCTAGCATGCCTCTTCTGTACGTGTCCAAAGAAATAGAATAAAGAAGTCTATGCCAGACTGCATAGACTGATCAATGTAGGAAGTCTACTTTTGAAATTTGATTGTAGCTTCTACCTTATTATGTTTTTTGAGAGTCGATTACAGCTTTCAAGATTAGTTTACTTTTGATATGATTATGAGGATGGGTGTTTTTCTTTGTTGTTGTATGGGAATTTGATTGATACGAGAAGCTTCTAATAAATTTCTATGCTTTTGACAAAATGTTTTACTCATACATCCTTCAAGGGAGTGGTATAAGTTTATTTTCTTTGCTTAATTCTTTTTGATAGTTGTCCTTTAAGGGAGAAGTCCACCTTATGTTTTGGAAAATTTAAATAAATTTTCAATAGTCATCCTTCAAGGGAGCAGTCTATGAATCTAGGAATGACCCATGATTGCTATTTGGTGAGGATTTTATTTTTTCTTGTTTGATTTTGATAGACATAGACTTGTTTTTATAGGCTTAAGGGTACACTTTTATGAAGGAAAAACTAAAATCACAAGAAGCTTTATTAGGTTTAAATAGGTTTAGGTGACAAAAACCATTTGAATCCATCTTATGAAGGTGTGGAAAGTACCATGAGAACCATGCCATAGGTAGATCCATGTTACCCATTATTTAAGATAAGGCTATATTATTGATAGATAATCACATGATTTGATTATAATTGATTTCCTCTAAACTAGGGAAATGGAATGTAGGTAGATAGCAAGGGATGAGCTTAAATTAGACAAAAGTTGAACTTGATCTTTTTTAACAAAAAAATGGATGTAGATGTGAAGCATTGAGGAGATAAATTTTTGGGTGATCTTCGAGAGAAGACAGCTAGTAAGCTCCTAATCTATACTTGTGGGTTATGATATATGGCCCAAGCTAATTGAAATCAAACTTTCCCTGCATGCTTTTCTCCATATTGGTGACATGTTGGTTTTCCTTTAAGATGAGGTCTTTGATATTAAATTCCTACACTTTAAGTTATTTATTATAGGCATGCTTGATGTACTCTTGATATACATGGATATGGGTAAGGGATACTAAATGGCACTCATTAAGTAACTCAAGCTAATTAAATGGTGTTGATGATAATCATCATGAAAAATAAGCTCTTACAAAGATATGTAGAGAGATGGGATTTGGACATCAATAGGTAAGATGACCTTTACTCCAAACACATGGGAGAAAGGGGTATCACCCCTAGGGGTTCTAATGCTAGTATGATATGCCCATAGGGAGAATGGGATGTGCAAATGCCAATCCTGACTAGATGTATTAACCATTCTAATTAGTATGTTAATAAGAGTTTTGTTAGAGGCTTCTACTTGGACATTCATTTAAGGGTGGTACGGCAAAGAAACTTAAATTAATGTTGAATTCATAACATAAACCCTAGAATTTCTTGTTTTTAAAGGATTTACCATTTTTAGTGATAATTTTGTGAGGAAAACCAAATATATAGATGATATTATGGTTGATAAAGTCAACAATCTTATCTGCCTTGGTCGAGACTAGAGGAATAGCCTCTACCCACTTGGTAAAATATTCACTCATAGTGATGATAGAATGGTGTCTCCATGAGGAATAAGGGTTAATTTCTCCAATAAGATCTAGACCCCATTGTGAGAAGGGCTAGAAATTAGTAAAAATGTGAAGACTATGTCTAGGTGCATGATGTAAATTAGTGTGTTGTTGACACTTAACACACTTTTTCACATAATCATAGAAGTCTTGGTTAAGGGTACACCATTAATAGCCTAGGAAAATGATGTGTTCGGCCACAGTGAGGCCACTAAAGTGTCCTCCATAGATGCCATCATACATTTCCTTGATAGTATGAGAGGCTTCTTCACTACATAGGCAGTGAAAGAGGAAACCATCAAAGCCACATTTATAAATAATCCTTTCCATAATGATATAACATGACCTAATCTAGATAAAAAATCTTATGAAATTATAAGAAAGGATAGAAAGAATGATGGAAAGCTTAAGGTAATCAAAGGTTTAATGATACTAAAGGTCAGTTTAGGTCTCCTTTACAATTAAAATGGTAAGAGAATATAGTTTGATATAGCAAGGTTAGGTAAGTCTCTAGATAACAATAGATGGCTTAGAATCTGAGGGTGAAAATGGTATCTAAGAGGTAAGGGAAGCCATGGTTTTGGTGAACTTATTAGTAGATCATGGGGTTTATTAAATGTGGTAGTGTTTGAATGATGCTAAGATTTCATTAGCTAGTTACTTGTACTATTATAAAACATCATTCTTACACTGGTAAGAGCCATTGATTTGATTGACCACAAGTTGGGAGTCATAAAAGATATTGATTATTTTTACTCCTAGGGCTAAGGTAGTCTAAAGTCCTATCACTAGGGCTTTGTATTCAACCATATTATTGGTACATTTAAAATCAAGATTGAATAATAAAGGGATAGGCTCACCATGAAAAGGGATAAGGATGATACCTACTCCCACACCATACTAACACTTTGACCCATAAAAAAACATGGTAACCTGATAGGTAAAATCCACTTAAGAGAGGGTCATGATGGACTCATCAAGGAACTCAAGAGGAGGAGGTTGGTTGTCTACTAAAGGTTCCTTAACCAATTGGTCAACAATGACTTGCCCATTAATTAACTTTTGTTGAAGTAACTTAAGGTCAAACTTTTATAAGAGCATGAGCCACTTGGCCATATGCTATTTTTGGTATAGCTTGGAGTGCATGTACTTGAGTGGGTTAGTGTTGGTTATGAAATAGGTTTTATGGTTAAAAAGGTAGTGGAAAATTTTAGTAGCCATGAAGACTAAGGCCAAGCAAAGTTTTTTAGTGTGGTTATACTGAGTCTCATATTCTACAAGCATTTGGATAATTTAATGTATGGATTGTTCATTGTGTTGTTCATCTCAATGAGTCAGCATTACTCCTAGGGAATGGTTAGTGGCATAAATATAAATATAGAAAGGTTGGTCATCCTTGGGAGGGGTGAGGATAGGTGGAGATACAAGGTTCCTTTTGATTGAATCAAAGGCCTTTTAGTAGTTTTTGCTCCATTTGATAGATACATCCTTCTTCAAAATGTGGTGGAAGGTTTGACATTGGTATGAAAGTTGGGAGATAAAATGATGAATGGACTTAATCTTCCCTTGCAAGATATAGAGTTGCTTAAGGTTGGTTGGAAGGAGCACGTTGAGGATGGATTTAACCTTGGTGAGATCAACTTCGATTCTAGGAAGGGAGACAATGAATCTAATAAGTTTTCTCAACAAGATCCCAAAAATGCAATTCTTGGGGTTATGGTGGATATGGTAATGGATGAGGCATTCAAAGATGATCTTAAGAATGGCCAAGTGATCTTTTTAGAGTTTTTATTTTCTAAGAAGGTCATCCATATGTCCTCAATAATCCTATGAATAAGGTCATAAAAGATATAGGTCATGACATGTTGGTATGTTTCACCAACATTCTTTAATCTAAAAGGCATGACCCTATAACAAAACGTTCCTTGTGGGGTGGTAAAGATGGTCTTGTATTGATCTTTAGGAGTAATTAAGATCTAATTGTATCTTGAGAATACATCTATGAGAGATCAAATCTCATGGTTGGTTGTAAGATCAACTAGTTGGTCAATGCTCAATAGAGGAAAGTCATCTTCAAGGAAAGTGAGGTTGAAGTCATGAAAGTCCACATAAATGCATAGTCCCCCTATAGATTTTATGATAGGTAAGACATTCAAGAACTATTGGGGGTAGTCAATGGGTTGAATTGAATTTATAGATAGGAGATGTTGAAGATCTTCTTTGATGAGGAGGGCTATGTGAGGGTGCATGCATCAAAGTTTCTTCTTGATGGGCTTATCATCATGGTTGGTGACTATGTTATGGGTAGTAATGGCGGGTCAATTTTAGGCATGTCACTATAAGACCAAATGAATTTTATCCTATAGTCTTAGAAGAAAGAGGGGAAGTCCTCAAGTTCCTCAAAATTTAGTGATTGGCCAAGTTTAATAATACAAGGGTTGTCTATAGTACCCAAGTTGATATCCATGGTGGATTCATTCAATATGGTTGAAGTCTTATGAGGAAGGGATTTGTGGATGGTGAAATCTAGGTAATCAAGGTAGGTGAGAATGGAATCATCATCCTCGCAATGGATGATGTTAATGGTAGGAGAGTCTTTTCCTATCATCTCAAGATGGGTCAAAGGGATGGTTATGGTTTCCCCTTCCTTTTAATAAGTTATGAGTCTAAAGTAGATCATGTTGATAGAAAAAAAGTTAGGTGGGATGATGTCATCATCCTCACATGCAAGTACAGGTGAGGTCAATGAGGAAGGGATGTCTTCCTCAAAAATGGTGGTGGTAGGTGGTTTAGGTTACTTCTTGTTAGGTAAAATTAAACCAAGTCCATGCTTCTCATGAGGCTTCCTAGTTTCAATGGTGACTAGCTCATGTGGGCCATGTTCATATCAGCCAAGGCCAAATCCTTTCCAATCACACCAATGGAGGTATGTCTTGGCAAAGCTTAGTTTATGTAGGTAGGATAAATTAGAAAAAAATGGTCTAAGTGAAAGAGAAGTGGAAAAAGCACAAATGGGTTTTTCAAGTCCCCCATAGACAAAATGGGTCTAATAATGGGGAGGTCTAAAGGAAATGATAGTTCTAATATTGGGGTCTTATCTCAACTATTTGGTGAGTTGCCCATGTTCATGAGGAGTAGGGAAAGAATAAAAGGCTAAATTTTGATATTCCCCTAGCAAAAGGCAATGCAATGTTGATTCTTAAGGGTCCATAGTGTCGATTTGGTTTAAAGGGGTAGAGGAACTAGCTGATACCTCATCAATGGAAGGGGATATGATATCCACTTTGGTGGTTGAGTGTTAGGTTTTAGTTGTTGGGGGTACACTAGATGGGGGTATGAGGACATTATTGGGGTGATAGATCATGTTTTATGTCGATAAAAGACTTGGGTCAACTTGGATAGTGATGACCTATCCTGTATGCTCAAACTTAATACAATGGTGAAGGGTGCAAGGGATAGCACCCATGGAATGGATCCAAGGTTGTTCTAATAAAACATTATATTATAATTCATCTTCCACTACATATAAATGTTTAGGGAGTGTGTGGGGTCTTAAATAGATATGAAAGATGATAATTCTTAAGGTAGTGGCCATGGTATCATTAAATGATCAAAGGATGGTCAAGGTTTTGTTAAGCATGGGATATACTGAGAGGGGGGTGAATCAGTATATCATATATCTTATTAATCTTTTCTTTAACCAAAATCCACTTAATCAAACATTCAAGATATATAATAAAACTCAAACAATAAACACCACAAAAGATAAAGAGAGACACCAGATATAACGTGGAAACCCAATGTGGGAAAAACCATGGAGAACAATCTCAAGTATATGAATGAGCACCAACCCAAACAATATTCACAAGCCAAGCTTGTAGGAGCACCAACCCCTTTGTGTATACCACACACCTATCTCTCAATGTTGCTATCTCAAAAAATGATAAATCAATACATCTCTTTCCTCTCTCTCACCTTTGCTCTTCTAAGCTAAGAAAATAAATACAAATCATATTCATATCTCACAATTGCTCTTCTAAGCTAGATATTACAATATCAAATCAACCTATATCTCTCATATTTATAAATGGCTTCTCAAGCCTTTATTTATAGCTTTCTAAATGACCTTTGGCCTTCCCCCTTTGTGACCCTTCAATCCTCATGGAAAATGGTGCCAAACTTGTATGACCCTTCATATTCAAGCCTTTGAAAAGTCATGTCGTGACCCTTCATGATCAAAAGCATCCTTCCCTCTTTTGTCCTCATCTTGGTGACTTTTCATATTCTTTAAGGTGTCCCTTCATGAGAAATTGTGCCCTTCCTCTTTTGTCTTCACTTGGTGACTCTTGGAATTCCCCAAGATGACTCTTCATGGGAAAATGCATCCCATCCTTATTTTGTCTTTATCCGGTGGCTCTTTGACTTCTCCATGGGCCCTTCTTTTGTCTCATATGCAACCAAAAATATATTCATTAATATTAAATAAATATTAACTTATATTAGCCAAGATATATTTATTACAAACAACATTAAATGCAATGGGGCCTTTATCACCAACAATGCTAGACCTTTGACATTAATGACAATATTTCCAATAATCTTCCCCTTTGTCATTGATGGAAACCTCAATCTTGAAACTGCCACATCTTATCACTTGCACATACTATCATCTAAAAATATACAGTAACTCCCCCTTACTATAGTAACTTGTACCTGTTCCTTGTACCTATTTTATGGACCTGTATCTATACCTATTATTCTCCCCATTTGACATCAATGGCAAAGGGCCTATGTAGAGCTAACACTTAACTCCCCCTCAATTGATGCTAAACATCAGTGGCAGGAAGCAATAGAAATTACTCCCAACTCCTCTCACTGATCTTTGAATATATCCTTTGATCATGCCTTTGAGAAGATATCTGACAAAACATATACATTGTTCCCTGTCCTTTG
Organism: Torreya grandis; assembly: GCA_037957365.1. NCBI lineage: Eukaryota > Viridiplantae > Streptophyta > Pinopsida > Cupressales > Taxaceae > Torreya > Torreya grandis. Next base: position 1,575,127 of record JARHVA010001115.1, on the reverse strand, counting down.
AGCATCTACAATAAACTCATTTGAATCTTTTCTTCAAATATCACAACCTTCTTTATGAAACTTTAATTTTTATCCTTGATCACATATTTGACTAACACTCAACAAATTATTCTTAAGACCTTTTACATATAAAACATTATTAGTCTTAGTTCTACCATAATCTAAACTTAAAGTACCTTTTCTGGCTATCCTAGTAGTGGTTTTATCTCCATATCTCATTTTATCACCTATCATATGCCTCAAACATCTATTATCAATTAACCATGGCTGATCTTTAACTCTTACATGTAGAGCTATTTGAACCATCATAGAATTTTCAAGTTGTTTCTTCTGCCATGAACATGTCTAAGCCTTCTTCTTGATTAATGGAGCTTTGAAACTTTGATCCTTATTAATTGACTCAAACACACTTCTACAATACTGAGCTATGTGTCTGAAGTTGTTGCACTTGTAGCATACTATGGTCTCTTCATCAAAGCTTGATAGAGGAGCAAAAGAGTTGTGGCTTCTGCTTAACTCTCCTTGACTTTCCTTCTCCTTATTTTTGAAATCGTTATCTCTTTTTCTACATTCTAATATCTTGTGACCATATCCACTACAATAAAAACAATAGCCATAAAAATAAGACCTATATATATATATCTCTAACCTGATTATCTTTTGTAGCTTTGTTTTCTCTAGCCTTCTCTGTTTGGAATGTCCTCTGTATTTTTCACTTCTCCCCTTTTTGTTTCCTCTTTGTAAGAGCTTCAACATATCTATTTTTCTTTTCAAATCTGATCCTTGTCTTATCTAAATTTGCTTTTTGACTTTCCAATATCTTATTCAGCATGTTAGTGCTATCTTCAAATTTTTAATCACTAACTACTTTCTTAATTTCTTATTTTAAAGATTCAATTTCAATAACATACCTTTGACATTCTTTTCTTGCTATATCCAACTATGTTGTGAGGTATTCTTCATTCTTCTTGGCTTCTTCAAAGTGTGCTTGTAGATCTTTAATTATTTCCTTTGACTCTTGTTCATTTTTCTCAATCTAGAACTTTAATCTTCAATATTTCTTTTGAACAGCTTCTAACTCTTCTAAGGCACAAATGAGCTCTCCTTCCATATTCACTTCAACTTCCTCCTCTTCTTCTTCTTGATCATCTTCATGTATGGCCATGAATAGAATATTTTCTTCTAAATCGCTGACTCCACTGTCTTTGCCTGAGCTAGGATCCTTAGAATATAGACTCTTCTTCTCGAATCCCTTCTTAGATTTTCCTTTGAAATTCTTCTTGTATGTAGGATTTTCCTCTTCATCATCATTAACCTTATCTGGGCATCTAGCTAAAAAATGTCCAATCTTTCCATAACTAAAACATTTAAAAGGTAATTTTCCTTGATATTTACCTGTTCCTCTTTTCAGCTAGTGAATGAAAACTGCTCCATTGTCATCTTCATCATCACTAGAACTATCACTTGATTCTTGAATCTTAGCTTTCTCTCTTTGAGGGTTTATCTTGTTCTATCCACATCTCATATGCCATGAGAATACCATGAAGCTCATCCATCTTTAGCTTGGCTAGATTCCTCATCTCCTCGATTGTTGAAACCTTTGCATCATATGCCATTGGTAGAGATCTCAAAACCTTTTGCACCACCATTGACTCATCTAATTTTTCTCCAAGACCTTGAATCTGATTTATGATTTGATCAACTTGCAAAAGATAGCTTGTTATATCTTCTTCTTCTTCCATCTTTAAACTTTCAAACTGCCTTCTAAAAGTCTATAGCTTAGCTTGCTGAACCTTTCCATCACCTTGGTAAATATTCTCAAATTTTACCCAAGTTTTATGAGAAAATTTACATTACATAACTTTAACAAATTTAGATTCACATAAACAACATAAAATAGCATTTAAAGCTTTAGCATTACATTCACTTGCCTTCTTTTCTGCTAGAGTAATTGCAAATGTTTGTGGCTCTTCATATTCCTCCACCACTGCTTTCCATCAAAGGGCCATCAAATAAACCTTCATTCTCATGCTCTAAAAAGCATAATTCATCCCATCAAATAAAGGTGCCTTATTTGTAGAAAATCCTTCCTATGACCCAGCCATTGTGCTTTCCCGATCTACCTTTAAGCTGTAAAACCTTTCAAAAAGGAACCTACTCTGATACTAATTATTAAGCACATGATATACTGAGAGGGGGTTGAATCAGTATATCATATATATTATTAATCTTTTCTTTAACTAAAATCCACTTAATCAAACATTCAAGATATGCAATAAAACTCAAATAATAAACACCACACAAGATAGAGAGAGAGACCAGATATAACATGGACACCTAATGTGGGAAAAACCATGAAGAACAATCTCAAGTATATGAATGAGCACCAACCCAAACAATATTTGCAAGCCAAGCTTGCAGGATCACCAACCCCTTTGCTGAGCACCAACCCAACAACTATTCATGAGCACCAACCCACATGAGCACCACACCCCTTTGAAGAGCACCAACCCAACTAATATTCATGAGCACCAACCCACAAGAGAACCAACTCCTTTGTTGAGCACCAACCCAACAATAATTTGTGAGCACCAAACCACAAGAGCACCAACCCAGCAATAATTCATGAGCACCAACCCACAGGAGCACCAACCCCTTTGTGTATACCACACACCTATCTCTCAATGTTGCTATCTCAATAAATGATAGATCAATACAACATCTCTTTCCTCTCTCTCACCTTTGCTCTTCTAATCTAGATATAATAAATACAAATCATATTCATCTCTCATAATTGCTCTTCTAATATACATATTACAATATCAAATCAACCTCTATCTCTCATATTTACAAATGGCTTCTCAAGCCTTTATTTATAGCTTTCCAAATGACCTTTGGCCTTCCCCCTTGTGACCCTTCAATCCTCATGGAAAATGGTGCCAAACTTGTATGACCCTTCATATTCAAGCCTTTGAAAATTCATGTGGTGACCCTTCATGATCACAAACATCCTTCCCTCTTTTGTCCTCATCTTGGTGACTTTTCGTATTCCTTAAGGTGTCCCTTCATGAGAAATTGCACCCTTCCTCTTTTGTCTTCACTTGGTGACTCTTGGAATTCCCCAAGATGACTCTTCATGGGTAAATGCATCCCATCCTTATTTTGTCTTTATCCGGTGGCTCTTTGACTTCTCCATGGGCCCTTCTTTTGTCTCATATGCAACCAAAAATATATTCATTAATATTAAATAAATATTAACTCATATTAGCCAAGATATATTTATTACAAACAACATTAAATGCAATGGGGCATTTATCACCAATAATGCTAGACCTTTAACATCAATGACAATATTTCCAATAGGTTTTAGACATGACATTATCTAGCAAGTTGAGTTGAGGCATGGGAGGAGATGATATTAATGCTAGCTCCCCATAAATCATGATCTATTTGATACAGATTTGGTTGATGTAGGAATTGATAAAGAGAGGGGGATATGGTTCCTCAGGATAAATGGAATGTATTTCTAAATCCTTGAAGGTAATAAGGTTAGAAATTTTAAGGGTACCAATAAAGGCTATTAGAGGTAAAGGGTCTTCAATTTGGACCTTGATGGATTATAAAGCCTCTATTAGTGTTTGGCAGTGATGGGGAGAGGTAGAGATCAACTCATATAAGTTCATCTTCACTAAGGTCTGGTGAAGTTGTTTGAGGATAACTCTCCTGATGGATTCTGAGGGGTTAGATTGGGAGGCACCTAAAATAGAAAACTTAGGTTTGGTTAAAGTTGGATATGGTTAGGTGTGAGTTAGTTGGGGGATAGAAGAGGGATACATCCATGGAATGGACACCTTAGCCTTCCCCTTATCCTTTTATTATGCTCTTATGACCACATTGATAGTATGGATAGAAGGAAAGGTTGAAGTAGTAGATTGTTCAGAGTTATCTTCACTCTAAGATGAGATTGGAGAAGTAGGTAAGCATTGGGTAGATATGGTTGTTGGTTGGATTGTTATAGGGCCCATAAGAGGTTCATCTTTTAATAGATCATCCTCATCATAAAGCTTGTGGATAATGGTTTAGAGAGCTTTATAGTTCTCCATGTCATGGTTGGGTGTCCTATGATAATAAGACACATGATATTCAATGTACCAAATGAGTTTTGAAGCAACAAGGTCAAAGGGTTTGATGGGAGGTAATACTAAATAAAAAGTTTTCAATAACCTATGGAAAATGTTTGAGTAGGATTTAGCTAAAGGTGGTAAAGGTGTAGTGGTCTTTTTTTTTATGGTTGGGGTAAAAGGCCATTTAGAAATAGGTTTGATGGTATGTGATTTTATAAGGGTGGTATGCTTGGTTGATGGCTTTGGTTTAGGCAAGGAGGTTGATGATCTATAAGTGGAGTATTTTAAAGAATATAGTTTAGGTATTGTTGGTGTGGTGAAGAGAGGTACATCAAAAAGCAATTGTGAAGGTGTAACCAAAAGAGGTGGTGGGGTCTTGGTAGAAATAATTGGCTTCTTGATCAAGGTAGAAGGATGAAGCCCCAAAATGGAAGGCAAAGTTGAGGGAGGTAAAATTTAGGGCTTAGGATCTTTGGGTGGTTTAGTTGATTTGGTTGCTTTGGTTTGGCATTTGGTTTGTGGGTTTGAAGAGCTTAGGTCCATTTTCATAGATGGGTGACTAAGTCTTGGTGTAGGGAAGGCATTGAGGATTTTTGTTGTTCTGGTTCGTATGATAGAAGAGGGTTTGTCATTTTAGGTCTTGGTTGAATTAGTTAGTTGGAGGTTGGAGGTTATATGTCTTGGTAGAGATCTTGGTTGGTTGGGTAGAGGTTTTGGTTCATAGGTCAGACATAGAAATGGGCTAATTACTAGGGGTGATAGTTTAGTCTACCAAAGGAAGGTTTGGAGGTTATGATCTGGTAATATAAGGGAAACCTAGTTGGTGCCAAAAGGTAGCCTAATTTAAGTTGGGTTTAGAAAAAAATTCTAGTTTTTGAACTTGTCTAGAGAATGGTTTATAGATCGGTTTAGCTCTATGGGTATTAGGTTTGAATGGTAGACCCATAGGTTGTGGAAGGGGGTGGTAACCTTGTCCACTTCCTCAATTAAATGATGCAAGGTTGAGATAGGTGGCTCCTCTATGGGAGGAGTGGATAGGGTGACTTCTTCCTTGGGAATGATCTTTAAAGTAGGGGTGGGTTTCTTGGTACTTGAAGGTGAAGGTGTGGTAGTGATGGTTGGTTATTCTAATATGTCAGCTGAAAGGGAGGCTAGTGGCTCCACTACCTCAATAAGTGGAGGGGGAGAATATGGCACTTCCTTGGTTTTATTTTTTGATATAAGGGAAGTTAATTCCACTATCTCAATAGATGGAGGGGGTGGATAACCAAAAGATTAGGTACTAGGTGGTTCGATAATGAATTCATTAATGACAGTTTTAACTATATGGGTATCATGAGAACACTCAATTTTTTTTCTCTCATTATTGGTAGTATTATGGTTTGGGAAAGGTTTCTTAAATATATTAATGTCTTGGTTTGATTATGAATTGGGTCTATCTAATGCAAGCTCCCCCTTGTCAATGAGGGATTAGACAATGCTCTTAAAAGTGTTACATCTACTAATGTCATGTCTTATTACCTAATGAAAGGCACATAGATCATTCTCATTGAACCAACTAGGTGAATTATGAGAAGCATAAAACTATTGAGGAGGTTTGATAGGAGTAAGTTGAATTATTTTGTATTTCAATAACTTCTCCAAGATGGAAGCATAAGATTCTCCAAGTAGAGTGAATTGCTTTTGGTTATTATGATTTTAGTTCCTCATGTTTTACTTTGAGGAGATAGAGGAATTTGGTTGGGTGATGAAAGGTGGAGGAGCGGTCTTAAGGACAATCACATATATGATTCCCTTGCTCTTGGTATTGGTATTGGACTAGTTATTTGACTTGAAGGAAGAGGCCTCATTAGTTTTATAGGTTGAGTTCTTATTTTTGAGATTTAGGTTTCCTTCATCAATCGCTCAATTTTCTAACTTACATGCCATGGTAAAATCTTCATCAAAGGTTCAAAATATTTAGACATGTATTGTAGAGGAGATATGTTTGGTACATTATTAAGTAAAGAGCTCTATGAGTTTGGGTTGAGATAGGGAAAAAGAGATTTGGTTAATTAAGCTCCTCCAATGAGTTACAAAATTAGTAATGGATTCATCCTCAATCTAATAGATAGAGTATAGTTTGGTGATAGAAACTTTCTTGGAGATATTGATTGAAAAGTGGTCCAAGAAGGTTTGAGTTAGTTGGGTGAATAAGAAAAGGGAATGCTTGGGTATGGCACTATACCAATCCAATGTTGGACTGGATAGAAACATGGAGAAGGTGTGGAGAAGTAGGGCATCATCATAGGTGATGATATAATAAGCATGAATAAATTCCCTAAGGTTTTAATGGGGATCCTCCTTACTTTAGAATTTAAAAAAAGTTTGGAAGTTCCCATTGGGGAGAATATGGCATAATAGGTATGGAAGGATGGATGGGCTCATTACATATTTTGTCATACAACAAGATGTTGTGATCACCTAAAATAGATGACTCTAAAGTGGTCATCTTGTCCATAATCATCTTCATTATGTCCACTTGGGGTTGTGCACCCAGAAGGTTATAAGATGCATATTGTTGTGGTGGTTGGGAGACATATTGATAGTGGGTTGAAGGCTTGGAGGCTACCACATATTGGTAAGCGGATGCCAATGATTAGGTAGAAGATACATAAGGGTAGGTAGATGTATTTGGTTAGGTAGTGTGTAGGGGTACATGCCCTTATAGGTTAGGGATGTAGTCAAAATTTAGTGCAAGGGGTGATTTTTGTATAGGACCAATAGTTGGGTTGGTGACCGATGGAAGGGTGGTGACCCTTGTATGGATCGGTGGCAAGGTAGAGGGTATGAACGCCAAAAGGATTTGAAGTGGAGTAGTGGTTAATGGATTAGGGGTAGCTAAAGTAATTTTGGTATTGATATAGGTAGGCACTCCTATTATAGAGGATTGGTTGGTAGGAGTGGATGGTATAAGGGCAATGGTAGTTTATGTTGGTTAGTTTTCTATGGTAGTCTTGAAGGGGTTATTGGTAAATGAGGAAGCTTGGGTAGTCAATGCTTGGGTAGTAACCATGGTAATAGAGGTACTCCCCTTGAGGTGGATATTCATGCCATAAGGTATATCTATGGGTGGGGCTGAAGCCAAGATATGGTAAGATATGGTTGTAAGATAATGTTGCAAGGCTACGGGATTATCATCTAAGAAAGAGGCAAAATTTGCATCTCCTTGAGGAACCTCCTGAGGGAAATTAGGACTTCCTAAGGGGTGAGGAGAATTTTTTGGTTCAAAAATGTAGTCCATGAATGAAGAGGTAGAAAAGGTAGGTTAGCTTGGTGATGGTTTTTACTTCCAAAGGTCTCTTTACTACTAGCGAGTGAGAACCATATGAGATAGGGGAGATAGAAATCATAAACAGCCTCACTACTCAGATAAAAATAAGAAAAAAAAATGATCAAATAAATCAAATCACACTCTAAAAGATACATCAATCCCTAGATTTTTAATTAATCTCACTTTTAACTTATGCCTTAAGAAGTTGTGTGACTGAAATTAGTTTATAGAGTGGGTACTAGAGAGGAATTCTAAGGTTGGTTTCAGCTTATGTTTAGGTGCTCAAAAATAATATGTATTGTAATCAATACATGGATTGGTATTAGGACCTACCCCCTCACTTCACATACCATAACATTAATGTTGTTGGGTATTTAGCCAATATAAATTGATATCTAGAGATTATACTCAACTAGAGAGCTGAGTTGGTTCACCCATTGGTAATGACCTCCAAGTCAGATTGTTGGAAAAGGGTAAGGTTACTACTAGGTGATGAAATCCTAGTTGGGCCTTGTCTCAAGTTTTTTTCATCTTTAATTGGTGAAAGTGGTTTGGTTTAGTGTGTGTAACAAAGAGTGAAGCTACGATATATTACTTTGCTTTTAAGTTAAGCTATGTGAACTAAACTTTCAAGTAGATGATGTATGCACTTAATTTTAAGCCCAAAATAAACTTTTGATTTCATTAATCAGCATAGAATAGAGAGATAATGTAAGAAAATAATAACCCAAGTAAAGACACAAGGGTCCCTCCAGGCATGCCAAAATGTTTCAATGAATTTCTTGATTATATTTCAAAAAGGGAAATGAAGAAACTAAGTATGGGTATGGTTGAAAAACCTATTTGGTTGTGCATGCATTGGATTAGAAGATTGTGAAGAACTCTTCTTTGGTTTGAGAGGATGGCATGCAGGTAATAAAGCACTAAAGTAAATTTGTTTGTTAGATAAATAGTTGAGTGGATTGCCTAGTGATAGATAGATCCTAGAAGCAAGATCTTCCTTGAGGGTTGTCAATCCACATGTTTAAAAAATTAAGTTTATAAATAGAAAATAAATTAATCACATCAATAATCAAAAGGTATTGAAATTGAACATAAGAATGTTTGATAAGAAATATACTAGAAAAGATTAAAATAGTGATAATCTAATTAATACTAGTGCTAGAGGGTTAGGATCTGCTTTAGAAAATTAGGTAGGGGTATATGAATAGGCAAGTACACAAATAATTAGGTTTGGTTGGGGGTAGGTAGGTGAAAATAGCTTTCTATATTTTACTACCATAGTGACCATTGGTGGTTGGGTTGATCGTCAGTTGTTAAGGTGATTTTTAGTGGTCAAAGTGATCGTCGATGATTGAGACAACCATCAACAGTAACTATGGGTGGATCTAGGTTGATAATAAGCTAATTAACAAGATATAAAAGTGAGATTTTATGAGTTGGGTAGGTGTTAGGCTATGATTGAAAAGTAAATAAAGTAATGGAGTACTTGAAACCAAGTACTTATCTTGTAAAATGTGGATTGGGTGGATTGTTGAGGTGATTAACTCATTAATGTAGTCTGGCATGATTCTGATAGAGTAATGGTACTTGGTTCTTTGGTAGAGATATGGTGGTAAGTCATCTCTCTAACATAGTAAATAGTTTGATGGATTAGTGATGATGATTGACCTACACAATTAGAATTCTAGATACACAAGCTTTTGATAATAATTGTAGATGATTTTCACCTCTTTGCTCCTTTTTTCTTATAGGTAAGGAAAGAGAGTTACAACAAGATGTGAACAAAGCTTCCTAATTTTAACTCTCACATGCAATGGCTTGAAACTAGGTTTAGACAAGTTATTTTTAAAAAATCAAGGTTGGTGAGTTTGCATATTAGTTGTTGAGGAGGTGGACCTAGACTATCAATGATCAACTTGACTGTCGATAATTGAGGGTGAAGGGTCAAATCAGGTAAAAGCTAAGGTTAATCTAGTTTATTAAAATTAACTTTTGTTAGGTTTGGTTAGGGTTCAAAGGGTTAGATTGGTCTTACTAGGGTCCCAAGGTAGTTAAGGGGTATTTTAACACTCAAGATTGTAGTGTGTGTATTTCTGGTGTCTACACTTTCATACAAATTTTTGGTAGGGTTTTTCCTTGTCAAATAAGAGTCTCTCTTGATCTCTAAAAAATGAGAGAGAGTATATTTTCAAAATTTATATTTTTCTTACAATGGGGATGAGAATTGGAGATAATAAAAGAGAGAAAGGAGAAGCACACAAACAAAATTTAATAAATGAGTTATAACCACCCTCCATGAATTCTTAACCACATTTTTATCAATTAGGGCAAATCCTTCCTCAACAAAATAACCTTCATTAGGTCCAAATAGTATCCAAGTTCCCTCTTTGGTTGAGAGACATATTAGAATATAAAAATTTGTTGTTGAGGATGATGAGGCATGATCTACTAAGAAAGAAGAGCCTCTAAAGACTCTAAAAATTCATTTAATGATCCATCTGCACTCTCTAACCACTATATATATCTCTTGTATTTATATTCCATCATCCACTTAGTTTCATTATAAAGACAAAATCCACATATTCATGGACCTAATTGATCCATGACTATGTTTTATTTAGGCAGTTGCATGTACCTATTGAAAGTGGATGACATGACTATGTCGAAAGATAAGACACTCCTTTCATAATCACAATGTTTCCCCTACTTCAAACACTAAACATAGGTCCACTATATATGAAAACCAATTCCAATTTATTGGTTTTCATATATTCATAATGTCAATGAAGATACATTAGGATATTTATTCTCATGATCATGAATACGACATAAAAATTATGCATGAGGGCTTTTGAGAGGTTCAATTGAGCTTTTAATAGTGACATCAGATTTGAAATATTTATTCTAGCTAAACCTAAATCACATCTAATCTTAGATTTATAATTAACCTATCTAGGTCCACCAAATCTTTTGATCTGATGTGTCTTCCTATGTGGTATCTTCTTACCATGCTTTTTATCATATTTAAAAATACAATTGCTACAAATTCAGACACATGTACTCATATCATACCTCTTAGAAATTGATCAAATTTTTTTTATTGATTTTATTGAGAGTCTCTTGGATTTAAACTTCAACATTGTCATTGATCTTTGATATGCTACCAATATTATGCCACTTAGTAGTCCCATGTTGATCTTTACATCAGTTTTTGAAAATGTTACACTTGGCAGTCCCACATGCCTCTCATAGACCCTATTATCAGTCTTCATCTGGTGAATGTACTTATGCCATGTGGTGGCCTTTTGTGAAATCTAGGCTCATTTACTTTTAAATTCAAACCACACCATCGATCTAGTTTTACATGGTTTAATGTGTGCCATCGATCTTTGATCTAAATGATCAAATATGCATTATTGATTTACTAATTCATCATGATTGAAAAACATGTCACCAACATGTTTAAACTTAGGATCCACTAACTTATTGACCTTGGCTCACTATAGATCTTCATTCCTATCTCTCAAGATTGTGCCACTTGGTATCCCTATGTTCAACTTCAAACCTGTTGAGGATTTTTTGAATCCAAATAGTTATTTCTTATGGATTTAATTTGATATCCTCCAACACATCCCATGTTGTTAGATCATTTTTAAGGCATATAATTAGCTCTAACTTGTGAATTCTTTTTCTCAAATTAACCTGGTAGATCATGACAAAACTTAGACCTTTGAAGGTCACTAATTATGAACTTTGCTCATTATCCTATCTATGAAACCAATTCCTTTATTGGTTTTCTATATATTTGTACTCATTGAGGAAAGACAAATGAACCAAAACCTTGAAGGGAGTAATTCCTTACCTTGATCCTCAAACCATGGCTATAGATGAAGATTATTCAGGATATATAGGCAAAAGCTTCATATGTGGGCCAATTTTGGCCAACATTTCTTGTGACCTCATGGGATTATATGCCTATTATGTAACAGATTAGTTGCTTTGTCTGATCCATTGGGCATACAACATCATAAGTCTTTCCTTCTCAACTAATGAAAAATGATACAACGTTGTCCCTTTTTAAAAACCTCTTCTTGAAGCAACAAGGTCCATAAGAAATAAAACAAACATAGTGCCCAAGGCACTTAGGGAAGGAAAACACACAACTAAAAAGATTTTTCACAAGGTGCATAGGGGAAAACATGAAAAAACTACTATAATATATACATTGGTTGCAAACTCTTATAAAATCAAGGCTTTAAATGAATGCCATTAACTAGGATGGGTAATACCAATCTATGCAACACATCAAGCTTAAAAGTATTATGTTGTTTGCATAAATGCATCAAGTAAGGGCCACTCCAAAATATATCAAACTTGGTATGGTTACCTAGCTTGGCCTTATTTGTATCCCACTTGAGGACTAGATCCCATTATTTGAATTCCCTTGCTATGAATCTCTTGTCAAAGGCTTTCTTGACTTGAACTTAGTATGAATCTAGTGTTTTCATTGCAATGTCCCTATTTTCTTAAATCTCCATGAGCTCTATCATCCTCATGCTCATAGGTTCACTCTCCATCAACTCAATCTTATGGAATAACTCTAACGCAAGAAATTTAAGAGAGATGGGCAATTTGGCTACCCTCCCATACACAAGGATAAATAATGAGTTTCCAATGATAAATTTGGGAGTCATTATATCATCCCGTAAGGTTATTCTTAACTTTATATGCCATACTCTCTAATTATCTTCCATAATCCTCTTGATAATCCTTATCAAGTTCTTGTTTATTGACTATGCCATTCTATTACCCTGAGGGTTATAATTTGAGGAAGTACTAAGGTATATCCCTAGATAAAGTGCCAAAAACTATTGTGGCATGGAATTAAACCCTTTTGGGAAATTTATTTAGGATCCCTCACTCCCAGCTACAGTATTGGAGCAACCACAGGTTGTGGGTATCTTATTATGGTTAAACCTCTAGAGAAGGTTGATTTCCTCTAGATGGATTAGCTAGACTAATGATTCTATTGGGAAAAGGGATAAAGAGGGGGTAAAGGTTACTAAGAGAGATAAAAGGTGATTCACCAAATTTAAATGACAAATCACATAATCATGAAATAAACATTTATGAAGTATAAGACAATTCTAGCTCACATAATATCACAAACTAGATAATTGCATAAGTGTTTCACAAACTAGGCTCACCAAATAATGAATGTAAGTAAAGAGGAATTTTAAGATTCACACTAAGAATCCATTAATGTCAAAAATATCACAAGTTCAGACATGTAACTAACTTTAAAACACCTAAAAATAAGCAAGAAATAAGGACAATAGATGTGGAAGACACTCTTTCACAATGCCATCATGCACAAGCTTGCTAAACATAATTTAGAGGTAAGAGATAGGTAAAAATTATCTTTTATTGCTTCAATATATCTTCCATACAAATATTTGATATTTTTTCTCCTTTTCAAATGATATTCTCTCTTGATATCTGAAAAATGAGAGAGTGTCCTTATAATGGGGAAGAAAATGGGAGATATAGGAGAGAAGGAAAGAGAGAGAGGAGAAGGATGCAAACAAAATTTAATAAATGAGTTGTAACCACCCTCTATGAATTCTCAACCACATTTTTATCAATTAGGAATAATCCTTCCTCAACAAAATAACCTTCATTATCTCCAAATAGTCTTCAAGTTCCCTCATTATTTGAGAGACATACTAGAGTACAAAACTTTGTTGTTGAGGATGATGAGTCATGATATACTAAGAAGGAAGAGCCTCCAAAGACTCTAAAAATTCATTTAATTCTCCATCTACACTCTCCAACCACCATATCTCTCTCTCTTGGATTTCTATGCCATCCTCCATTTTCCTTCATTATAAAGACAAAATCCACATATCCATGGACCGGACTAAACCATGACTATGTCTATTTTAAATAGTTGCATGTACCTACTAAAAGTAGATGATATGACTTTATCAAAAGATAATACACTCCTTTCATAATAATAATTATGCCCCTACTTCAAACCCTAAACATAGGTCCACTATATATGAAAACCAATTTCTATTAATTTATTTTCATATAATCATAATGTCAATGAAGATCCATCAAGCTATTTAGTCTTGTGATCATGAACAAGATGTATAACTTATGCCTGAGGGATTTTAAGAGGTTTAATTGAGATTTTAATGGTGGAATTAAATTCGAAATATGTGCTTTGGCTCAACCTAAATTGCATTTTATTTCATATTTAGCATTAGCCTACCTAGGTCCACCAAATATTTTGATCTGATGTGTCTACCTATGTGGCATCTTCTTTTCATGATTTTTATCATATTTAAAAATATGACCACTAAAAATTTGAACATGCGTCCTCATCTTGTGCCTCCTAAAAATTATCATATTTTCTATGTTGATTTCCTTAGGAGTTTCTTGGATTTGACTTCAATGTTGTCTTTGATCTTTGATCCACTACCATGATTGTGCCATTTGGTATCCCACATTCATCTTTATCTCATCTTTAAAAAATATGACACTTTGTAGTCCTACATGCCTCTTATAGACCCTACTATCAGTATTAATCTAATTATCATGCTTACTCCATGTGGCATCCTTTTATGAAATTTAGTCTTATTAACTTTTGACCTCAATCTACACCATTAATGTGCTTCTACATAGTTGAATGCATGCCATAAATCTTTGATCTATATGATCAAACATGTGCCATTGATCTGCTAATTCATTATGATTGAGACACTTATCACCAATTCATTCAAACTTAGGATCCACTAACTTATTAGCATCATAATCACCATTGATATTTAATCATATGATTGAACACATGACATAGATCTCCATTGACTTATTGACCTTGCAAAATCACCCATATACCATTGATCTTCATTCTTAACTCCTGATAGTATGCCACTTAGTAGTCCTACATTCAACTTAAAACATATTAATGATGTTTTGAATCTAAATGGCTATTTTTGTGGCTTTAATTTGACATCCTATGACATGTCCCATGTTGCTAGATAATTTTTAAGGCATATACTTGGCTCAAAATTGTGAATTATTTTTCTCAAATGAACTTGATATATCATGACTAAACTTAGACCTTTATAGGTCACTAATTATGAACTTAGCACATTATCATATCTGTGAAAACCAATTCCTTTATTAATTTTCTATATAGTTGTACTTATTGAGGAAAGACAAATGAACCAAAACCTTGAAGGGAGTAATTCCTTCCCTTGATCCTTAAACCATGGTTATAGATTAAGATTGTTCAGGCTATATGGTAAAATATTCATAGATGGGCCTATTTTGGCCAATAAGAACTTCTCAAAACATCCCCTATGCATTGGGAGATACTCAATTAGGTTCGAAATGATCTGAAGGTCCCTAGAGATATTGAAACCAATCAATTACAGACATTAGTGGATCATTTGTCTCCTACTTAGAAAATTACATCTAGTGCCCAAGACATGCCTCCCATTGGCCTCCACCATAATGACCCATTATTCATAAAAGTCTCCATATCCCACCATCTATTCCTCAGATGCCCATAGATAGAGGGTCAGCATTGAATTTATGTAGTATGGATTTATTAAAGAAACTAGGGTGTTCTAAAGCTTCTTTAGGGCATACTCTAATTATGATTAAGGCATATGATGATAATGAATGACCATTTGCAAGAACTATCTACCTTCCCATTGTTATGGAACCCATGGTACATCAAACCATACTTCATGTTGTGGATGTTAGTTTACCCTATAACATGTTTCTAGGTCATCCCTAGATTTATGATATGTAAGCTATCCCATTTACACTTTATTAAAGTCTAAAATCCCCCCACTCAGGCATAGAAGTCACCATTCTTAGGTAAACTAATCTTTTTTGCACTTACAAATGGATCAATCTCCATTCTCATATTATTTTCATGATATACTAAGAAGGAAGAGCCTCCAAAGACTCTAAAAATTCATTAATGCTCCATCTACACTCTCCAACCACCACATCTCTCTCTTGGATTTCTATGCGATCCTTTATTTTCATTTGTTATAAATACAAAATCCACATATCCATGGAATTGACTAAACCATGACTATGTATATTTTAAGCAGCTCCATGTACCTGCTAAAAGTGGATAATATGACTATGTCAAAAGATAAGACACTCCTTTCATAATCATAATTATGCCCCACTTCAAACCCTAAACATAGGTCCACTATATATGAAAACCAATTTCCATTTATTTGTTTTCATATAATCATAATGTCAATGAAAATCCATTAGGCTGTTTAGTTTCATGATCATGAACAAGACATAAAACTTATGCCTAAGGGATTTTAAGAGGTTTAACTAAGTTTTTAATGGTGGCATCATATTTGAAATATGTGCTTTGGCTCAACTTGAATTGTGTTTGATCTCATATTTAGCATTAGCCTGCCTAGGTCCACCAAATCTTTTTATTTGATATGTCTACCTATGTGGCATCTTCTTTCCATGATTTTTATCTAATTTAAAAATATGACCACTATAAATTTGAACACATGTCCTCATCTCGTGCCTCTTAAAAATTATCAAATTTTCTATGTTGATTTCCTTGGAGTTTCTTGCATTTGACCTTCAATGATGTCTTTGATCTTTGATCCACTACCAAGATTATGCCATTTGGTATCCTCGCATTCATCTTTATCTCAACTTTTGAAAATGTGACACTTGGTAGTCTTACATACCTCCTATAGACCCTACTATTAGTATTAATGTATTTAACATGCTTACTCTATGTGTTGTCCTTTCATACAATCTAAGATCATTAAATTTTGACCTCAATCTACACCATTGATGTGCTTCTACATGATTAAATGCATGCCATCAATCATTGATCTAAATGATCAAACATGTGTCATTGATTTGCTAATTTATTATGATTGAGACACTTATCACCAATGCATTCAAACTTAGGATTCACTGACTTATTAGCATCATAATCACCATTGATCTTCAATTACATGATTGAATGCACACCATAGATCTCCATTGACTTATTGACCTTGAAAGATCACCCACATACCATTGATCTTCATTTTTGCTTCCTAATATTATGCCACTTAGCAGTCATACATTCAACTTAAAACCTATTAAGGATTTTTTGAATCCAAATGGCTATTTTTTGTGGTTTTAATTTGACATCCTACAACATGTCCCATGTTTTTAGATCATTTTTAAGACATATACTTGGCTCAAACTTGTGAATTATTTTGTTCAAATGAACCTAATGGATCATGACTAAATTTAGACCTTTGAAGGTCACTGATTATGAACTTAGCTCATTATCCTATCTTTGAAAACCAATTCCTTTATTGGTTTTATATATAGCACTTATTGAGGAAAGACAAATGAACCAAAACCTAGAAGGGATTAATTATTTCCCTTGATCCTTAAACCATGGTTGTAGATTAAGATTTTTTAGGCTATATGGCAAAATCATCATATATGGGCTAATTTTGGCCAATAAAAACTTCTCAAAACATCCCTTGTGCATTGGGAGATACTTAATTTAGTTCTAAATGATCTAAAGGTCCCTAAAGATATTGCCACCAATCAATTATAGGCATTAGTGGGTCATTTGTCTCCTACTTAACAGATTACATCTAGTGCCCAAGACATGCCTCCCATTGGCCCCCAACATAACGACCCATTATTCATAGAAGTCTCCATATCCCACCATCACATTCCTCAAGTAATCATAGATAGAGGGTCAGCATTGAGTTTATGTTATATGGATTTCTTAAAGAAACTAGGGTGTTCTAAAGCTTCTTTAGGGCATACTCTAATTATGATTAAGGCATATGATGATAATCAATGACCATTTACAGGAACCATCTACCTTCTCATTGTTGTGGGACCCATGGTACATCAAACTAATTTCATGTTGTGGATGTCGATTTACCCTATAATATGTTGCTAGGTCATCCCTAGATTTATGAGATGTCAGCTATCCCATCTACATTTTATTAAAGTCTAAAATCCCCCCCCTCAGGCATGAAAGTCACCATTTTTGGGTAAATTTATCTTTTTACACTTCTAAATTGATCAATCTCCATTCTCATATTATTGTCTTAGCATCGATAATTCCATTTTAAGCCCCATAGTTTTTAAGATATAAACCTCAATAATCTTGTGCCTGCCTCTAATTCATTACCATATGTTACTCACTTGAAAATCACATCCATAGGGTGCAAAGAATATGAATATAAAACATTTTATATATGTGACCTACCTCTTTCCCCATACAATTATAGGTCCCCATCTATGTGAAAGACCAATCCTATCAAATATCAATTTGGACCAACCACTTTATATAGTCAAGTACTATTATCTAAAGAATATTTTGATGAATCAAATGACTCATAGCTTGTCTTAGAAGATGAGGCCCTCACATCTCCTTAAAGAAATACCCCCATGTCCAAAAAATATTATTAAACATGGATTATCAAGGGAAAGGACTAGGGAGACATAAGCAAGGCAAGCTTAAACCCATAATTTTTCAAAAATGTCCATAATATCTTGGTTTAGGGTAAAAATTTCATGATGATGACTTAAATGATATTATTATGGATAATACTTTAGTCCCTGAGGAGTCTCTTTTTGATGAAGAAATTGATATGGGTTCCATTTATAGTCACTTCAAGGAACTTGATACCACAAACCTTTTTCCAAACACCACTATCTCCAACATCAACATCTCCCTCTTCTACCCCTCACTAATTAACTTGGATCAAAATTAGGAGCCATCCTTAGATATGTTTTCCAAATGATGAGGCTATTTTAGAATTTTTGGGAGTGCAAGATTGCATGCCTTCTATTAGTCATAAGAAATTCTTTTCTATTAATCTTTGTCAATCAACTTATTTTAGGGATCAATAAATTCCCTTTGACCAAAGTGAAGTAGAAGGTTCTAAATAACAAGAGCCATCTCAAAATCTAGAAGAACTCCTACATGCCTCACAAATTAAAATAATACATAAAAATAGACACAAAAATCCCAAATAGTTTTACTTCAGATATCTCAAATCAATCATTACCCCCTTATCTCAAAGATTAGTCACCCTCTCTCATTAAGGAGGTGATCAAAATTAACATTAGAACTAAATAAATTCTCAAAATCATCAACTAGGGGCACCTTTACACCTGAGGAGCGTCAAATTATTATTGAGTTGCTCAAGGAAATATAGATGTTTTTGCATGGTGTTATTCTAACATGCATGGGCTTTATCCCTCCTTACTTTTCAATGCTAATGTTAAACCAATCAATCAAAAATTATAAAATATGAACCCTAAATTGGCCTTATTAGTAATGAGGAAGTAAAAAAATGCTTGGAAGCAAGATTTATCTAGCCCATTGATTATTTTCATTAGATCTCCAATAGTGTTCATGTGGCTAAGCCACACGGAGCAAATCATATTTACATAGACTTTTGAGACATTAATAAGGCATGTCCTAAAGATGACTTCCCTCTTCTAAATATTGATATGATCATGTATTCAATATCAAGATATGAAATGTTATCTCTCATGGATGGTTTTTTGGGCTACAATAAAATTAAAATCATGCCTAAAGATCAACACAATATAGCCTTCATCACTCCATGGGGGACCTTCTACTATCAATTCATGCTCTTAGGTCTCAAAAATGCTCATTCTACTTATTAATGAGAAATGATAGTTATTTTTCATGATATGATGCATGATATAGTTCAAGACTGCATGGATGATATCCTAGGGAAGCCCAAATTTATATCAGAACATCATATAGTCTTAAGAATAATCTTTGAGTAGCTATGAGAGTAAAAAATTTAGATTTAATACAAATAATTGTGTCTTTGGTGTGACCTTAGGGAAATTACTAGGTTTTATTGTATCTAGAAGGCATAAAAGTGGACTTGACCAAAGTCAAAGCAATTATGGAAATGCCTCCCCCTCATTATCTAAAGTAGCTTAGGAGTCTTCAGGTAAAGTTTCAAGCTATTTAGTTATTCATCTCTTAGCTTAAATATAAATTTCACCTCTTTACTCATCTCTTAAATAAGGGTACCACTTTTAATTGGAAATTTTAATGCTAATAGGCCTTCAATAAACTCAAATAATACTTAGTAAATCCACCTGTGTTATCACTCCATGTCATGGGAAGGCCCTTTCTCTTGTACATTTCTACAACTCCATATATGATAGATGCCTTACTTGCACAAAATAATAATGAATTAAAAGAGAAAGAAATTTATTACCTCAATCACACTTTACTCTCATATGAGTTGAATTATATTCCAATTAAAAAATCCTATTTAGCCATGGTCTTTGCTTCACAAAATTTTTGACATTATATGCTTAACAAACAAGTCCAGCTCATTTCTAAGGTTAATCTTCTCAAATATTTAATATCAAAATCATCCCTCATGGGGATAATGTCCAGATGGATTATGTTACTTATCAAATTTGATATTGAATATGTTCATCAAAAGGCCATAAAGGGATAAGTGATAATAGATCAACTAGCAGAAGCACCTCTTACCATGACAAAGCCTTTTACCACAACCTACTTAGATGAATCTATAATGAATACTTCAGAATCTAATGTCTAGAATCTATATTTTGATGGCTCATTCACCACACATGGATCAAGAGTGGGCATCCTTATAGTCACCCCATAAGGTGACCTCATTCCAAAAGCCTTCTGCCTCACTTTTCCATGCACCAACAATATTTATGAATACAAGGATTTAATAGATGTCCTTTAACTAGACATCCAATAGAACATCCAACATTTACAAGTATTTGGTGATTTTTATCTCATAATTAAGCAGGTTAATGATGATTTCCAAACTAAAGATGAAACATTACTCCCTTATAAGAAATTGGTAGATCAATTGAAGATTTTTTTTCAATTTATAATATTTAAACAAGTGTCATGAGGGATTAATAAATTATATAATTAAATGGCCACTATAGGATCTTTAATTTATATCCCTGAATAGGTCCTCAAAGGGAATGTTCTAATAGAACATTTGATCCTACCATTACATCAATATATAGCTCCTTTCCAAATTTACACAATTCCTAATCCTAGTCTTCCTTGGTACCATGACATTTATAATTACCTCCATGATAACATCTTACCACCAAACCTCAATCACCATCAACAAAAATCCTTCATTCATTGTATCTCCCATTACACCATCCTAGGAAGCATGATCTATCGCAAAGGCTATCATTGGACTTTGTTAAGATACATGACCTTGAAAGAGTCTTCTCTTGTAATCAAGTACATTCATTATGGTATTTATGGTAATCATATTAATGGAATGGCCGTGGCCAATAAATTGCTTTGGACTGGATACTATTGGCCTACCATGGAATAGGACTACTACACGTATGTGACAAAATGTATAGCTTATCAAAATAATGGTAATATTATTGATGAAGCTGCATAAGAATTACAACCCATAATGAGTCCATAGCCATTCTCTATATGGGGACTTGATTTGATTGGCAAGATAAATCCTACATCTTCATATGAACACAAATTCATTATTACTGTTATGGAGTATTTCACTAAATGGGTAGAAGAAATGTTGTTTACCTGTACTATAGGTCTCTAGGTTTATAAATTCATCCTAAATCAGATCATTTTCCATTTTAGTATTCTTGCCAACATCATATTTGATAATAGCAAGTCCTTCAAAAATCAATAAGTTGAGGCCTTATGCCAGTGGTATCATATCAAGCGGCATTTTTTTTCTCCTTATTACCCTCAAGTAAATATATAAGATGAAGAAAATAATAAGACTCTTATCAATATTCTCAATAAAATAGTTAATAGGTAGGTACGAATTGGCACCTACAATTATATCCTACACTTCAGTCTTATCAAACAAGTGTCTAAACACCTACTAGGGCCACTCTTTATGTTTTAGTATATGGGATAGAATCTATCTTTCCCATAGAAGTGGAGTTCCCCTCTTTGTGACTCTCATTATAAGTCATTATCACTTATCACAATCTTAGACAAGAAAGGATATAGGAATTGGAGCTTCTAGATGAAAAATGTCAAAAATCCCTTAATCATTTAAGGGCATATCAAAATAGAATAAAAGGTTAATACCACAAGAAAATCCAATCCAGATAATTTATGTTTGGTGATCTAGTCCTAAAATAGAATTAGAAAAATACTAATGCTGACAAGGACAAGAAGGGAAAATTTAAATCCAACTAGCTCAAGCCATATATCATAGTGGCCAAATTTAGATCTAGAGCCTACAAATTAGCTACATTAGATGGTGAAGAACTTGATGATCTAGTGAATATAATACATTTGAAACATTTCTACACTTTATATGATCTATTTTACCTCCATCTATGGGTCCCCACTCTTGGTTTCATATCCTTTTCCATTCCATCCTTCTCTTGTCACTTTGTTCTAGTTTTCCATTCCTAACCCTGGTCTTAATAGTAGGCATCTGTTAATAGGTTTTTATGTGGAAATAAAAGATAAGTGTTTTTAAATAAAATGAAATAATTCATTGCTTGTTGGGTAATGGGGATGTTTTTTTGGAAGTCCTCTAGAGTCTCTTATCCATATCTATCATGTATATGTCCCTAATCCTATCACATCCTTATGTCCATCCCCTATCCTATCACCCTATCATATCCTCTTTGAAACGTGTGCCTCCTTTTAGCCTCAAGATAATCCTATCCCATTTGCCTCTTATCTCAAAACCCTAGTTCACACCTTTTCACTAACATTATCATTATAGAAGGGTCAACAACAAGTTTCTACTCTAGGGGTTTCACATACATTATGACACTGAATCTTGATTAATCATCTTACACCCCATATACAATCGCTTTTGGGTTTTGTTAGAATCTCATTCCAAAATATAATAGTTTTGGGCTCTACATAACCCATGTACATATCCCCTTACTATCATTTGGCCCATTTTCCATAATCATTTTATAATCACATCATTATCCATTTGTATATCCTTTTTATTATCCCTATCTTTATTCTATGTTATCTTATGGTTGTTTTATGTGATTGTGTGTATATTTTGAATGTGTGTGGTTGGTTGGTTAATCATGTATATATTAATTACATTTCATTATTTATTTAATATTCTCATTATCATTTTTGTATATATTTATCTTGTTAACTTTTAAGGGAATAAGGATGGTCTAAGTGGCCCCTAAACTTGTTTTAGGAGAAGTCACTCTAAATTATAGTTCCCTCATGCACTAGATACTTAATTTGTCTTTGAATTTTATTGTGTCATTTATCACATACATATATACTAGTGCAATATTAAAAGGATTGCATACATTATTAATGGATTCCAAATTTTCCACCCATCCCATTCACCCAAATTTTATCACTTATCTTGTCTAACCTATCCCCATCCAATATAATCCATCACCATCTCATTTAAACCTACTTTTCCCCCATCCCATCATTATCCTACCTCCATGGTTCAAAATTATTCCTACCTAAACCCACATTGTGAGACATAATGAATTAAAATGAATTAATATTTTTTTAATACATTGATTTACATTATATATCTCATTACCATTATCCCATGCATCTATAAAATAAACCATTATCTCATCCCATCTCATCAAATAATATGTCATCTACCTAAACATTTACATATCATATTAATGTCATATTTAACATATCCATAAACATATGAAATACATCATCTACCATGATCTTATAATAACCATTTCACATCCATGCATCAAACATGTAAATCAATCAACATCGCATCCAAATGACATTTATCACATCATTATAATGATAAAATAATGTGTGTGTGTGTGTGTGTAAATTCATTGCATCATAATCATCTCTCATCATATAAATCCTATACATCATTAATAAATCCAATACATCATCACATAATCATGCACGTATCCATCATTAATTTCACAAGATAAATCCATCACATTACCTCATCTAACATCATATAAAGTAAAATAGTAGACCAGTCCATCACATCATAACCAATATCATACATCTAATATCATCCTATTAAAAAAATAATGTATCCATCACATCCATATAATCACACCATAACAAAATCCATAAATATCAAAACATATAATGCATCACATCATCCACAATTTCATCATATAAATATATTACTAGTCCACAAGGAATCCATGTCAAAAAATAAGATACAATACATAGGCCCCATGGGAAACAATGTGCTACAATACAACAAATCCTATGTATCATAATCATGGTTGTGATCCCAGTGATCCTCTCAAAGGCTAATGCACTGAATGTGAAGAGATGGCCGTAAATGATGTTGCATGCTATCTTAGTGGTACCGCTACCTCATATAAGGTCTTATAGTACTAGACCTCTCATGTCAATCTCATAATGTTATTAATCACACTAGCCATCCTAAGCTCACTCATCACTATATTAGACTCTTCCTTGGCCTTCTCAACCACCTCTACCTCTCCCATCAGAGTTTGAATCCATGCCTACATCTAGGTGATCTAGCCATGATACCCTGTAATCTATACATCCCATCTCTAGATCTACCTCTATAATGTGACTATATTTGCCTATAATATTGTGACATAACCTTATAATCCTATCACCTATGCCTAGGCCTACACCAACTACCCATCTCTCTGCACTATCTAGGCCTATAACTATGTTTTTAGCTAATCACTCTCTCAAATGATCCCAATTATATCTACTAATCAAGCCTATATCTATGTCTATATTTATATTATCAAGGACCTCTCATCCTCCATCAAAGGTTGTTATGATGGACCTACACCATCTCCACCATAACTACCCCTAACCTACACCTGTGCCTAAACCCCACTCCCTCCATCTTTCCCTACAACTATTGCTTAAACCCCATCCCCTCCATCCACATCCATAACATCACCATCCTACCCATCCTACCCATCTTGAGCTAGTGCTTACATCCTCCTCCTATGTAATATTTCTCGTGCCTATAACACTCTTTTCACTACCCCTTTATACACCACAACCGTAGGTCAAAGTAACCTCAATGGAATTCATTATACCCATAGGCTATATAAGTTATTATAGCTCTTGGAATAGGAATAGGAGTCTAAAAATCCTAGGGGACTAGGGAAATGATTTCATAATCTATGTGTGATTAGGTATTATCTATTAGTCTACCCAATTGGGCCCTCTCCCAACACTCTTGGTAAATAGGTATTCCTCCTCTAGCACATCTTGATTAAATCCAAATTTCCTCTACACACGATCAAGCCTATATTCTTGTATCATAAAATCCATGTGCCCTATCAAGTAACACTTAGTCATCATATACTACATCACTACTACCTCATTATCCCAACCAAATTATAACCCCCTATAAGTCATCTATTTGATATGCTCTAGATGAAAACTATCAAATTCCTACTGATAAAACCACATCTCCTTGACATGGCCCCTTTTCACACTTTGTAAGATATACTGCCAAAATACCATGGGCTAGTGAGGCTCCCTTGTTGTTAAGTTACCTAAATATCATTGGATCACAATATGCTCCTAGCTCCAAATCTATAGCAATAAGGATGGCCCCAAGATTTTTTCTCCCTTATAGGCTCCCAAGTGTAATTCTCAATATAAATGGGCTAATACCACTGACCCCAAGCAAATACTCTTTGATCTTTACCATGTTTTATATGACATCCCCTATGCCCAAGTGAAACCATTACCCTCTCTTATCTAGAAAGAGTATGCTAGTATGAGGGTTAGGTGATCAATAGTCCCCTCTTAGAGACATCTATCTATATCCACATGTCTATCATGAACTCAAACACATATCCCTCCTATTATCTATAAGTTAAAACTTAGTGTATGGGATCTCTAGTAGATCCTATCTCTTAGAATTGGTAGGTGCATAATCTACTATACATCATCAAGAATCACTATCATCTTCATAGTAACAAAGTGAAATGTGCTAGTCTCTGAATGTCATCACTCCACCAATATTATGATCAGGGCCTGATCAATGTGCACCACTAGCATCATCATAAGTTAATGAATTCTTATCAACTCTAGGAGTTTGTAATCCACATCCATCAAAAGGTGCATCTTTTATATCACCTTAGGTCATCATAGCTTTGACTCCATCACACCTAGGTCCCCCTACACTAATCACCACACACACATTATCACTCACTATGTTTTATCACCAATCCACCTATTTTACATTAATCCCCCAATAAAACCTCAAAATGCATATGTAATCCATCACCTAACCTCTCTTAACTTGCCAAACTCATCATCTCTCCTCTCACCTAATTAATCTCCTAAGTCTAACCAACTTCATCCTACCTATCCTCTATTCTAATTCACCAAATTCATCATAAACATCCTTAATCATAAATCCACTATCTCTAAAATACCTTAATTATCTCTATTATTACCCTATCCTAACTTCCCATCCTAGTTCATATTAACCCCATACACCCTAATCCCTAGCCTATCTAACTAACTCCATCACTAAAATCTTAACTAACTACATCCTAACCACCATAATTATCTTTAACACCCTCAAACATTCTAATATATCTACCCTCATCTAACTAGCCAATCCCTTATCCCATCCCTTACCCACTTTTCCCAACTACTATAAAATTGTAACTCATGACCCTAACCTAACCCACAATTTTGACGTGACCTTCAGTCATGACTCATGTTTTTTCTTAACCACATAGCTATGTAAAAATATGACTTTCTAATTCATGATACAAAATCTTGAGTCTAAAATTATATTATTACAATAACATAGCTCTAAACTCATAGTATTATAATATCACCTTTCCCTCTACAATGTTGCAAGTAGTGACTATAATATCATAACTAGGGGCATTGCCCTCAATTATGATATTGCACTAGTGGCATGGTTATCCTCACTTTATACTAAAATACCCAAAAAATTCAAAACAAAATTAACAAAAACATAAGATTAAGGTTTGTTACTCACCAATGGTCCAGCCTCAATAGCCCTCTAGAACTCTCAGACTCTCTCATCATTATGGGAAGCTTAGGGAAGTCGATACATGGTTTATCCTAGAGTCAAATTTCATAAAATTCAAGAGTTCAAATGACCCTCTTTTTGCTATTTTTTCTTATTTTACCCCCCTCCCTACCCTCTTTTACCTACTTCAGCCCTAGCCACCCTTTACTAACTACCTTGCCATATCCACATCCTATCTCATCCCTTGATTGTCCTAATTTGTTATTAATTATCATCATAAATGTCATATAGGGCATGGATTTCAATCCCAAGTTATAACTACATCATCTTAAGGTCTCTTAAGACTATATAGGCATCCCCTGGTCCTACATTTATGCCCAAGGATAGCTCGACCACCATTAACTCCTCATCCCCATTCTAGGATAAGTCACTTGATAATCACACATCATTTTAAGCTATGTATTTTATTTAAATTATCTCTTTATCATCACTAAACAAATTTTATCTCCTTTATTGGTCTTCAATCCTTCCCTATCATGTGTCCTTCCTACAAGAATTATCATAGGCTTAAACCTATCTCATCTCAATCAATTTAGTCTTATCAATCAAATCACTTTTTAGAAATTGGTCACTTATCTATAACTCATCACAACTAAGCCACTTTATCCACTTGTCCTTGAAGTTTGGGCATCTCAATCATAGATACATCATGACTTGGGGCATCCCAACCCCATTTTATCATCTTGGTCTTATCCCACCACTAGGACTTCTATTTGAATGACCATTTAGATCAGTTATCCTCATGTAATCCTTCAAGGGGGAATCATAAATAATAATACCATATAACATTTATTCCACACATGATTATGAGTTTTATTTGAAATACCATTACTCTGCTCCACTCGTAATACTCTTTTAAAGAAAGGTAAAATGTATGCACTAAAATCTGCTCACCCTACTAATTATACTAATTTCAATATTTTAACCTAAAAATACATTTCCTAAATAATTTAATTAATATCCCATTATCCCATTTACTACATCCTAACAACTTTAATCCATCCCATATCTAATTAATCCCCTTCATTAACCTACTAACAAAACCTATTTACCTACCAACTTACTCCCTAAGCCACTTGCTAATTTAAAAATATAATTTATTCTACCTAACCATCTACCACCCTATTCCTATCTATTCATAAACCCCTAAACCCTAGTATATTTTATATAACTATATTATTCTATAAATCTCTTCTATTTTATCCCCTTCTCCTCTAAAATTTTCCATTCTAGACATTTCTAAGGAATTTTTAATTCCTTGGAAATATCCTAGACATTGATTCTTCCCTCCACTTCCTATATAACTAAGCCACCCCTTCCATGTAAACTAACTAGAAACTTATATTCCACATCATAATTTAAAACCATAACCAACCTTATTTCATCCATCAAGAACCACTATCAAGCATAATTGTTTATTGTAATCCATTATCAAGCATCAACAAGAAATCTAACATCCAATTATTTTACATCAAAAATCTATTTGGAAATCTAGGAGAGGAGTTATAAATAGGTAAAATTATGGTAATAATATCCATATCAATCTTATTATCTCTTTTATCCCCTCCTTTTCACGTGTTTATATTTTAGGTTTTTATTACTAAAAATAGTAATAAGAGGTGAATCTAAAATTTAGGCTATCGAATCAACATTTGAAGTAATCACACTTTCATGCTCACTAAAAGAGGGTGTAAGATATTTATTTATATTTTCATTTTCATTAAAACCATCATCATGTGTAATAGGAATTCAATATTTACTTTCATTACCAACATTTATAATTTGAACATTCTTTTGTGAAGAAAATGTAAACAAAGGAGAAAGAGGTATAATTTCTAACTTATTTGAAACATCACTGTTTTCATTTTTTGTTTCAAAAAATAAGGTAATATGAGATGAATTTTCACTATCTAATTGAGATACATCATTATATTTAAAATAAAAATTATTATAACTAAAATGAGTGTTTTTATATGCACTGTTGTTACTTGGTTTTGGAAATTATTTCATGAGAAACCCTTTGGCAAAAATGTTTTTTTGAATATCTTGAATTGTAAAAGAATTATAATAGGAGTAGGAGAAGATAAATCATCTAAATTAATTTATTTATCACTTTTAACATCAAAATATCCATCATAACCATCATGGCAAAAATAATCCTCATCGTCATTATATATAAAATCTTGTTCATCATTTAGATCTAACACACAATCTTGATAATTTGTCCATTATTTATTGTAATTATGAGGGAATGCCTATAAATTCATCAATTGGATTATGGGGAGGGGTTATTTATTATTTAATTTAAAATTTAAAAAAACTAAAATGAGAAAAATAGAAGAAATGAAAAGTAATGCTAACATATAATCCAACATAAGATAGAAAAAAAGTATTTAATTTGAAATCTTAATAGGAAAAAAAATGAAAGAAAACTCTAGGGTTAGAATGTAGGGTTTGGCTATGTTAAATAAATAAAATAGGTTCAATAATAGTTTTACTAATTTATTAATTAATGTATTTTTAACCTAACCAAAAAAAAGCTAATTAAAATGAAATAAGTATTTAAATAAACATTCAACCATACATTCCACTTGCAAAAAAATGATATTGAGAAATTAGAGTTTTGAATTAAAACATGAAAAGAGATGAGCAACTTCTTTTTTTAGGGCTCACAAAGTTGTATCTAACTAGTTTTTATCCTGAGTGTGATTTTTGCACGCTCGAATTTGATTATTTGACTATCATTTTATCCTAGGACAATAGCATGGGATTAGAAAATAATTAGGGCCACTATTTTCCACCTAAGATGTTTATGTCCAAGTTCCTTATTAAATTAAACTAAAAATTGGGTTATATTTGGATCTTTGTAGATCTGCATTTCATCCTTGCATATATTTGTAATCACAAGATTTAACATGTGTTTTGTCTTTTCCTCTTCAAAAACCCTAATATATTCCTACACATAAAACAAAGATATATCAAATGAAAAAGGGGGAAAGAATGGGGAAGTGGGAATGGTCAAGTTGTCCTCATAACCCCAATGTATTGACAACTACCTACATAGTCCAAATGATAGGGACCCCAATCCAATGTAATTATTCCTTCATAAAATGTGCATAATGAGATCAAGCATATTGTGTATATAAATGCTCTTCACCTAGGCCCTCCTCTTAGTCAAATCATGCAATCTATGTATAAACTTTAGATAAATGTATATATTGAGCTTGATATGGTTTGATTTATTTAATATGCTAGTGTAAAATAGTAATTTATAGATGTTATATTCCTTAAGGAACCTTTTAAATATAATAATCCCAATTTTTAATTTGAAAAAAAAAATATGCGCTAACCAACTCAAACAAAGGGAAAATAGTCATAAATAGAGACTTAAAATAAACATGCATATAAAAGAGTTCTAAAATGTGCTTTGGATAACAATGAGGGATCAAAAATTAATGAAGTGTGATAATGTATAGTTATATCACTATTTTCCAAAGAAAATAAAACTAAATAATGAGAATGAATCAAGGTCAAGGATCCATGTGAATCTAACAAGGATTGACATGGAAGACTAAGACTATAGAAAAAGAGTGAAATCAAGGTAAAATATTGATAAATAAGACATAGGAATAGGAAAACACGTGTGAATATGAACTTAATTCAACATTAGGAGATTCTAAATATAAGATCCATAAAAGACATAAAACTTATGTGTGCTTGATCAAATTTGGGTGTATACACTATCATATTTTCATTCATATAAATCATTTAGTAATTAAATATTTAATAAATAAATTATTAAAAAATGTGCAAGTCATTTTATGGTTATTAATACTCAAACAATTTAACATTACCATTGTATATAAACTAGCAAAATATAATGTAGTTATATATTTCCTTTCCCAACTAACAATAATGATAAAATTTTGTAGGTTGATGATACTTTTCTAGATGAAAAGTTTTATGTTGTTTCAATAAAAACACCTTGGTTTGTAGATATTTATAATTATTTTTCCACAAAAACAATTCTACAACACTTTTACCAAGGGTAAGATGTAATTTGATCAACTGTAAGAAACAATTTTCTTAGCTATGAGGCTATCTCATTTACACATGGCCTAACTTATTCATGCAATTTTGTGTGAGATAAGATGAAGTATTTGACATTATTCATGATTTCAATTATGATCCTTATAGAGGGTATTTTTCATCACAAAATAAATCCACTAAAATTTTGACAATAGCATACTACTGATATACTTTACATAAAGATAGAAAGGAGTGCACAAAATAATGTGATATACTCCAATGTATAGGGAAACCCACACATTCAGATGAAATGCCTCTATAACCCAAAATGATTTTATAACCCTTTAACAAATGGGGGATAGACTTTGTTGAGCCTATACACCCTCCATATAATAGAAATGTAATATCCCCTACAAATAGAGATATATGAAAGACACAAAACTATGATACCAAAGACCAAAGCTCTGATACCACTGTGATGTCCCTTACTTAGGGGCTTCTTTTTCCTACAAATGCTCTGATACCACTGTGATATCCCCTTCTAAACAGGAAATATAGCAACACAAAAAACTCTGAACCAAGATATAATTGTTGTTGAATAAATTCAGAAAGATCACAATAATATAGTCTCTTAATAACAAATTACAGATTGTATCACTTGTCCTTCTAAATTATTACAATTGCAGTCCTCTAATATGCATATAAATATGAAATACAGTCTTGAAAACCCTGGCTTTGCAAATCTAGAAGTGCAAATTGAGTTCTAGAAAGTCTCGGCCTTTCTGTGTCGACACACAGGCACCGTCGTCGGTCGACATATCGCCGACGTCGGTCTCTGCCGGTCGGATTTCTGTCGACGTCGGTCTTCAGTCGACCAATGTCGGTCACTGAAACCCTCTGTCTGTCGAGGTCGGTTCTTGCACTGATCTGTACGAACCCGTACGGATTCTGTACAGCCGCAAATTAAGCACAACTTCCCTGTTTTCAACCCCTGATCTGAAGATATATGTCTCTAGCACAGTAGATCTCTAGCTGTATAATTTATTGAATCAAAACATAAAGCAATAAATACCTGGAATATTGGTGATAACTTCTGTGTGAAGTTATCTCTCAAACCTGAAATTCTGTGATAACTTTTGGATGAAGCTATCTCTCAAATCTGTATCTCTATGATAACTTCTGGATGAAGCTATCTCTCATATCTGTATCTCTGTGATAACTTCTGGATGAAGCTATCTCTCAATTTGGCAATAAATCAGCTGATATCTCACAGCCTCTAAATCACACACAATGAAGATGGAACGTTCTTCACTGCAATGGAATCCTGGAACCCTTGGCTCAGTCTTCACAGAAGAATTTCTTCAATTTCCAATAATCAATAATCTATGCATAATCAACAATGGCCTCCATGAGAAACCCTTATACCCTCAAAATATATGCTTGCCCTAATTAGGGTTTCTTAAATTAGAATTAGGGTTTCTAATTAAAATTAGGCTAAATAATTAATATTTGATTAAATCAATCAAATATTAATATCTCCCTCAATACATGTCGGATCCACGAACCGATCGAAGCTAGTGAATCAGGGAGTGATTCCGCACATAACCATACCACAATAAAGGCACTCCGCTGCATATCAAATATCCCTAAAAAGTAGGAGCTCAGGCCAAATGTGTCTGAAATACCCTGAATGAAAATCAAATGTAGAAATCTTGTGAATCAAAGTCGAGCCAAGCTCCATTATGACCCTCTATCCATCTTATTAGCCTACGAAGGTCGCATAATAGACTAACCATGAACTCAGAACATGTCAATTGAAAAGGGGACATGACAAGAAAATAATACATGTTGGTTTGCATGGATTATCTTACCAAATTATTCAAGGTAAGAACACATATAAGGGATGGAAAAGTTGTTGAATTTATTTACAAATAAATTTTCACATGATATGGATTTATATGGGAAATTTTCAATGATCAATAACCATAATTCACATAAATTTTAATAGAAACACTTCTTCATGAGTATGAAATACATCATAAAAAATAAAATCCATATCATCCATTGGTTTATTGGCCAATTTGAGGTTACAAACAAAGAAATGGAGAATATTTTTACTAATACAATATCCTTACACCACCAATATTAGGCAACTCACTTTATTGAGTCTATTTGGGCATACAATAATACATGGAAGACCACTACATTTTTCACACACTATGAATTGGTCTATGGAAAATAAGTTGTTCTCCCTATAGAGTTTGAGATAAAAATTCTAATGACTACATTGTAACTTGGCATGGATCTCTAGGAGGCATAAAAATATCACATCACTCAAATTATTGTATTGACTAAGATTCATCAAGAAGATATTCACCATAGAGAGGTTTTACAAAAATAGAGAGTATTAAGGCATGATAAGTTCATCAAGATACGTATGTTTGAAGCTATAGATTAGGTATTCCTTTTTTATTAAAATTATAATAATCATAAGGGTATGATACAGAGAATGTGGCTCAAACCATATAAGGTTGAGAAATTATATGATAATGGAAAAATCAAGTTGTTCATTATTGATCCAATAAGATTTAAGTTTCTAGTCAATGGTCATCATCTAAAATTATATAAGAAACCTCAAATAAAATAATATTTCATATGTACCCTTCAAACAAGATTAGACTTGGAGATCAATGAAGCTAGGATACAACCTCTATCTGAGCTTTTATGATGTCATCATCATAAAATTAAATAAAAAATTCCAACAATGAAAACCCTCAGGTTTTTTTGGAAGTATTTGGCTAAATAACTAGAACACTGGATGACCAAACACTAAAAAAAAATTATCCTAAAAAGAAAATTAACATGTTTCTTACTTAATAAATAATAATAATAAGTTAATATTTTTGTTATTTCTTTATTTGGTCCCCCATCTATAGTCCTATGTAAATAGTTGTTACAAGTTGTGTTTAGTTGTTATGGGTTATCTAAAAGTAATTGCTACATGTTATGTATAGCTTATACATAATTTATATAGTTGATACAAGTTTTGTGCAGTTTGTATAGGCTATAGTTAGTTTCTATAAGTTTTATAAAAGTAATGTATACATTGTATATAATTTATACATATTTTATACAATTTATCTAGGTTGTGTAATTGTTATGGGCTACAAGTTGTCTGACATTAGCTATAGGTTGCATGGTACTTATTATGTATATCTTAAAATTACTGCCAACTTCATCTCCAATAGCCTAAGTATTCCTAAATACTCTTACATATTACATAAGTATACCACTACCTGGCCTACCAACCCCTAAGGTACATAAAAAAGACCAACAAATGAATATTAACATAAACTTTTGGCCCTTTTATATTATGGTAAGTCCTCTACTTGTGTTTTTTAGAATGACAAGAAAAATTAACACTACCATCAAAGATCATCAAAGATTAGTATTACTCCCCAAGCATTCATTTCTAGAACACATCAATCATTCATTCACAAATATGGGTTTCTATTAACTACCTACTCTATGAAGCTATAAACCCTTCTTAAGGTATAATATAAATGTCAATGTGACAAATTTTTGACCTAATATGTTAATAATAATGGTAGTAGAATACCAAAAAGGAATATCAAGATTCATGCCCCATCATTTCTTGATTCATATTATTTTTATTAAATGCTTAAAAGATAATACTTGGCATGGTAATACTTCCTTACAGTAATAAAACTACCACTAGAAGATTAAGAAGAGAATGTGTCAGTTGAGCAACCTGCTAGAATAAATATAAGTAAAAGGCTAATATTAGCCCATTCCTCCTCAAACTCATAAGAAAAGGTTGGGTAGCCAATTTTAGAAGAGAGGGTACAAGATATGTGATGAGCCACAAAAATTTCATGTTCTTGTCCTCATCTATCACACTCATCCTTCTTGTTTTCCATGCTTTCCCATAAAGTTTTCTTTCTCAAATAACCATAATATTGTAAATAGCATTATGCTTCCATACTCTTTAAATAGTTAGAATTATGTATTTTAACTAAATATATGACATTTATATTTTTCCATAGGATTATTTTTATATAATGTGTTTTAAAATGTTTTGGATAAATAGGTATATAGCAAGAACATCCTATAGTAAAGGAACCTCATCACACAGACATATCCTATAGCCACTGCATGACCAAAGTTATGGATGAACTGAATTTGATTCCTCTTTCAACTGACTCATAAAAACAAATATAACCTCCATAGAGATCAATAAATATGTGGTTAAATAATTAAATATGTTTGTTTATCCTATACTAATGTTTCATAATTCACATGAAAGGCAAATTTATCAAAAAGATCCAATTTCAATTATCTGAAGTCAATTGTTTCTTAAATTAAAATTTTATATATATATATATATATATATATATATATATATATATATATATATATATATATATATATATATATATATATATATCCTCTAGGGTGTGTGTGTGTGTGTGTGTAACAATAGGATAGAGAAAGTAGTAGATGTTGATTAGAGAATTATCATAATTACATTTTGTCAAGCAGCTATTATTGTAATTTCTTACAACAATTCATTACTGCATTTTTTATTAATATGAACAAGTATTTATGAATTAAATTAAGTGTTGTGAGAGGGAGGATTGAATCTAGAGTCAGAAGGAGAAAGGGCCCCTTTTAGAAGTCTTACAGCAATAATCCAACCCATTTAAATAGCTAAGCATGTTATTTGATTTCTCTATGCATTGTGTGTTTTATTTATGAATTGTGTAATTTATATTCTTTCTTAGAATTTCTTAAGGAAGCTTCCAATGTGTAAACATATATTTCATAGTATTATGTTCATGTTTAAATTTCAACATTACATTAACTACATGACTTCAACATCTTAGATTATAATTAGCAAAAGGTCAAATTAGAAGATTCAGTGTGCACATATAGTGATGCCATCCTATCAAGTAGACATCCGTAGGTTGACATTTAAATGAAGTAGAAAGTGCAAGTCTATGGTAACTCTCCTTATTTGTTTCAATCAAGAGAAGTATATCTTATTGTGAATCAATTATTAGTCATTTTTGGCACTATTGCTAGGGAAGGGTGTCACACACTTATAATCTTCAATCTTAATAGCAATTATTTCTAGATATTTATTATTTTTATTTATAAAGCATGTTGTTGTTTAGAATAAATATTTCTTGATTTCATAGTTTAAATTTCCATTTTTGCAATTAGGATAGTGTAAATTTTCAAAAAACCCCATATTACTAACCTTGTGTAGGCAAGGTGGGCAAAAAAAAAATTTTTAAATGGTTGACATATGTAAAGATAAGGGGAATATATAGGAATATTTTTGCCTAAATAATCAATTGTTGCTAGAGGATCAAAAATTCATCCTACAAAAACTAAGGAACATGAAGGAATTACTGAAGATCACTCATAATTATCAATAGAAGAGGTAGATAAGGAATAATTTTTAGCTAGATTGGTAGCATAAGCTAGAGACCTTGATGAGGTTCATACCCTTAAAAGAGACCCACATCTAATACTTTTGATAATTCCCATCTTATCACCTCATACTTAGGAATCTAAAGTTTTCTTACCTCTGTCACCCAAATTTATTGCTAAAGAGGCATTTAAGGCTATTCTTTCTCCTAGGAAAAACACCAGGCCAATAGAATCTTCCAATTTAGAGAGACTCTTTGCCAAGACACTAGCTGAATATTCTAAAACCTCCAAACCATCTCCATTGTATAGGAAACCATACATTTGTAATAAAAAAGATAAAGTCTACATCTTCTACACCCTAGGAAATAAAATAATTGATAGGAATTTTGAGTGGTAGGTAGAAACAACCTCCGATCTACCAACACAAAGAGTATTCATGGGGGATCACCAAGAAAAAAACACTACCAATGAGTTTACTAATTTCAAATTTCCTATCCTTACTCCTAATGAAAATGCACACATGAATAATATCCCTCACTCTACCCTCCCTACTTTTAGGGGAAAAGCATCTAAGGATCTAGACACATTTCTTTTTGAGTTTGACATATTGTGTTGTAACTATGATTATAATCAAGATGCTCAAAAACTCAAATTATTTCTAGAAACACTCAAAGATGTAACACTTAGATGGTTCATGGGACTTGGAAAGTATGTCATTTCTACTTGGTAAGCAATGAAGGAGAGGTTTCTGATGAAATACCAAGACTATTGTAGGGGTAAAAACTATAGGAGAGATGACATACTTTGAATGACATAAGCTGATGATGAGTAATTGGAAGAATATATGGAAAGAATTTTTTCCATCTTGAAAAAATCCAAGTAGAATACAATGGACAAAGAATCCATCAAGCTAATATTCCTAAAATGGATTAGAGATGATTGTCTAGAGGTACTAGATATAATGTCTAGTGGTGATGTTTCTACACTACCCTTTAATGAACTAACAGTTCTATGTATAAACTACTCTAGATCAACCATGAACAAAAGTAGGGGTAGAACCCTTCTTATAGCATCTACATCAAGACTGTATAAAGGTGAAGTTATCAACCTACTCTAGGACATGAAGCAGGACATTATCAACTACCTAGCTACTCAGATTGATACATTACATACACGAAGGTAGCACGAATAAACTAAGAAAGCCTTATCTTCCTATTACCTTAAATGAAAAATAAGAAGGAAAATTACACATACCATTCTATAAAATCTCAAGTAGCCAGCATAATTAAGGAGAATCATGAAATAGTGGAACTACATGTTATAGGTGAAGATGATAATTAAGTGTTTTTCATGGCTCAATGGAAACTATGTGTACAAAGATTAGGTATGCCATAAAACTCTATGTTTTTAAATTCTCAATTCTCAAATAATCCTCAATATGGTTGTTAGATGAATATACCCAGTCAAAATTGGTCCAATACAAATTAGCAGTTACCCTAGAATTAGTTATGGATGCAATAAAATGTAAAATAATCATAACTTCGGCAATTCTAAAGCTAACAATGGTTCTTTCCCTCTAATCTATGGCAATAATAATGTAGAGGTAATTAAGGATTTCCCTAGCAAATGCAACAACCACAACAATAATAAGCCTTAATGCCAAATACTTATCAACATATTTGAACCACTCAATTACCTACCCATCCCATCCCCAATCCTAATAATAAATTGGTTCAACCAACATAGTTCACTAAAATACTGTAATATCCAACATACACCTTAGATATTAAATAAGTTCAACTTCACTTAGGTCATGTTCTTCCACAACCCACCTCACCCATAATCATAGAACACTCTGAACTAGCCCCACTTCATACTAATCCATATCCACCCTTGGCCAATCCTAATCCAAGTCCATTCGAAAATTAAAAAGAATTTGACAATCCTCCTTTTTTGGAGAGATTGAACATATCACATCCTAAAATAGAGCCCAAATTTGATATCTTAGGACAAATTAAGAATGTATACATAAAAATACCACTCTTTCAAGAAATAAAGGATGTTCCTATCTAAAATAAGGTTGTTAGAGAGCTATGTTTGAAAAAACTAGGAAGAAAGAAGATAGATCCTAAAATATTCCAGGTCATTGGCCATCTAGTGGATATTATGTTGGAAAATATAGTTCCCCCAAAATATTCTAATTCAAGAAGTCATATAGTCAATGTTAGCATCCATGGCCAAGCCATCTCCAATAATTTAATTTAATTAGGCATAGCCATCAATGTGATGACCATGGAGACCATGAAATATCTAAAACTTACCACTTTCCATCTAACACCCACCATATTTTAAATGGATAATAGATCAACTGTTAAGCTTGAGGGGATTATTTAGGACCTTTTTATCACTATGGATTCTTCAATATCTAACAGACTTTATTGTATTATAGCCAAAAATAAACTTTGGGGGTTATCTTCTCATCCTTGGTCATCCATGGTTAGCCACTGGTGATACTTTTATTGGTTGTAGGTCAAGAAAATTTCTAATTTCCAACAAAAATGGCACCAAGAAACTTATTCTTTATCCACTAGCTCAGCCTTCCCAAAATGATGGCCCAGCCCCTTAGATTGATGACTTTGAGGAAGATATCTCTTTGAAAACTCTCTTCATAATTGATCAGATTCCATCTTTACAAGCACAAGAAAAAGACATTATCCTTACTGGTATCCTAAAAAATGCCTATTGATAGGATCCTATAGCTACAAGCTTGTTAGAATGTACACCATGCCCTCTTCAGAATACCTTTCTTGAGAATGATCTTCTTGAAATCATAAGAGACATTTGGACAATCCATCAATTGTTTTCCCATCAATTAGTTATTCTCCTTTAATCACCAATGTATAAATCATGTTTTATTTAAAAAATCAAGTAGACTTTCTACCAAACAAACCTCTCAACATTAGTACCTCCTTAATACCCTAGTAAGAAACTCAATTACTTATAATGATGAGAAATAACACAAAAACATTTGCCTAGGATTACCATGACATGAGAGGAATACCACCTAGATTTATGTATGTATCACATTTATATTAAATAAAAATGCAAACCTATTCACTAACCCCAATGATGAATGAATCATATAGTTAAAGATATTGTCAAAACTAAGTTGTAAAAACTCTTAGATGTAGGATTTGTTTATCATATTTTGAATATCTAGTGGGTCTCTCCCCTGGTCATTATCCCTAAGAAAGGGGGAAAATGGTGTATTTACATTGACTACTAATAATTGATTGCTTCTACTAGGAAGGATCAATTTCCCCTTCTATTTATTAATCAAGTGTTGGATAGATTAGTAGGGAAAAAGTACTTTTCCTTCGTAGATGGCTAGAGTGGTTATAATCAAATATAAATTACTCTATAAGACCATGATAAATCCACTTTTAAATTCCCTTAGGGAATGTATGCCTATGTCATCTTAGCATTTGGTCTTTACAATGCCCTATCCACTTTTCAAAGGGCTATTTTGAGCATATTTTATGATCTCTCCCATGGCTGTGTTAAAATCTACATGGATGATTTCATTATTTATATATAGATATTTGAAGAAATGTTGACCATCCTAAAGAAAGTTATTTAATGCTACCAAAACCACTGATTATCTATGAGTAATGAAAAATGTGATATGTTGATGACTGAAGGGATTGTGTTGAGACATCACATATCCCCTATTAAAATTCAAGTTAACCTAGAAAAGATAAGTATCATTAAGTATCTACCCACACCAAAAAAGTATAAAGATATTAGAATCTTTTTAGGACATGATAGTTATTATAGATGATTCATCAAATATTCTAGTAAAATTACCACCCCATTGTTTAGACTGATTACTAAGGATGTTGAATTTATATAGACTAATGATTGTCAAACTACCTTTTAGAAACTCAAAGACCTTCTCATAACAAATCCTATTCTAAGAGGTCCTAATTAGAAGAATCCTTTTCACATCCACATAGATTTATTTGACACCACTTTAGGAGCTCTCCTTGGCCAAAAATATGAATCTCTAAATTATGCAATCTATTTTATCAGCAAAAATCTTCAAGGGGTTAAACTCAACTACATTGTAACAAAGAATGAATTTATTGTGATTATTTATGCCATAAACAAATTTTGATACTACATTATAGGTTACCAAGTATTCATCTACACAGATCATACATCAATCAGGTATTTAATAAACAAACATGTTGTAATAGGTAGGATAATTTGATGGTTGCTTTTATTGTAGGAGTTTTATATTACCATTATAGATAGACTAGGTAAGGATAATGTAGTATAAGATTTTCTATCTTGATTACAAAATGATGAGCATGATCTTATTGTTGATGATTCTTTTCTTAATGAATTTACAGTAATAATTCAATCCCCTTGGTTCATAGATATTTCTAACTATCTTGTTATAGGATCACTACCACAACATTTCTCACCTAGGGAAAAATAACATCTAATCCAAAAGAACAAGCTTTATTCCTAGATTATAGGATATCTCCTTATCACTAGACCAAATACGGTTATGAGAAGATGAATTATATGACATTCTTAGAGCCTACCATGATGAACCCTATGGGGGTAATTTTACTACCAAATGGACTACTACAAAAGAAATCACTACTAGATATTATTGGTATTCTTTGCATAAGTATGTCATGATGTATACCCATAAATGTGGTCAATGTCAATGTATGGGAAACCCCACTCACTCTAATGAAATACCATTATAGCCATAATTGATTCTAAAACCCTTTGACAAATGGGGACTAGATTTTGTAGGTAATATTGATCATAAGTCTAATAATAAGGAATATATACTGGTGTACACTAATTATGTCATAAAATGGGTTAAGGTGAAAGCCTTAACCCATGATTGAGATGAAAAATTAGTTAAATTCTTGTATGAAAAAATCTTCACCCGCTATGGAGTACAAAGAGAAATAGTCACAAACCAAGGCCCACAATTCATATCAGGCCTCATAGCTACCTTGGTAAAATAATATGAAATCAAACACAAAAAATTTACCCCTTACCATCCCCATTAGAATGGTTAGTTGCAAGTGACATATAGAGAATTGTAAAATATCCTCATTAAGACTATCATCCTACATAGAAAATATTGGTCAACTCATCTTCTAAAAGCAATCTGGGCTTATATAATCACTTGGAAAACCATAATTGGTTTCACTCTATATGAACTAGTATATGGTAAAAATCTTGTTCTACCCATTGATTTTGAACATAAAACATTAAGGATAACACTTGATTTGGGCTTGGATCTTTCCCAAGCTCAACAAAATAAGATCATGTAGTTGAATGGACATGATGAACTAAGAAAGAAATTACTTCATCACATTGAAATAGTGTAAAGACAATGTGTGGGTTGGCATGATAGGAATATTAAGACTAAAACTTTCCAACTTGGTGATTGGGCACTCCTTTTATACTCTAAATATAAGGATCATAAATGAAAGTTGTAGTCTAGATAGCTTGGGCCTTATGAGATCAAACTAGTTTTTGATAATGGAGTTGTAAAGCTCATGAACATTGACTCTATTAGATTTTGATTGACTATTAATGGCCACAAGATCAATCTATATAAGAAACCACTTTCCAATGAAAATTTCACTCACTAACTTCTTGAATAACAACATCCATCTCTTCTTCATGAAGCAAATCAACCTATTCCTATAACTGAAGGGTAATTCTATCAACCCTTCTCTAATATTTTCCAAGAGTAGTAAAGCTTCTGGTAGCTAAGAACTATTCA
The DNA here is from genome assembly GCA_037957365.1 of Torreya grandis. Lineage (NCBI taxonomy): Eukaryota > Viridiplantae > Streptophyta > Pinopsida > Cupressales > Taxaceae > Torreya > Torreya grandis. The sequence goes on along the minus strand of JARHVA010001115.1, from coordinate 1,533,256 downwards.
TTCATAATGGCTTGGTTCAGGCTAAATAAAATCCTACCTCTTGGATTCCTGTAATTCCAATTGAATTTGGACAATAAAATTTAAAAACAAAAAATAAAAAATTTAATAATGAAAACCTTTTAGTGTTGTTGAAAGGATGTTGTGTCAGAAAAATAGGTCACTACCTGATCGACATTCATTAAAAAAAATCACTACAATAATTAAACTTTTTTTCATCTATTTTTTCTTGCAGATTTATTCCCTTGGAGTAGAAATACATTTTCCTTTTTACTATAGGATGAAAAACTTATTACTACAATAAACACTTCTTGTTACAAGATGAAAAACTTTTTGTTATAGGAAACATTTATTACTATAAGATGTATTCTTATCATTCCATCTTACATTCCATTCTCATAAAGTAATCTACTCCCAATAAAATGATAACACACACTAGACTGCCACTTTGAATCATCATTTGTGTATTAATGAAAGGTATTCCTAAAAATAACAAGGTAATTATTTTATATTTATTTCATGTCATAAATTTTAATTATTACTAATATGATGGGTCTTAATGCTATTAACATGCCACCATATCTTCTCCTTATCATGATAACTCATCATATCTTCTCCTTCATTGATTGGTGTGACCATTGAAGTGTTACTACCACCACCCCTTATTATTTCCATGAGTCATTTATGCATGTCAGCTTCATCCCTTGAGGACAAGCAATAGTTTAAGTTTTGGGGGATATTTCCCATAATTCAAATGGATTATTTTACTCCTTAGGAAAAAGTCATAAACATTCTACCAAAGCCTAAAACCCTTACTACAAGAACATAGACCTATAAATTTCATCTCACAATATGGGAGGGGACTTGCTTAAACATGAACTACTTGATATCACTCCTTTAACCAATATCCCAGACATCTTACCCCTATTCCAAAATGTAAAATGGGCATAATATTTTGAGAATATATAGACCCTGGATCAAGGAATTATAGAAGAATTCACTGGCTCATTGTATAACAACCTAGTAATAGTAAGAGGATTGAAAATAAATCTAACAGAGACCATCATTAGTAGAGTAAAAATATTACCATGAACACGGGAGGCATGGTAATAAAATTTCTATGCCAAATTAGAGAGGCAAAAATCCATTAGAAGAAATAAAATTTTGAAAGCTTCAAATTAGGGCACTACATGGTTATCTTTATCAAGAAGATGGGCCAAAGCTATTGAGTTCATCTATAGATATTTCACTTGTGAAGGAAGGTATTATAAGTTACATACCATTCACTTCAAATTCATGAATCATTTATGGAAAGGTATAGAGATAAATGTCCCCAACTTCTTTCTCCACATGATCACAAAAATGGTGGAGGCATTTCAAAGAGGTAATTCCAAAGCTCTTTCCCATCATTGTTTAATCTAGTTTATTGTTCAAGATTGTTTACAAAGGACTACACCAAACATAAGTTGGGAATATTTTCTCCAGGTAATAATAAATGTAGAAAGTGATAGAAAGGAAAATTAAATAGAAGAGTAAATGGAGGTATAAGAATAGAGGATAGAAGAAGCCCTTCCTATAGCTCTACAAGAACCTACAATAGAAAACCTTCCTATAGATCCACAAGAACCTATAAAAGGAGACCTTCTTGTAGACACACAAGAACCTATAGAAGAGTATATTCCTATAGTAACATAAGAACCTACATTAAGGACTAAATAAAGGACTTCCACAAGTAAAGAATCCTAAAGAAAAAGGAAGAAACTCATTTGCCAACCTGATTCAAAGGAATCTAAGGAGGAAATTTCACCTTCCCCTAAAAAGGCTGAGGTAACCTCTTCTCCTTGAAAATCCCAAAATAATTAAGAAAAAATATGATAACTAAACTTTCTATTATTAAAATTAATGAAGAATCTAGAGAAAAATAGATTGCTAGCAATGATGAATCTCTAGAGGCTAAAGCAAAAAAGGAAGAATGTTCTATTGAATACAATTAGGAGACAGAACAAGTAGAGCATAGTCTTGAAGAGTTACAAGAGAAACCAATATAGGAAGAAGTACAAAAATTGGAGTAACCTGCCATACAAGTGGAATTTCCCACTCTAAAGCAAGCCCTCTAAGAAATTAAGTGACTAATAAAGAAGATACAAGACTACTCTAGAGGAGGATTGGATGCACTTGTTGTAGTAGATTTTCACTTGTAGCCCTCTACTGAAGACTACCCTACAATCATTATTTCACAACCTTATATATAATAAAATCCACAAGAATAACCTAAAACTACTCAAGATGTCAAGTATGATTCCTCATTTACAGTATCTTCTAAATTAATGAATTAGATAGATAGTTGGTCTAAGAGTCTAAAGGCATTAACAAAAGAAAATAAGAAATTGAAATAAGAGAATAGGTTGAAGGAATAAACAATCTCCAAACTTCAATAAAAGATTAAATAAATGGCTTGTCTTACTCAAGAGCCCATTGACTGTAGACCTCCTACAAGAGTATACTTAGTCTATCTTAAAGAGCAATGGCATAAGTTTAAATTTATGAGAACTTACTATGGAATTTCGTGTGAAGTAAATTATCCCATCTCCTTTTAAATCTTTAAAGAATGCTCATAGGAAGAACAAGTAAAATTATTTGAGTTCTATCTTCACAACTATGTTATCCCTTATGACAGGGAATGGAACCCTAAATTATATGTTGGAGATGTCTTTCTAAAGGCATATTCATCATATATTTTGAATGAATAAAGAAGAGGAAGAGAGGTAGTTGAAGATAGAAAAAAAGAAAATGAAATCCAACTGCTTATCAGAAGAGATTCAATGGCACTTGATATTGTCTTGACAAAATGGGATAATATCATGCTAAAGAAGGAAGTCAGAACTTGGTTTGCCAAAAATTATGATGAAGCCCAAGATTTTTACTTAGGATTGAGAAATTATGTTGGTCTTATAGTAAGATAATATTGTATTGAATGATGGAATGATATCACTCCTACACTAAGAAAGAGAGATCCTTATTCTCTTTCAAACTTAAAGGTAGCATTTAATAGGATCACAAAAAATATTTTGCTTGTAGGTGAAATGGGATCTCAATTATTGAGCCTCAAATTCCATCCCCCTCTATTTTGGTATCTTGTTCTAGATTGGTAGGATAAATCCTAATTAGATTAATATAGGGAGGTCATAATTTAGAAACTATTTGAATAGAGGCATGGATTTTATGCTTACCTTGCCAGTGGTGCCATAGATCCCATGGATTTTAGAGTTCCTTGTGAAATGTAAATGAATAAGTTTGTTGCTCATGGTTGAGTAAGGTCTTAAGTTGGGGGTATGATAAGCCATATAAATTTCTTGTTCTTGTCTTCATCTATCACACTCATCCTTCTTGTTTTCCATTTTTTCCATAAAGTTTCCTTCCTTAAATAGCCATAATCTTGTAAATAGCATTATGTTTCCATACTCTTTGAATAGTTAGAATTATGTATTAAAATTAAATATATGATAGTTATCTTATACTATAAGATGATTTTTCTATAATGTGTTTTAATATGTTTTGGAGAAATAGGTATCTAACATAGAACATCCTGTAGCAAAGGAATCTCATCACATGGACATAACCTACAGCCACTACATGACCAAAGCTATGGATGAACTAGTTTTGACTCCTCTTTCAATTTAATCATATAAATAACTATAACCTCCATGGATATTGATAAGGATGTGGTTGAAGAATTAAACAGCTTTGTTCGTCCTACAACAATGTTTTATAATTCACATGAAAGGTGACTTTATCAAAAGGCACCAATTTTGATTATCTAAAGTCGAATGTTTATTAGATTAGAATATATATTATTTTGTATAAAATAATCTCCTATGTGGTATGTGTGTGTGTGTGTGTGTGTGTGTGTGTGTGTGTGTGTGTGTGTGTGTGTGTGTGTGTGTGTGTGTGTGTGTGTGTGTGTGTGTGTATGTGTGTGTGTGTGTATATATATATATATATGTATATATGTATATATATATATATGTATATATATATATGTATATATATATATATGTATATATATATATATGTATATATATATATATGTATGTATATATATATATATATATATATGTATATATATATATATATATGTGTGTAATGTTAGGGTATAAAGTAGTAGATGTTGATTAGAGAAGTATCATAATTGCATTTTATCAAGCAAATGTTATTATAATTTCTTACAATATTTCATTACTATATTTTTTATTAATATGAACAAGCATTTTTGAATTCAATTAAGTGTTGTAAGATGAATTATTGAAGATGGATTCATAAGGAGGAAGGGAACCCTTTAGAATTCTTATAGAAATAATCCAACCCATTTAAATAGCTAAGCATGTTATTTTATTTCTCTATGCATTGTGTGTTTTATTTTTGAATTGTGTGAATTACACTCTTGCTTAGAATTGTTTAAAGAAGCTTCCAATGTGTAAAAACTTATTTCATAGTATTATGTTCATTTTTAAATTCTAACATTACATTTATTTCATGACTTCAACATCTTAGATTATAATTAGCAGAAGGTCAAATTAGAAGATTGAGTGTACACATATAGTGATGTCATCCTATCAGTCTATGTCCTCGAGTTGACATTTAAATAAAGTAGAAGGCACATGTCTATGGTAACTCTTCTTATTTATTTTAATCAAGAGAATTATATCTAATTATGAATCAATTACTATTCAATATGACTTCATCTTCAAGACCCAAAAAAATATAGAGATTTGCCCCACCAAGTGCTCCTAAGAGAAAATATCAAAGAATAAAAATCAAGATAGCATAACAATAGACCCTTTTGACCTTTACATTCATCTACATTAATATTTTAAAATCATTTAAATAAATTTATAAAATTAGAGATGAAGATACCCAAACCACTATAACCAGAGGAGGAGGAGATTCCACCTTGTTTAACTTAGGGTTTGGAGATTTTGAAGAAATATAATATTAGGGTCTTAAACCTAAGGAAATAGTATAAGGAAATTCATAAATAATAAATGGAAGTATAAGATAAATCCATTAAAAATTAATAGGTAGTGGAATGACATGGAATGCCTATTCTAATAATCAAAGAAGAAAATAAGTAATAGTTATCCATTTAAAAAGAGATTGAGTCACTTAGGGCACATATTAAGGAACTAGAGAATAACAATAATCGATTAGATGCATTGATAATGGTGGAAAATATGAATACTAAAATCATTCAAGTCTCCAAAGTAGTAGCACAACTTATAGGAATAACATATCCTATAGTAAATCAAGTCTCCATAATAGAATGATAAGATCCATAAACTTCTATAGATACTAAAAAAATTACTCTAGACACTTATTATGTTGGAATGATATCTCTTGAATATTTAATATAAAATCTATTCTTAAAGATTGGCATTCAAATAGAGGAAGAAATAGAAATTGTAACAATATAGATCATAAATTTAAGGATTAAAAAATATTTAAGAGTGTTTCCACCCAAACTAATGGACCTAATCAAGATTAATTATTTATAAAAATAGATTCTAATATTTAGGCCCTATAGATCCAATGGTATAGACATTACAGTCAAATTTTGGAAGAAAGAGAGGAAATGAAAATGAAATTTAAAAGGGTAGAATAACAATAATAATAAAAATGAGAGATCACTAAGTTAAATGGAAAGGTATAGGAATCAAGCCAATTAGTAGTATATATAGTATAATATAGGGGACCTATAAGGGTGTATTCCCTCTATCTCAAACAAAAATGGGTGAAATTTCAATTCATGCAACTCTATTGAGATCTACATAGAGTAGTAAGTGACCCTCACTCATTATTTAATGTTTATAATAAAAACACCATGTAAGTACAAAACTAGGTATGTGAATTATATCTACATGACTATGTTATCATTTTTAACATATAAAAGAATCAAAACATGTATGTAGGATATGTACTACTCAAGTTTTTTTATTCTTATCTTATTAATGAAGAAAGAAGGGGTACAAAAATAGTAGGATATTAAGAAAAAGACAAAAGTGATAAGTTATTGGTAAGAGGAGAATTCACCAGACCTAAAAATATATTATAATATTTGATCACATTAATTTATAGTGTATATGTGGACATAAAAGTTACAAGAGGGAAAATTCAAGTACAAAATCACTATTTGACAATCCTAAAATATATTGGTAGGGTATCACTTTCCTCTTGTATATAAGATGGGAGAGCTTACTCCTAAGCTGAAAATAAAAGATCCCTACTCAAGGCATAATATCATATCATCACTTCAATGATTCTATAATTATATTGATGCAACATGGATATAAATATTAACTTGGTTGTACATAACTTTTCATCCCCCTCATTTATAGTTTTCCGTTATGAACTAGACATGAAAATAGAACGTAGATGAAGATGAAAATATTAGGAGGTGGAATAAAAATGTAAATAATAAAGGGTTTTACTTAAGGTAAGAGGAAGGCTCATCTAAACCTTTTGATTTTTAAGAACTATGTACCCAACATATGATGAGATTTAGGTTGCTTGATGGATAGAAACTTGTTAAGTTGAGGAGTGTGATGATTTTGAGAATTTACTATGTTTAACATTTTAAACTTCCCTTATATACCTCTTATAATTAGTATATTCAAATATTTTTATCTTGTTTTGAAATATTTTTACCATATATCACTTAATAAATATATTTCATAAATATTTGGTGTTTTACATTAAAACTATTTTTATGAATAAATTAATATCATTTATCAATATATATATATATATATATATATATATATATATATATATATAGTTTCTATCACTAATATATAAATTATATATCATAAGCCAAGTATCAACAGGTGAACTATCATAGCAACTAGTTAGACTCACCCTTTACAATTAGGTAGACTCACCTACAATAACTAGGTAAGTAACATGTAGTAGCTAAGTAAGTAGCCTATGGGAACTAGATAAGTATCACTTAGCAACATGGTGAGTATCATATACAAACAACTAGAGCATTGTGATCCACTTGTAGAAATAATTATGCATGAACATTTGAAAATTAGAGTATGGATTTGAGCAAGTAACTTCTAATATTTATGGATTATGATAGTTCCTAATCATGAGGACAAATTGGAATCAACTCTAGACTATAACGTCACCATTATTCCATTTGACCTGCGCACGCTTTCTGGTAGATTTGGATGTTTCTAAGGGCCTTCTTGAGGCAATTTGCCTGGAATCCCCAAAGGGTACCTAGACACAAATGTTGGATTTTGAGGGGATCCCTTTTCGATGTAGGAAGTGCCATCTAATGGGTCATATTGCTGCTCATCGTGGTGCTGGGAAATCTAAATCCAAATGACCATCTTCTTGGTGGTTTAAGGCTTGCCCTGAACATAACATAATTAATCAACCCATGGAAGCTCTAGCTATTCTTGAGACTAAAGAAAGTATTCATACTGAGCCGGTGGTTGAGGAGGATTCTTTGGTGAAACATTCTATTGAAGTTCTTACGAAGGTTGGGGTTAGTGATCTTTCTAAGCCAGTGGTGGAGGTGGAAGTGGTCTCTTCCCCTATTTCAGAGGATCCTTCAAGGAGCCAAACTTTGTTTGGTTCTCATAAGGAATTTGTTGCAGCATCTATGTCCCTTGGGGTCCATGGATCAGTCTTCTAAGGCATGGAGTGCTGAGGCAGCAAAGTTAGAGGATGGATGGATATTAGTTAAGAGGAAGAAGTCTAAGCCTTCGGTCCCCCCTCTAGATATGAACCTTCGATCGTGTAATAAAAATAAAACCCTTAATTCAAAAGGAATATCTGATGTTCCCTTATGCTAACTATTTATTAGGGGTAGTAAATTGGTTGCTTTACTGGTTTGCTGGTTACTGGTCTAGGAGGTTTTTTAGGTTGTTAATCCAGTCTATTAACTTCCAGATCAGTGTTTTGACAGCAGTTTTATCTGGTCATATCTGCTGGTAACAGGTCCCTGTAAAACTTGGTTTAGTTTTTTAATGGTAACAGGTTCTTTTTAAACCTGGTCATGCTTTATGGTTTATCTTTCTCTTTGTTCTATAGGGTTTTGGGGCCCCTTCAAAACCTACTTTTACCTTAATCTAAGGTGTCACCATTATTCCTTCATTGGACCATCACCCTTAAGTATTATAATAAATAGATGTGTTATTTCTCCTTACTACCTATTTTGTGATATTATCTTTTCATTATTTTAAACTCTATTATAAATAATAATCTAAATAAAGTCCTACCTTATCTATTTAAGAGAGAGCATTAAGATGAATTTAGTAAGAAGTGAGATATAGAAAAATATTGAGAATATAAGGTTTAATTTATTAGCATAGTTCTAATAACTTTATCATTCTAGCATAGAAATATTTTATTTGCTACAAATTCATTGATTTAATAAACATGATTTTAAGTAATCAATCTATATCAGATGAAGAGATTTAAACACAACCCAATTGAGATAGGGACCACATGAGAGGAATTGTGGTCAATATCCCATTAGTTATTTTAGTTTCAGTATGCATTATGTGTATGTATTTTTCACCTTCAATAGATTAGTCACAACATATTTTATTTACATTCATGTTTGACTCTTTGCATAAGAATTTTTAATTATTTAATATTCAATTCTATGTGGGAAGCTTCCAAACTATATTAGAATTTCAATACCTATAATTTTATTTCCTACAAGTTACTTTACAACATTTCAATTCCTACAAATTTACTTCCCTGTCATTTACTTTATGCAAGAGTGTTTGATATGAGCAAGTGTGTGTTAGCCTTTTCATTATTTCACATAGTCCAGTGTTACATAGATAGTGTAGAATCATTTAAAATTTACATTTCTTTTGGTTGACAATTAAATGTATGATCATATAGTCTATGTGTTAGGTCGCTACCTCTTGGGGTAGATCTTCATAAATTATAGGATAAATACTCAAGATAACATATAAAACTATATGATATATTCCCTACAATATTATCACAAAATATCTAATAAATTGGTTAAATATTCTCTCATAGTGAATAAAATCACATGATTTTACTTTTTTCCCATTGGGCATGCCAAAAATTATTAAAGGTCTATTATGTCCGACTAGTTTCACCCACACAATATGCACAATATTGTAACTATTTTAAGTGTGGGACTGATCTTGAAAGAGAGAATATATAATAAAAAGTATTTTCTTTCTAATATACTTATAATATACCTATACTAAAGTTACTCATAATGCATGAAAAATATCTTTGAGGGGGGAAGGGAATAAAAATGCAAACAAAAAGTGGGGTTGATTCAATATAATAAGAAGTGGATTAGTTCTATATATTGAAAATCAAAGTTATCACAATGCAAGAAAGGAATTAAACACAAAATTTAAAAACTAAGTGCAAGAGGAAAGAGGCAATATGTAACTCAAATATGAGCATGGAATTGAAACAAGACAAAATCTAAAGGGAAAATAAACAAGAGACAAAAGCTTTCACTAATTCTATAAAATATGCACAAAGGAAACATATTTAATAAGAGGTCTTGGAGTAATCTTACATAGAAAATAGTAGAGGCTAGATACAATAACGTATCATAAACCTAGATTGAAGTCCAAAGAATAGACTTTCTTTTCCCAAAATATCTTATATAATCTATAATAAGAATAGAAAGATAATAATTAAACATTTTTGTAGTTGAGTACAATAGTAGAGGAAAATATTTTAATTTTATGCCTCCTTATATAGTAATTTAATAATTTGTTAGTATCTTGATTCAGTGTCTTTCAAACTATTTCTATTCATATTAGTCATTCATACCTTCTCTTCATGGTCTTTATTTCTTTTTAATTAAATCCCCTTGGGTACCAAATTGGACTAACCAAAAAACACATGCTAATATTATGAACTTTATTCTTATGTCTCTACGCCTTATTTATAAAAATTAGAGCTCAATGTTCCATTTTATTTTTCTTGAACTCTAGTAAGTCCTCTAGATATACATGTACCTTATCCATTAAATTTTATGTTCTTAGCTAGTTAATCTAATAATTATCTACTAGGAGGGTGGATCTAAGCAAATTCAACAATTTATTGCATGAAATATACTATTTTTTTTATAAAAAATTATTTTTATTTGAAATATCTAATTAATAGATTTACATTAAACTATTTCTTAAAGAAATAGGCTAATCTTAATAAGAGATATATTTTTTTGGGATTGTCTCTTATTATTTCTTTGTATTTTTTTTGTGCTTGATCAGACTTGTGAGATTAGCATTGAAAGGTTGATCTAATGGCCTAAGATATTTTATAATTATGATGACATATTTTTTATTTAACATGGCTCACATCATGGATCAATGCTTTATCAAATGACTTGGACGATACTGCTAGAGTGAATAATTACTTAAGGTTTAAACATTTCAATAGATTGTGGATCGAATGGCTACATATTAGTTCTAAGAGATTTATTTGATGATATAAATTCTATGATATCTTTGCCACATATCCATATAAATATTTTTTATGTAGTCTCCCATCTACCATGCATTTATTTTTTAATTTTCAATATTTATGGGTTCTACCCTATGTAGATTCTAATATTAAAGCTTAGTTTAGTTCTTATGAATTTATTGTATGGATGGGCATTTGGTATATTAATGACATGAGGATATATTTGATAATGATGTCACCCTCATAATTTTATTAAACCCACATCATTAGATTAAAAATCCCAATGTCATGAGATCAATGTTGAATTGGTTTATTTTAGCTAGATCAAATAGGTGTATGCTTTGAAATTTTATTATTCAAATTGGCTAAAGAAAAATAATGGAATAAAACTTGAGTACATGCTTGGATTATTCCTGATAGTATGTAAATAATTGATTGGATTTAAGTGGGAGATTGCCTAAGCTTTTTAAAATAGCTTTTAGTTGCTTACGAGATATATTAAGCTTACAAAATTTTATAGAGTATAAGTGCTTGTTAAAATGTCTTGGAATTTATCTTGCTAAAGGGGGAAGGGTTTATATAATAAATACTACTAAAATTATAAATTAAATCTATGTAAAAATTTACTAAACCATGGAAACTTTTTACCTTTTGTATACTTAATGGAGTAGATCGTTCAAAAATTTCCCTTTTCTTATCCTTATCCGTGCTTACATTAACTTATAAAATCGAAAATCCAAAAAAGACCAAACTCTTTTATATAAATATACATTTTTTTATATTTGCATAAATCTCTTCCTTTCTAAAAATATTTTATATCATTATAAAATTCCTTAAGTTTTGTTTTATACTCATAAAGAAGATAAAAATATCATCAAAATAGAATAATACAAACTTACTGATATAATCTCATAGCATAGTGTTCATCATATTCATAAATGTGATAGGTGTATTAGACATCTAAATAGTATCATAATTCATTCATATAAAATATCATTTATCTTGAATTTCATCTTTGATTCATCTCCTTCTTGAATCTAAATTTAATAATCTCCAATCCATAGATAAATCTTACTAACATATGTACTTATTCAAGTAAATCCATCATGTCATCTAAGCAGGGTATAGGAAATTTATATTTGATGGTAATATAGTTTATTTATCTACTATATACACACACTCTCCAAATTTAATCCTTCTTTGGAGTTAACAACATAAAAGTCACACATGGACTCATGCTCTCTCTCACCATATCGTTCTTCACCAACTCAATCACATTCTTATTCAATTATGCATGCTTTTTTGGGCTCATCCTATAATCTTATTGATTAGATAGGCCTGATCTTATAATTAAATTAATATCTTATGTAATATATATCTTTGATGGTAAACCATTTAGAAACTCTTTAATTATAGCATCAATATAATATTCCAACATTTTTTATATCTCTAATAGTAATTTAACATCCTTTGTTTCTTTCTTATTTTACATTAATGAGTAACAAAATCATGCCATCTTTAGTTCCTTGATAAAATATTTTAAGTACAACATGGTTTATACTTGCACGTGTTCCTTAAAAGGTAATTAAAATATCTTTAAAAAATTCTTACAAGAGTTTCATGTATTAATCTCTCCAACATGGACTACTTTCTTATCATATTGGCATGGCCTTCCTACCAACACATGATGTGCATTCACTATAATGAAATTAATTTAACAATAAAGTATAATAATATTAACAATATCATAGAAATTTATTAGAAAATATGAATAAAATACAAGCCACTTCAAGGGGGTAACCTCCAAAGATTCAATAAGAGTAGAATTCACAATATGATGATAAAAAAACTAACCACAACCTCATATTCATAGTCTACTGAGGCCATTTTACTCCATGGGCTAACCTACTAACCAAATGAATGTATAGAGAATTATGAAAATAAAATCAAAGAGGGAAAATTAAACCATAAGTCATCTATTCCTATCCCAATACATGCAATAGGTTAGGGGCATAGCATTCCCTTCCCCTTTAAACCAATGTTTTCCTTAGTGTTGATCAACTCTAGATGTTTTTTCATAAAATATTCACCCTTCCAAGTTGCATCCTCACTCTCAAGTTCTTTCACTTGATCATATATTCCTTAATATGTCTAGTTCTCAACCTCTTAGTATGTGTTTTTAGGATCTTCTCTAGTTCTAAAACTTCTTCATCTAGTTCTGCTGTCTCTATATGGACTCAAACTTTATGTCCAATGACCTTATTCAAGCAAGAAACATGAAATACTAAGTGTATGTGAGATGAATAGGGAAACTCTAACTTGTAATCCACATTTCTAATATTTTGTAGAACCTAATAAGGGCCATAATACTTAGGAACAAGTTTTTTGTCCTTTTTTTATTAATTCAAGGACATCTTATAAGGTTGAAAATGTATAAAGACCCAGTAACCCATGTCAAGATGTCACTCACTATGATGTTGATCTACTTGTTGCTTCATCTTATTTTATGCTAAGGCCAAATTCTCTCTCAAACTATCCAAAACATCTTATTGATTTTGAATGTGCTCCTCCACATCTTGAACCTTGGTTTACACCCTTAATTAAGAAGTGATTGAATGTGGATGGTAACCATATAGTGATATAAATGGGGAAATTTTATAATAGGTAAAATAAATATGTGTTATACCACCATTCTACAAGTGGTATCCATTTAACCTAATGTTCCTACTTATCTGATACAAAATAATGAAGATACCCCTATAAATATTTGTTGACCACTTCTATTTGTCTATCCGATTGGGGTTGGTAAGATGAGACATAAGCTAGTTGCATACCTAAATAGGAAAATAGTCCAATTTAAAAATTACTAGTGAAAATAAGATCACAATCACTTTAAATCATTTTTGGGGTTCCATGTAATTTTAGAAATACCTCCAAAAAAATAGTGGTTACTATACTTGCTTTAAATGGGTGTGAGAGAGAACGAAAATCAGCATATTTTTTAAGCTTATATACAATTACCAAGATAAAATTATTACCTTCAAAACAAGGTAACCTTGTGATGAAATCCATGGAAACCTCCTCCCCTTTTTGACTAGGAATTTATAAATGTTGTAACATACCTGGGGTCTTAACTATCTCAACTGTATTTTATTAGTATATCAAACATTTTGCCAAAGAAATTGTACATATCCATTGAGTCCTTCCCAAAATAATTCTTGATTTTGTGTTAAGTTTTCAATAACCCAAAGTTTCCCCTAATTGGAGATGCATGTAAATCTACAAGAATATTATGCTTTAGCTATTAATCTTTTCACAAGTATAGCCTATACTTATACCATATAACATTACCTTTGCATTCAAATTTTTTAGAGTATATAGAACCTTATTGGATATTATAAATTAAAACTTGTGTGTCCTTGTCCCACTCCCACTCTAACCTAACTTCATCCACCAAATCTTCCTACAACATGGACATTGCATAAATTAATGCTTATGTGGATGTATCCCATCTAGATAGTGCATCTGCTACTACATTATATTTAGCTTTCTTGTATATTATTTCAAAATCATAACCCAACATTTTATAACCACCTTTTTCGTTCCTTAGATGATAATATTTACTCCAAAAAAGTATTTGAGATTATCATGATTCATTTACACCTTAAAGTGTCTACCCATAAAATAGAGCCTCTATTGTTTGACTTTATGAAGAATATAGATCATTTATTTCTCATAGATAGGTTTTTGTAGATTTTTATCTTTGAATTGATGAATATAAAATTCAAGGGGTCTTCCTTCCTAAATTATTACTACTCTCAACCCTGATCAAGAAGCATCACATTCAATAATGAACATCTTTGAGAAGTTTAGAGTACCTAAAACTTTAGTGGCTGCATCATTCTAATGGAAGGTATACTTATTTATAAATTTAGTGAGTGGAGATGATATGTTTTCATAACCTTTCACAAATCTTCAATAGTAACCTATTAGTCCTCAGATCCCTTGGAGGTTTTGGATAGTTTGAGGAATTGGCCATTCCAACATAGCTTTGATATTCTAAGGATCAACTTTGACACATTCGTGGGATACAATGTGAAGTAATTACTATACCTCTTGTACTTCAAAATCACATTTGGATTGCTTCACATAAATTTGATTTTGTTACAAAACTATTAAAACCTATTTCACATGTTTCAAGTGTGCTTCCCATGTCTTACTATAAATCAATATGTCGTCAAATAAAACTAGCACAAACTTCCTTAAAAAAGGCCTAAAAATAATATTAATCAAGCTCTGAAAAAGTAGATGGTGCATTTTTAAGACCAAAGGGCATTACCAAAAACTCATAATGGCCCTCATGAGTTATAAAAGTGGTTTCATGAACATATTCATCCTTGATTCTAATTTGATTGTACCCCAAATGAAGATCTAATTTCATGAAAAAATTAGCACCATACAACTCATCAAGTTAATCATCAATTAATAGAAAAGGAAACTTATATTTTATGGCCTACTTATTAAGTTCCCTATAATCTAGGCACATCATCCATGTGTCATCCTTCTTACACACCTTGACCACTAGTGATGAATATACATTTTGGTTGTTCTTGATGATCCTTGCCTCTAGCATCTCATGGACCATATTTTCAATTTCACTCTATTTTTCATATGGATATCTATATGGTCTGATATTTTTTGGTTAACTCCTTGGAAGTGGTTAAATGGCATGAACATGTTCTCTTCTTGGTATTAGTCCTTTTGGCATGGCCCTAAAAATAGATGAGTAGTCATCAAGAATAATCTATAAATTAAGATGTGTAGATGTATTTGTGGGTTAAACTTCTATGGAACATAATCATATTATAAATCCTTATGCCCCATTTTTTAGCATATTTTACAAATGATGTCAACTAACCAATTGAGGATATTTTGCTCATAATCCACATAGGTTAATTTTTCTTCCTTTAGAATGAAAGTACATGAATAATTATTAGAAGTTCAACTCAAATGTACCAAATGTTGTGAGAAATTAGACTCCCAAAAAAATGTATACACCACCCATGGGAATAGAAAACATATAATAATATATATTTTACTCACCCATATCAACTTTGGCATTTCCCTGAATAATTGATTGTGCTACCATCTACAATCATGACCTAAAATTTTGGTGTTAGGTAAATGAAAGAGTTCAATCAAGTGGCCAACTTATGGTTGATGAATCTATGTGTGATCCTTTAATCAATCAAAAATATCACCTTTTTTTTTTGAATAAACCCACCACCTTAAGTGTTTGAGGAGTGTTATTACATGAAAGTTCATGACAAGAGATTGTAGGTTGGGAATATTCAAGTACCTCATTTATCTCTTCCTCATCATCATTAGAGGAAGCATCCTCTTCATCATCTTCATTGTATCCCTCAATGTATAATAGCTTATTCACAACACATCTATGAAATTTTCTCCACTTTCTATCACAGGCAAAACATAATCCTTTTACACACTTCTCTTTAATTTGTTGAGAGGTCAATCTGGTAGGTGGAGGAAATGATGGTGTCAATATATTATGATCTATGAAGTGATTTAATGTATTCTTCTTATTGGATATGAATTTTTCTTTTGCTTTGTGTGTTATGATAATAGAATCAAAAATCTTAAGTGGATTAAACATGTGTACCTCATGGTGAATGTGGTCCTTGAGGCCACCCAAAAATAGGTCATTCAGGTTCTCATCAGCAATTATCTCCACACATAAATATAGGTTCTAAAAATTATGAATATAATACTTAACTTATCGATTCTATCATAATTTTTTTAGTTGGATGAATTAATTATCTATCACACTATTGATATAGTGTAAATAACTCCTCTATAAACACTGACCAAGTGACACTAAGAGTCCTCTTTTTATTTTAAGCACACAACTATTGATACCAAATGAATTTTTAAGGTTTTAGATACAATGATTCAATGGTAACCTTATATCCACATGGTATCTAATGAATATTAAAAAAATCTCCATTTGATTGATCTAATTGAGTGGATCATTTCCATCAAATTTATGCATATCTACCTTTGGTAACAAGTTCCTTTGTGGCAAGGTACTTGGATTTGGATTAGGATGGTTGGGAAATCTACCATGGTGATTTTGTGTAATATTGATAGATGGATGATTTATCTCATTATTTTTAAAATCCATCATGATATTTTCCAAATTAGATTGTATGGCTTTCTTCTCATAGTGTATGCTTTTCATTTCACTTTGAATGCCTTACACATTGTAGTCAAACTGGCTCATTTTATGATCTATCTTAGAGAATATTGATACAAATTATCTAGTAAATCACCCTTTTAACTCCATATGTTCCTTAAGACGAGTTTAACCGAGAGTTTTGACAACCTTTCCTTAGCCCCTAATTTATGGTCCTTCCATAAAAGGGCTTGACAATGTTGATCTTGATTGGCACTTTTGATCCAACTTTGACCAAACATTTTTATACTTATGTAGGCCTCAAATCATAAAATACAAATAAAATACCTAAGATATATTTTTCTAAGCTTTCCAAAAATATAAATAACTTAGAAAAAATCCTTGAATTGTGTACTATAGAGTGAATTTATGATAAAAAACTAAAATTAAAATAACTGGCATAAAAATTATCTCCAAATGCTAATTTTTATTTTTTGATGTCCTTGACTGATTCCCCAAATTCAAAAAAATATTGTATTAAAATTTGTATCAGATTGAAATATATAATAAAATCTCTAAAATTAGGGTTTCACCCACAAGATTACCCAAAGCATAGATATAATACCACTTGTAAAGAAATTACTTCAAAAATTAAATAGAATACCAATAATATATCACAATGTGACTGAAACATATTAGAATATATGAATAAAATACAAGCCACTTTGAGGGGACAACCTCCACAAGCTTTGATTAGAGCAAAATTCCAATATGATGTTAAACAACTACCCATGACCTCCTTTTTATAGTATACCTAGGCCATGGTTACTCCATAGGCCAACTTAATAACCAAATTAATGCATAGAGAAATGTGAAATAACATCAAAGAGGGATAAGGAAGCCACAATTTTGTTATTCCTATACTAATACATGTGATAGGTTAGGGTTGTAACATTCACTAAGATAACATCACACTGTATTTCATCCCAATAAGTCTTTCTTATGATAAACATGATTAAATACATTTTATCAATAGTAACTTCATTTCCATTTTTAAACCATGAAATACCATAAAGATGAAGATGTTTCTTATAATACAACCTATTTTTCTCTATGATTGTTTACAAACCATATTTTCACAACTTTCACCTTTAATCAAAAATTGCATACCTTTCCTCTAAAATTGTACCTTTTTCAAAAAATAATTATAAAAAACCATGAGTCACTATTTTATTTATCTTTCACATTTTATTTCCTTGGATATATCATTTTTATCATCATCATAATCATATATCCTAAATTTTTTGTAACTAATACTTTTTTTCCTCTGCCTTAGCTTCAAAAAAATTTAATCTTTGTTACTCCTTTTTCCTCCTCTTATGTATGATACTAGGGACACTCAATATTCTATCACTATTTACCACATCCATAATAAATAAAATATATTTTTGTGGATTTCCATCCTCTACCATCACCATAACATCTACCTCTCTGAAATCCTCTTCCTCATTTTTGGTTCTAAAACCCTTGCCTAACATCTTCTTGTCTTTCCACCCTATGTGATGATTATTCTCTTTTGAGATTAAATCCACCATTTCCCCTTAATGGGGATTGAAATCCTCTCTTTATCTTATATTATCTTTTAAATATTACCTAATTTTCTTCTCTTCTACCTTCAAATCTAGTTAATAATAATTTTCCATGCTATTGATTATATGCATACTTATCTCATCTTAAATATAAAAATTAAAACCATTTACATACCTTACAATGATTTTTTATTGTTTTTCTTCATTATCCACTTGAATTTATAGCTTGTAAAATTCATTGGCATTATCATATGCAATGTCCTTTGTTTTCCTTAGATTCTAAAATATTCTATAGATGGTTTGTGAATAGTCCACAAGCCTGAGGAATTTCTCTCTCAACTTCATCTCCATTTTAATATAGGTCCAGACCTTTTACTTATCCTTCCTTCTCCTTTCCTTCTATAAATTATCCCACCATATCATAACATTTCCCTTAAATTTAGTACATTAAATTTCACCACATTCTCCTCTTCCATATCCTTCCATTCAAAAATATTCTTCATACTATTCAACTAGTTTATTATCACCTCTAGTTTTAAATTATCCCTATACTCTAAAACTTTAACTTTTACTCCATTTGTTCCTTATAATTCCCTTGCCAAAAAAATTCAAATTAATTTTCCTCTTCTTATTTTTATTCATCTTGTTGGATATTTACTTCATGGTCTCTTTCTTCATCACTTGCATATCCTCTTTACCTTGATATCTAGCCTAAAATAATTATTGTAAGCTCTTCCACTATCCTATACAAATTTTGCATATTCTTATTTATATTAGAATATAATCCTCTTATTTCCATATTTATTCTCAAAAAAAAAATTATTTATAAAAAAAATAGGAAAATTCACACATAATGTTAACTTCAAAATTGTCTTCCCATAGTTGAACCTACTCTCATACTAGATGATGGGGCCAAAAATCATAGCAATTGCTATAAAAAATACATATTAGAAATACAAAGATTAATATTGGGAAAAAAAGAGAATTTTCTTCCTTCTGTATCCATATAAAATAATGTATATATTATTTTATTAATACACAACTCAAATAAAACTAATATTCTACTAAAATAGAAGTTGATCATGTAGTTAACTTAACTTACTATTTTTAACATTTTTTGAAATCTACTATTTTTTAGTAACTATTGCATGCAAAATTGGATCAAACTCGAGACATTATTTATTTTTATAAATATATAAAATAATTATGAGAGTAATGTGTAATTAAATTTTTAAGATCAATTACCAAAAAACTAAATTTGTCAAATTCTAAAAATAGTGAAAAGAAACCTATAATTAAATTTTTGTGGATGATCTTTTTGGGACTAAAAACTTGTTAAAAAGTCACAAAGGGGATAACACTTCTTGTGGATACATGAATATATTTTATATATTCATTTTTAAAAAAGGCTCAAAAAAATTCTTGGGTCAAAATTTATCCCTTCTGTAAGATATGCTTATGCGTCATAATCTCTTGCTCTAAGTGTTCCTTGCCACAAACTATGAAATCCATCATGGCAATCTCATCTTGAGAACATTTGTGTTTTATACAAGGTTATGATGTAAATAAGGATGAAAATAAAGTTCTATGTGGTAACATTTCCTATAAACACTTCATACAAGGGAACCATCCACCTTTTGCTTGATGATAGCATCCAAGAGAGGTATGTTATTATCCATCTAAATATTCTTTGTGAATTTTATGGTTGCCCAAAATTTAATAGGAATGAGAGATTAGGTTTGAGTTAATCATGGATATCCATCATTAAAAAGTTAAGAATAAATATCTTACTTTATAATATGTACATTTATTATTTTCATAATGTTGGTTACAATTTAATAATTATAATGGCTAGTTATGTATTTATTAATTTTTCTAAAGTGGATTCAATATGCATCTTGTGCTTCACAAAGTTATATATTGCCTATAATTATTATATAAACACTACATCCACATGTTGTGATCCTAAATTTTAATTAAAATATAATATCAAAATAAATTTTCCCATAAATAATATAAAATATTTTAGGGGGGTTGGTTTGTCCATTTATATAAGATTGTATGTATCCTTTATTTCTAGGTCCTCATTTATTGGTCATAATTGGTTGGATCTAATAGTAACCCATTATTATGGTAGAGGTGTTTACTATAATGAGACCAAATTATATGTTATAAATCTAAATTTCACCCTTAATAAGGTTTTTTAAGAATTTTTAATTAGATAATAGCATGGAGACAACTACAGACTGTGGGTGGCCTAATTATTGAGGTGAATCTCAAGATTAGAGCTAGATCCCTTCATGTATCACCTAAAAATACTAATAAACCTATTTATTTAAAGGAAAAGGGGGAGGTGTAACTAAAAAAAAGTAAATGGGAGGTGATTCACCAAATTTCATTACCACTACCACTCATTTATAGGTGCATAATAAACTATAAGACTAATTTGAAACCACATTACTCCTAATACGATCCTCTTACTTCATTATTTCAATATGGAGGTTGTAGATGATGATTCTGGTAAGAAGTATTATCAATAGGTATATAATAAGACACTAATAAATATATTACACTCCTTAACCTCTAAAAAAATAATTTAAACATACCATATAACCTATAAAAAAGACTTAAAACTATATGAAGTTGAGGAGATAGGACAAAATACCAAGGAGAACTAAATCAACACTTGATATAATCAACTACCATAAGATACACACTAAAATATAGTCATAATATAAGGTTAAAATTAGTTTTATATTACTCTAATGGCTTATAAAAGGTGTAGGGCTTCACCAAACTCAAGTGGAAGGATTCATACAATGTCATTCAAGGCAATACTTATAGAAGAAATGAGAGAGAAGAGAAATAAGGGACGTAGAGTAGCTCATGATGGATTTTAAACAATCATAATGTTAGTTATAAGTTCCAATATAGATTGTAAAATAGTCATATCACTCTCAGCATGTGTTATCTTGGTTTGATAATAACTTCATGAGAGGTGGTATAGTCCTTAAATAAATAGTTAAAAGTTTATTGCTTGAATGGTAGTTACAATTTGGATCTTGACATATGCCCTTATTTTTATATAATAATACCTTGTAATCTCTTTGTTACATATTCTTCCTATCCTATATTTAATCCAAATCCAATTACCCTTTGTGACACCTAGCCCATGCATGAGAAGCTCTAAATTTGACCTCGCAGGTTTGTAACCTTCTTCTAAATAGTCTTTGATTTAATTCCATTTATCAACACATACAATTATGAATCTTCATGAAAGGTGAATTTGGATGAATCATTACCTTCTATGACTCATCATTACCTTTTTAAAACTACCCTTAATGACTTTCAATAGGTCTATAATCTCATCTTCAATATGCAAGTGAAGTGACAATCTCACTTAAGTTTAGTTATTGTTTGATAACATATTAAATAAACATAAGAGTAATTATATTGAATTGTAATATATAATTAGACATTTTTCAAGATTAAAAAGCCTTCTCATCTAGCTTAGAGACTTACATACTCTCAAAACCCTAAAAATAGGCCTGCAACATGTAATTTTAGGTCATCTCCTTGCATTTTATCCTTCAAATCTTGATTAGTCTTCATGACACTTCATATGAGATATTGTATGTCATCTTAAAATTTATTCCAAAGATCATAGGTGATTTTAATAAGTTCAATTAGGTTTCACTCAGCTAATATTCATGAAAAATAATTGAAACCTACATTTTTTTAGCCTATTTTACACTCCTTTTGGCCCACACATGAAAATTTAATGTCCTATTAAGGTGATTATGATGTGTTAATATTAAATAAAAAAATTTAGATCCATTCCAATTTATTTTGGCCACTTATAAATATAATTTACTTTATCGATCTCCTTTCGATAATTTTATAGGATTTTAAGGTGTCAACTATGTTAAAGATTGTTCATAAAGAAAATATAATTAATATTCAAATTAATTCAAAAATATTTAATTATTTTTTACCTTATTATCCTATAAAATATCCATTGGGACCCATTCAATTCCTCATTCAAGTTCACACATGATGAAATTGACTTTCTCAAGAAATACAGGCATGTTGGTGAACTTGAGAGGGATAAGTTGGAGAAAAGGGCTATGAAGGTGATTTATATTTTTTTATAAAACCTCATTTATGTGTATTAAACATACAATTATATATACATGTGTTCATTTTAACCTTTTGACTCCTCAAACTCACTAAAACTTGCATTAGCCCCTTGTGTGAATGACCCTAACAACCCATGTTTTACACTCTCTCTTTATTAAAATGAGTCCAAACCTTTTGGTAATATATAATAATGTTATATTAACCTAAAAATATCATTTATACCCATAATCACCTAAAAATATGTATATTTTCCTTATGTTTAAGGTTAGGCTTGTAGGTCTCTTTTAGGCCTAAAACTCTCCTTCTTGTGTTTTGCCATTTTTTAAGCCTGTTTGATAAATTATGACACTATAGATAATGTCTCCCATGTTTTATATTTCCTAAATACACCTTTATTCATGAAAATTGAGTTGATAAATACATTTTTATATTCAACATGACATGTATAGTCCATTGGGTGCATATTCCTTACATGACTTCACCCTTTTTGGTTTGTTGGTAGTTTGAACCATGAGTTCAAGATCTTTAAACTTATTAGGAATAATGAGATGAATTATTTGAATAGGTTTCGTTGATATATCTACATTCATCTTTTTCTCTCTAACCCTAAACTACATACCCAAGTGTTTTGAGACTTGTTCATGCTAAGCTATTTATACACAACTAGGTACACTTTTATTCCATCAAGAATGCTCATGAAAGTTTTGTCAAAGATTTTTTTTAATATTCTATAAGATTGGATATAAAATTTATCATCATGAGAAACCAATTTCTCATTGATTTATTTATATTCCAACTTCATATATACATAAAGATTTTCTAGATCCTACAAGCCTATTAGAGCTTCTCTCAAATGACCCCAGCCATCTGGTGTTCTCTTTTATTTATGAAAAATCTCAACATTTTCAATATTTCCTCTGAGATATCTCACACCTTATGTGTCTTCTCAAACTCTTTGCCTAGCATAAAACTTGCCTCCTTTAGCTTATTTTATAGGCAAACCTCTAGGTGCCTATTTTAGGCTTAGCACCTTCTTCACTCACTATATTATTTTATTTATTTGGATTATACAATGGAGATTAAGGTGAATATAACTATCCCATTTGAGAATATTTATAGTAAGGAAACATATAGATTTTTTCAAGAATTATCACATCTAATTTTAAGACCTATAGGCTACCAGTATGTACATGACTACATTAGTCCTTTGTTACCTTTATTAGTCACAATATTGAAGGAATTTTGATGTTTTAATTAAGATTACTCACCAACATAGACATACCAATGTTTATTATGACATTATCATCAGTATAACTACTCCAAAATGCATTGATAACTTGTTCATTAGTCATAACTATGTATTCACTCCTTCAGACTTAGAATCTTATTGAATAACACTAAGACCAATGGATACCATGATCTGTTATCTATCACTTAAATAGATTGATATAATTATTTTTATATTGATATATATTTCTTGAGGACCACTTGAATCAATAAACCATTAAGAACCAACCAAAAAACCTGCTTGTAGCCTCTCACATAGGCCTGTAACTTGTTCAATGTGAAGTATTTGCTCATTTGTTATTGGCACATGCCAAATGAATAATTGGAGACATGTGATAGGACTATTAAGATCTTTAATGGTCTCTAAAAAACATCCATTTGCAAAAACAATTCATAAATACTCTTAAACTATCCAAATATAAGCTTCAAGTGTTTTTAGAGGGTTTTAGACACCTTATTTTGTTAAGTATGATTCATAAATCTTATCGTCTAAATCTCCTAACTCTTACTATGAATTTAAATTGCACAGGGGTCCCCTCCTTACCCTAAGATAATTGGTATTTATCTTCTCTCTCCTTTATGTACTAACATCAAACTGTTGACCCTCTTAAACTTATCTGGTAGACTTATAAAGCTAATGAAGAAATGGAATAAGTTTTTGTCTTTTCTAGGCCTACCACTTCTCAAGCATGGATTTCAATCTGAGAAGACTAGATAAATCCTTAGAGATGCTTAGGATTTGATCTTTAATGGAAACCTCTTACAAAGAGACATCCATAGTCTTTTTTTCTCCAAGAAAACTATGTATCTTGCCTTCTTACCTTATTGGAGCCATTAGCTAGGTGGCTATGGAGTCTTCCTTAACTTGTATGGTGGTGGAGTAATGTACCAAAGCATTTAGCAAATTTATTTCCCTAAAAATTCCTCATTATTCCTTGTTTTAATGTTATAAATGATGAGTAGTTAGTTACAAAAGTGTTCCAATGTTGAAAGAGGAATTTTAAGACACCTTGGGAAAAATATACGGTCAAGGTACATAAATCATGACATTTAACAAGTACTAAATGACATAGAAGACTCCTATATAATTATATTATACCTTCATTTTTAATCTCTCATAGTAAGTTTCATTAAAAAATTATATAATTTCATAGAAATAAATAAAATTAATACCTTGAAATTTTTAAAAATACCTTAACTTTTTCAAAATATTTGAAAGTGCCATGTTGTTGACTCACTAGCCATGCTTCTTAGTCTATTTGCTCATCTTGGAACACATATAATTGTTGGGTGATCATCCTCCATGGTTCAAAATTTACCATGGTTCAAAATTTACCTTGAATTTCAAAACAAACCTTAACATTTCTAAAGTTACTGTAATCTATGTTAAACACCTTATAAATGACCAAGATATGGAGACTGGTTAATCAACTAAGAATCATGACTTCACACTTCTAACTAGACCTAAAATAATATCTTGAAACAACCTAAGATATCATTTTAATACATCATCATAATACAAGCTATGACATTAATACTTACCCTTAATAAGTCTATCAATAAAGTTAAATAAGCTTTGCTTGAAAGTTTTTTGAAATGTATTGACCTATGGTGGCTAATTTGGATAACATTAGTCATGAAATTTTGTGCATTATCTCCAATTTACTTATTTTTAGTGACCTCTCTCCCTTTTCCTTGCAAGTAATAGGTTTAGTATTAGTTTTTAGGTGATACATCAAGGGAGCTAGCCCTACTCTAGAGATTCACCTCGATAATTAGGCCACCCATGGCCTAAAGGTGTCCCCATGCTATCATCAAATTAAGAAGGCTTGAATAACCATTATAAGGGAAAAAATTAGATTGATAATATTATATTTGTCTCAGCATAAATTATATGAAAAATTTGTGGTTGGGATCATGTTACTATCAAAATTAATGGATGGTGCGACTCTTTGTATACATGTGAAATCTTAGTCAAGATTTGTCTCTACATATTTTTTATGCCAATTATGTTTTTTCAATGACCAGTTCTACTTATTTTAGCCTAACATGACTACCTTTGACTTGACACAACCACTAAACTTGAATGCATGTAGTATCACTATCAAACTCACTTGCCACATAATGTACTTAATGTATAATGCTCTTAGTTTCCTAATCTTGAGTATTCAACAAGATTAATCTAATACCATTTTTTTAACCCATCACCTTCATAAATTCATCATTATAAGAGAACATTAATTACTCAAAAATATTTGAATAAAAAATGTGTTATCCCTTACCTTTCAAATTTTGAAGATGACATCTCTTCTTCTTACTACCAAAATCCACATTATTGTATGAGTCAAACCTTGCTTACATGTTTGGAATAAAAATGGTTTAAATAATGAAATTTAACAACCATAATCACTAAATCATAAATATATATAGTAAAATTTTATATTTAAAAAAAATTGTTACATGAATAAGAAAAATAGATATCTAGATGAGACCTTCAACTACAGTGTAATAAGTGTCATGTGATACTAACTACACTACTCCAATCTACATGAAAATTAATAATTCAATACAATGGTTTTCACCAAAATCATTTTTACTAATTTTTAATTTAAAAAAAACTACTCATATAGCTTTGAAAAAGATTTTAGCAACACCATTCATCAAAATGATGATCTAGATCAAAAACTATTCCCCGTTAAATTTTTTAACTCTTCAATAATAGATTTACCATCCATTTTATTCATGTTAATTTTTTGTGTCTTAGAAATGAATAAAAATATCTCTAATGGGTTAATGTTTTGTTTTTATAATGACTCTATATTAATTGAATCAAAAAATTGAATTGTTGTTATGACACTTACACTTTCATGCAATAGAATGGTAATTTTAACTGATAGGTTTAACTGCTCTATGTGTTGGATAGTCATGGAGTCCATGCTTTAGGTTTTTAATAATAACTATAAAAATACTATAATATAAAATTATAACTTAATATTATGTTATTTTTATTTGATTGGTAAAATACAAGTTGAAGGGGACCATACCCAGTACAAAAGAGAACCGAAAGATAGGCAAGAAAAAACATAACAATCAAGCGAGATAAAAGGGCTAACCCAACAGATTAGCCAGACTATCATAATATTATATTATTAATATTATACAACAAATTAGCCAAACTTAATATTATATTATAATATTAATACAATATATAATATATCAATAATATTCATATATTATATTATATTATTGATATTAATACATATAATAAATAATACTATATTATAATAATATCCATAATATTACGAGTCTATCTTTTAATTCCCATTCATCCATGCTACTAATATATTTAAACTATATAAATTACATCCAACATAAAACATACATACATGTCATACTTATACCCCTAGAAGAAAGGGAAAGGCTATACATAACATGCAAATAATGAAATATTTTAAGGTGAGTTACGCATTGATGGTGAGGGAAATTGTTAAGTTATTTTAGGTGATATTTTATAATAAGGGGCTCATATAAAAATCTAATATAATATTATATGTAATATAATAATAAAATATAATATTAACATTGATGGACATATTATCATTTATAAGACAAGAATCTTTCTTTGTCGTGACATGTTGATAACACATATCCCATATAATTTACATATACATATGCAACTTTATAAAAATTTAAATTGGCATGTCAATGTAACAACATTATAGACTGGTGCATGTTAGTGATATCATATTAAGGTGGTGAATTCTTTGATTTTTCATTTTCTATTATCAATGGTGGATGAGGACATCATGATATTCAATTTGATTGTGGCAGGGCTCCATGTCTCATGTAAAACTTGAATCAACAATGCAATGTTATTGATGTTAGGACATAATATTAAGGTCTTAAAGTCTATATTGTAGCCTCAATTCATTCATGATGTTAATATATTTATATTTATATTAACTATATCATGTTTAATAACATACATAAACACCATATTCAGACCCCTGACTTGATGAACCATGGGAAGATACCCATATAAAGTTCAATAACATGTCAAATTATCAATGCAATCATAACTATTTTAATTACCCAATACAATATTGAAATAAGTGTCACTTTAATGAAAATAGGATTCAAATATCTAAGGGATCATTTAAAAGCACAAAGAATACACCATGTATCAATTTAGATAAGTATTAAACTAAATAGATAATTTATAATTATGTTAACTATATAAACCCTATTTAGATGACTCTAAAACCATTTAGACAAAAAGATGGAAAAGGCTTCTTCAATGAAATATGCCTCTTATATAATCTAATTAATTAATGTAGGATGTTATATTCTAATAGATATATATATTCATGTTTTTCCCATTCTCATTATTAGTAACACTAACAAAAAAAATTGAATTCGTAATAATAGTGCTTATTTCTCTTTATTTTGTGAAATGAAGAAAGGTAAAATTACACTCAGGTTCACAAGCATTACCAATTTTGGGTAGTTTTTAGACTAAGATTCAAATATCTTCCAATTTAAAAATGCTCTCTTTAGGTGCTATGGTAGGTTTTTTATGGAGGTAACAGTGGTAGGTTTTTTAACGCACTATACAAGGAGGAGATGTCATAGATATAATTATTCCTTTAAAAATAAGGGTAATGCATCTAATGACTCCTTTAAAAACTTAGATAATGCACCATGTGTCAATTTATACAAGTTTAAAACTAAATAGACAAAAATTATAACTATGGGGTAAGTGCACTAAGTTGGGGGATAATTCTATGGACATTTACTGTAATGTGTGCACATTATATACATTACACATATGCATAATGTCCATAATAAATATGTGTTGTTTCAAACTAGGCTCATTATTAATGAACCTAAACATGTGATCATTATAACATGTACATATTTTATTTAGTAAACATAATGCATACACTTTATGTTTACTTGCAACAAAACATAAAAATCCCCAAGCCCACAGGAATCAAACCACTCTTGCCTATATTTATCTTTTATTTTCCCTTATCTACACTAAACAAAATTCATGTTGTGATTGGAGGAGGAAAAATAATGATAATATCACCCATTATCTTAAGGAATCAACAATGCCACTATGGAGGGGAGGTAAGCAATTAAAAACCAAACCTATTAACACTATATTTTAGAAATTATATTTATTTTCATTATTTTATTGTTAAAACACATTTTTTTAGTAGTCCATTAAAATACAAGAGAACATCCTTTTAACCCTCCTCCTAACCCTCCCAACCTTTTACCTAACCTTCATATCCCTCATATCCCTCTTATCCCTCCTATAATTCCACAAGAACCCATAGGCTGTCATGAGGATTTGGCTACACACATAGTGGAAAACAAAATAAAAAATTGAACAAATAATTAGGATAATCAAGGACCCCACTTCAACCAACACCCACCACACCTATTTGGTCAATACCCTAGAGTTAGTATTAGGTCAAGTTCACTCTATAATATGTCAAATTAATAGATGATAATCATATAGGGATATATGTAGGGATTGATATTATAATAAATTGTCAAAACATGACGTGAAGGATAAAAAAATATTAATGTGTCTTATTTATTGCTCTATCAACCAATGCACCCTTTCCACTATCTAAAAAATGCTTCCCAATCTACTGATTCTAGCATAATTTGATTAGAAATATTTTTTAGGACCAATGTTAGATGGTGTTTGATTATCCACGATATAAAAACCATGAGGTACCATTATATTTTTTGAGAAAACTCTACTATGAGTTTGTCCTCAATGAGATTCCCAACTATTTTGAATACTTTAAATTTCAATGCTAATGGAAAGGGTTTACATAGGATATACTAGGGGTATATCATGCACCTATTCATCATGTAAGAGGCCCTGCCCATAATCCATTTCAACCTAATATCCCCTCTATGGTTAAGGAGGTTGTGGACATTTATACATTCCATGCACTAAGTGTGCTTACTCACACTTTTATTCAGCATATGAGTAGGCTTTCTAAGACTAATGCTAGAGATGTTCCATCTAATGTGCATACCTAAACTCACTATTTTAGATGTTATGGTGATATATGCACTAAAATTTGGATGATGATGGTGGTGATTATGATGGATTAGATGATATACTTTTGAGTGATAAGTTTTTAGCATGTACATTTTATGTGCATGTGTCCATCATTATAGATCTACAGTTATATTTTATATTTGAGATGTTAAATTTCAATTATATGTTTATTTAAAAGCTAACAATTAATTTACACAAAAATTTAATAATATATATGTAATTTTTTATGTTGTAGGAAGAGATGGTGCCATCATCTTCATGGTACACTACTACATTTTTGGGTTAGCTGATGTTTACATATACACAAGTTTCTAGTCCATCTATTACTACATTTGTTTATGTTACTAGTACAATGTCTACATATACAAAGGTAATTTTTAGTTAATATTATACTTTGTGTACATGTTTTTATTTATACATATTTATGATCTTATCTAACAATCATATATGTTACAATTAAAATTTGAATGATAATGATGTGAATGCAAAGTATATGTGTGAGATGTGTTGAAAGATATAGAGTGAAAATCCCTAACTTAATAACCTCTAGTATATATCTTGTAGCGTGAATGAGGGATCTTTGAATACTTTTAATAATGAAACCTTCTAGAGAGTCTCCTTTAATGTCTAATGATGTCTTTCTCCCATTTTTTTAAAAATATATTCTTCCTCTTTTTTCTTCTAATTTCATATTGTTCATTTTCCTTCACCTTCTCAAACTTATTGTAATGCTTCATAAGTTTATTAATTATCACCTCTTCTTCATAGTGTTTCTTAAGTACTCAATATTATCATTACTTCCTATAATACAACTTCTTATATTATAAATTATTTATTTAGTTCACTTTTTTTAATCATGCATACTATGTAATATCTTATGTTAAATTTATCTATCAAAGATCTCAAAATTCAATTAAACTACTATTAAATGGTATGCTCTTGATCTATTTTATTCCTAGGTCCATTTGACCATTGTTCTCATAATTTTGTGCTTCTCTTTTTCATATTGTTATTCTCTTTGTGTGTCTACTTTCATGGAAATGGGGTCCTAACTTGAGATAGAGAATTTTAGAAACACAAAAGTGCACAATGTATGTATATAGGATAAGGAATAAATCAATAAAGTGAGTAGAGTTTTATAGGTTAAGAGTGATAAAAATTTAATTATAAGACCTGAATTAAAGTGCCTAGAGAAAATTATTATCTCGATTCCTCAAATTTCATCATTTCCATTTAATTATTCAAGTGAAAAATCATATAAGGATTACACATTACATCACAATGAACTATTTTTTAACTAAATTACTTATTGGATTCCAATTTTTATAGAGAGAAAAGGGTTTTGAAATTTATTTTAACTAATTATGGATTAAAAAATGAGATACATTTGCCATATATTTGTAATATTTTATAGAAAACTAAGTGAGGTTATTTGTTTAGTTGATGAACACAGTGGAGACTCTTCCATCTCTATAATCTGAGACGGACATATCCATTGATGTTGTAATGTCATCTACATAGGCACTCATTGAGCTATATGTTAACTTGTAATTTTGAATTATAAATTTGTTTTAATAATTTTACTAGATAGTTGAGAAAATATAACTTATGTGAATGTATTATGTATGTTGGGTTATCCAATGACATTTTATAATCCCATTTATATGATTAATATGGGATCATCTCATGTTTTATCCCCATTTCACATGTTTATTCTTGCACCTCAACCTATCACTGACCCTATTGAGCATCAGACATAGATTGAGCATGACCATGATGTTTAAATTATTTTTGTATTCTAGTTTAAAATTAGTTTTTTAACTTGGTTTCATGTATAGTATGTAAATTTAATAATAATATTTGTATTTGAATAGGTTCACATATAGGTAAGCTATGAGCATAGAAGGACCCATAGTTAGACCTTGGAATAATCCAAGGCATATGAGGGATCACCATCTATGAAATGGGTATCCTAGGGAGAGACTTCTTTGAGGAAGGAAAAGAGATGGAGACTATTTGATGAGTAGGATGTCTTAGATTATTTACTTGTTTTTATATCTATATGTTAATGTGTGTATATGATATTCACCAACCATCCTATTATATTGTTATATGATGTATTTTTTTTATGCTTATATGGAAATGTATGCATTATTAGCATTGCATGCCTATATTACATTCACGCGATGTGTGTGTGTGTGTGTGTGCGTGTGTGTGTGTGTGTGTGTGTGTGTGTGTGTGTGTGTGTGTGTTCACATTTTGTGTTGATCATATTTCTACATACAATTTGGCTCACACTATTATTAAAAAACTAAATTTGATGGTTATATGGACATATTTAGATATGATCATCTTTAATATTTACTTTGTGTAATTTATCAAAATTAACTTACAATATTTCAATATGTGTTGTAATGAAAATTATATTGGAGAAAATAGTATAATGTTTGATATAGAGTCATATAGTACTATAAAGTGCCTCCCATGATTATGTTACACCATTTAGGCTACACCATTTATCACTATTATAATGTGTATACCCTTGTCACATTAGTTTAATATCATTTATGTTAGGTTGTGGAGCTAAAAGCTTCACCAGGATGCAAATAGGAGGAGGTTGCTAAGTGTTATAGCAATTGATGTTGGCAGAGAAACCGACGTCGGTCATATCTAGTTACAAAGCAACAGACATCGATCAAGAGTCGGCCAATGTCGGTCACCTCCAGACAGACAGGGACCGATGTTAGTCACCTGTGCATTCTAGAACTGGTTGTTGATGAACAGTTAGTTTGTTGAATGGGTTGTTTGCATGTAAAGACTAATTTTAGTCTTGAGCTATGGATCTAATTATTATAATTAGATGTCTAATTATTATTTGCATGAGATCTATATAATAGACTCATGGGCTATATTATAAAGTGTGCTAGTTTGAGAGAGCTTGGTTAGCTCCTTTAGTGTGAAGAGAGCAAGGGTAGCTCCTCCTAGTTCCACAGGGGTGCCGAGTGTGTATGATTAGAGAGATCTGTGGGATAGCAAGATCTGGTAGAAGATCCATCAGGCTACTAGTTTGGAGAATCATAAGGACTTGGTGAGGCAAGGATAAGGGTTCTTTAGGGTGTAGAGAGATCTACATGTGTAAGTAAGATTAGTTTGATTTGCAAGTTGTTGCAAGTTCGTGGGAGATCTACTTCGAGTGCGTGGAGTACTCAGACTTGGAGTACTTTGAGTACTTGTGTACTGGCAGTAGTGATACTAACTGGTGGAGGTGAACAATAACTCTATGTTTAACTTGTTTGTTGTGACCATGATTGAGAGAGAGAACTCTTGAAGATATTTACTGTTTATGCCCTAGAGGAGTGGGAGCCCTAGAGGAGTGTGAAGAATATTATGGCATCTTCTTTGTTGTATTTCCTTCTGGAAGAGTATTAATATAATTGGGTATTATCTCTCATATTCTGTGTTGTTTCTAATTTTTAATTACTTATTACTTCTAGTTAAATTCTATGTTTAGTTGCTCATACAAAGGTGATCAATTTTGCTTTTAGATCTTAACAGTTGGTATCAAAGCCAGGGTGGATAGGTTTATCAGAGCCAAGGTTATTGGTTCGGTGCAGGTTCATAGAGCCAAGTTGCAGGGAGTAGGTTTGTGTTTGATTATAGGTCACTCTCAAGGGTTTCTGATTGAGTGGGAGTATAGCAATGGTAGAAGAAAGTACACTAAGAATGGAGGAATTCAAAGGCATGAATGGTCAATTACAGTGTTATGGAAAGAAAGAGCAGGAAAAGAAAGATTGTTGGTTGGTAGAAGATCAACATGAAGGAAATAAAGAAGCAGGTATTATTGCATGGATTGTTACACTGGTTACTCTTATATGTTCCTTGGATAAAGTAGAATCTTGGTTTATAGATTTTGTTGCCTCTTTCCATGCAGCCCTAAATAGAGTATTTTTCCATGTTAAGGTCCATAGAGACTTTGGAAAGATTTATTTAGGGGTTGGTGAGCCTTGTCAAAGTATTGGTAAAGAGGAAGTGCAGCTGAAATTATAGATGGCCAACACATGGGTGTTGAAGGATGTCATGCAGGTCCCAGTTCTGAAGATGAGGCTAATTTCTTTAAGAAAGTTAGGTGATGAGAGATGCATAGGAACTCTCACAGTGGATGCACTTGAATTAGTTGGTGGTAAGAAAGTAGGTACTCTTTATCTACCTACTTGTATTACTAATTCTTCTTCTATTGTGAAGATGTGGCTTTGTAGGCTTGGTCACATGAGCAAGAAGGAGATGCATGTTCTTAAGAGGAAGTCAGATGTGTTTGACAAACTTAAGAACTGGAAAGCCTTGGTGTTTATGGAGGAGATGATGGATAGAGATCAGCAAAAGGGTTTGGATAACTCTGAGCAGGGTAGTTTGGATAGGGTTTTGATCCAAAGAGAGCTCGTAGGTAAAAAGTCATCACTCACAAGAAAACATAGTTATCAGCATCGGTCAAGAGGAACTAACATCAATTAGATAGGTATCGACATCGGTCATGTGCAGATAGGCAAAGTTGGTAATGTTGTGTGAGTGGACATTGACATCAGTCAGGTAGACACCAGCGTTAGTTAGGGAACCAATGTTGGTAGTTAGGTCAGTCATAAGGAATTGACGTTGGTCAAGTGCAGACTAGGAGGTGACCAACATTGGTCACTGATGAAATAGATTTTGATCAGATAGCAAGTTGTCAAGGAGTCTCAAACACCCATGTGGAGGACTGAAAGTGTAAGTAAGCCTCAAATTCATTATTCCCCTTATTTATACTTGTTGCTCACTATAGATTAGGTAGGATATAGAAAACAATGGGAGCATGGCATGAATTCTTTGGAAGAGAACCAAATGGTAGATTTGGTAGAGTTTCCAGGTGGGTTAAAGAAGAGAGAGAATGGACAAGTGAGATGAAAGGCTAGGGTATATGGTCTTGAGAAAGCTACAGGACAGTGGTACAGGTTTGACAGGTGGATGACAAAGCATGGCTTTAGTTAATGTCATTATAACCATTGTGGTTTCTTTACCAGGTTGGATAATGGTTGCTACATCATCCTGTTACTATATGTGGATGATGTGCTTATTGCAGGTGCATACATACATGGATTTACTGAGCTAAGGGTAAAGTTAGTTCAGTGGTATGTCATGAAGAATTTGGGAGCAGTGAAATTCTTTGGCATGAGTATTCTTAGAGACAGGGAAGATCACAAGTTGATGTTGTCTCAGGATGATTGTGTGAAGGTAGTGCAGGATGTAGTATGGAAAGCACACCTATGCATGGACAATTCACAGAATAGGGTCCCCAATCACATGATGAGGTTGAGTACATGTGCACTCCCTAATATTGACCCAGTAGTGGGAGTTGTCAGTAGGTTTGTGGCCAATCCAAGAAAGAAGCACTGGAGAGTAGTTCAGTGGGTTCTCAGGTATCTAAGAGGGACCAGTAGTAGGTCGACATGCTATGTAGGGTCAAGTTCTTTTCTACATGGGTTTATAGATGCAGATATGTTAGGTTACTTGGATGATAGGAGTTGCACCATAGGATGTGTGGTGGTTGGTCTTCAAGATTGAGCTTGAAGAGGGATACAAGATAGGAAACAAATTTGATGATGTATAGGTACAGGTATATGTGCAGCTGTTTATCTCCAAGTGGGATATTGTTAGGTTATGGAACTAAAAGCTTCACCAGGATGCAAACAGGAGGAGGTTGCTCAATGTTACAATAATCGACGTCAGAAAAAAAATTGACGTCAGTCATATCCAATTACAGAGCAGCCGACATCGGTCACCTCCAGATAGACAAGGACCAACATCGGTCGCTTGTGCATTCCAAAACTAGTTGTTGATGAACAGTTAGTTTGTTGAACGAGTTGTTTACATGTAAAGACTAATTTTAGTCTTGAGCTATGGATCTAATTATTGTAATTAGATGTCTAATTATTGTTTGCATGAGATCTATATAATAGACTCATGGGTTATATTGTAAAGTATGCTAGTTTGAGAGAGCTTGGTTAGCTCCTTTAGTGTGAAGAGAGCAAGGGTAGCTCCTCCTAGTTCCACAAGGGTGCCAAGTGTGTATGATCAAAGAGATATATGGGATAGCAAGATCTGGTAGAAGATCCATCAGGGTACTAGTTTGGAGAATCATAAGGACTTGGTGAGGCAAGGATAAGGGTTCTTCAGAGTGTAGAGAGATCTACATGTGTAAGTAAGATCAGTTTGATTTGCAAGTTGTTGCAGGTTCATGGGAGATCTACTTAGAGTGCATGGAGTACTCAGACTTGGAGTACTTTGAGTACTTATGTACTGGCAGTAGTGATACTAACTGGTGGAGGTGAACAACAACTGTGTGTTTGAGTTGTTTGTTGTGACCGTGATTGAGAGAGAGAACTCTTGAAGAGATTTACTATTTACACCCTAGAGGTGTGGGAGCCCTAGAGGAGTGTGAAGAAGATTGTGGCATCTTCTTTATTGTATTTCCTTCTGGAAGAGTATTAATACAATTGGGTATTGTCTCTCATATTCTGTGTTGTTTTTTATTTATAGTTACTTATTACTTCTGGTTAAATTCTATGTTTAGTTGCTCATACAAAGGTGATCAATTGTGCTCCTAAATCCTAACAATTTAGTACTTAATATTCATGTTTTTTATTCATTAAATTTATAGACATAGTGAATTTATAGTATAATTACAATTGAAATAAACAATGGAATACTCTTCTCTTGCATACCTTATTTATATGCCTTTATACATTTTAATTATGCAATTTTAATGAAGTGGTTATTTTATACATACTCCTTTGGGATGTTATCTCTTTGGATATTCTTTACATTTTCATTTGATGATTTCAACTTTATTGAAAGGTTATCCTCTTCTTGGAGTCAACATGCATTCACCCATGTAATCATGAAGTGATGTTGTGCTATCAACTTCTCCATATATGTGTTGACATTATCTTAAATACTCTTCTTTAGACCTTTTAAGTATTTCAATATTTTAATTCTCATGTCTCCTCAGGACTTGGAATATTTTGTTGGTTATAGCTTTTTAGTTTCACTTCATAAACTTTGTTCTCTCCCTCTCCACTACACTCAGCTTGTCCATTTACTCTTTTATCATAATATATATATATATATATATACTCAACATGTGTGTGTATGTGTTTTTGTGTAAAATTATACCCTATATCATGTTTATGGAACCTTTGAGACTAATATATAGTAAAAGTTGTAGTAATATGTCCTAAAATGCAAATTTTTGTAGTGAAGAGATAAGTTCTTGAGCTCTAATTAGCGTTTATGACTCTAAGACCTCTAAGTAAAAATACATCACTTCAATCACATATAAATATTAATATTACACATGATCTCATGACCTCAATGTCTAAATCTATATGGAAGCATGTTTTCACTAATGTTTAGGAGTATGAAAAGACATAATAAATGTTGTCAAAGTTGAAGGACTCCACTTCCAGTTATTAGTGGATAGAAACTAGAACTTCCAACACATATTACATGGTAGATAATTCCAAAGGCTAGGTTATTATCATTTAATCACACCCATTTGAGAGACCTAACACCCATTTTGGCTTCAAGAACTCCCTTCCTAATACAAGAAAAATGTAATTTTTAACCTAACTTTAGACATGTGTAAAATAAAAATCATAATTTATTTGGATAAATTGAATAAAATTAATATGCTTGTCAAATCCTTCTAATTTTACCTTGAATCACATATATTTAACCTTTAATACCAATCTATGGCACAAGTTGCGTTAACAAATCCTAAAATGTAATGTAGTGAAGAGACAAGTTCTTGAGCTCCAACTAGAATTTATACTTCCAAGACCTCTAGATGACAATATATCACTTTTATCATGTCTATATAGGAAAATGGGTCATGATCCCATGACCATAACATCTAAATTCATCCAGATGCATGTTTTCACAATTGTTAAGGAGTTTAGAAACACTGACAATGAATGTTGTCAAAGTTGAAGTGATAGTTATAGAACTCTACCTCTAGTGCTTTGTAGAAGGAAACTATTATTACCAACGTTAATGGCATGGAATATAATTTCAATGTATGGGTTTTTTGGTCTCCCATCATGCCTAGTTGAGAAACCCACTTCCCATTTTAGCCTCAACAATGCCCTAAATCTTTAATAATTAAGTAGTTTTATTAAGCTTCTCTTAGCTTGAAGAATATGAAATTATTTATTAAGTAATGAAGGTAGAAGCTTGTTTTAAACCACTAACCTATAAAAATTTGATAATATGTAATTAAAAATCAAATTTATATGTACTACCTATAAAATCAAAAATATTTGATAAAATTGATTACATCTATGTTTGACAAGTCAACATACCTTCAAATTTCAATCCAACGAACCATTAGGATCTACTCTAATATTGATAGTAGAAATAATAGATTCATGGTATGACTCATGAACTTTCCATAGATTATTTTTTAATGTCCTATGATAATATTTTATCAATTTAATATATGTTTCAAGAACCAAATTTTAATAGTTTAGTATCTTCCTATGCATTTTAAAGTCTTCAAACAACCATACATCTGCATTTTGTATAAGATGTCATCGAAGCAAAGTTTTAGTGACTACCACAAAACTAGTAGGATATTCAATGTTTTCTTTATCTATGACTGGGGAAGTTAATTTTTTATTTTCTTCTACACACTAACATAATTAGTAATTTATTCCCTCTTCATTATCCTCAACTACAATAATTACAAAAACATGTAATGTATCACAAAAAAAATAATTTTCAATGACACTCTCTAAATAGATAATGAAAATAAATAGTACATAATGATTAATCTTCTACATGGTTACATTAGATTAGTTACATGGTAAAATTCATGTGATGATGTCATATATATAAGTTATAATTCTAGTATAACCTAATTTGTTAATTAGATTAAAGGTCTATATCTCCAATTATCCACCCACTCTTGTGACTCACACTCATTCCAAATAGCGTCCATGTATGTAGAATAGAAACATGTCAAGTGTGTTGTATGAATAGTTCAAGAACTTACATTTTAGATATGAAATGATTGGAGTTAATTTGATCCTATTATAGTCATATAATACTCATACGTTTTAAAGTGTTATTATTCCATCATCCAAAAATGTCTATGAACAATCAAATTTTCATGAGAACCATGGCACGTGTTATCATTAAACCATTCAATAATGGTTTTTACATTAGTCAAAACAACACCATTTTCAAATTTCAACTCCTATATTGTAACAAATATTTTTACACATGATCAATCACTGTCATGCTCCCTTTTTCCATGTCCAGCACCAATAAAACTCCAAATATGTTCTATTTCAGTGGCAACATACATCCTAATCAATTAATAAAACATCTATTCATTCTTTAATTATAATGTGAAATTATCTAACCAAATGTAATTTTGATTGAAATTAATGTTCCTCTCATTAAAGTATCTATAAAACATCTCAAAACAACCTTGCATGTACTCTATATAATGTGATGGTTCATCACTGACATAGAAATGGTACTCCTTTAATATTTTTTGATTTTTCTCTATGTTATCATGTACATGCATGAATTCTATAAGCATGAATATGGAAACTTGTATTAATTTGTAATACTCTAACTAAACTTTCATTTTTGGTTTAAATGTGTAATTCTCAACAAATTCAACTACTTAAATAAAAGAAGCAAGTGGGAATGTGTCCTTAATTTGATTGAAATGTTCATCCAACCATTCATCCCTCTGTGTGTACCTTACATACTCATAAACAATTTCATCCTTAAATTTGACCATAAATTTTGATATAGGTATCTATTTTACAATAAGTTCACACCTTTTAGAATATTTTCCATATTTTACTTGATAAGTCATAAATTTATATTTGTTCAAACCAACTAATTCATGTCCAATTTCACTTTTAATCTCCTCATGGATAATTTTTTTATTTTTAAAATATACCATAAATGTTGCAATTTCTCTCCAAACATGTTTTATTATAAAAGAAATGTCTATCTGGTCTTTTACAAAAAAATGGTTGAAATAAATTCCCTAGTTGATTTTGGTAGAAATTCTATGCCACACTCCTGAAAAATGTTGTTAGTATGTAAACAATAATGTATATGATGAAAAACATCATAGTGCATTGAAAATTCAACATGTTGCCTACAACAACAAAAAGTGCATGTGTGTTTTATTTTTACATAAAATGGTTTGGCCACCTCAAAATATCTTTAACCCATAGAAGTTTATGGATATTTTTCCAAAAATTTATAGTACAATTATGTTTGGATCATATCTAATAAATTTTTTAGATGTGGCTCATGATTAGGATAACTAACTATTAATTTCACTACATCTCTTGTATTGGGTGAAACTCTTGTATTATCTTTCCAAAATTGTGCAAGTAAATATTTAAGAGCATTAGCTATAGCCTTGTCCTTTTGTAGAAGTCTAATAGAGAATTCCTAGATCTCAATGGTATTGGTATCATTAATTCTTTAGCATCTTCTAATTACTTTAATTAATGTTTTTCTATCAATGTCTAGTGCTCAGCTAATTTTTGAAATCAATCATTTCCCCCTTGTCTGGCCACTTATGACACAAGTTGTAATTATACATCATGTAGCATTACAATCTTTGTTGCATGATTTCAAGCCTAAATTATGATATGCATCATGTGAATTTTCTATAATTTTATTATTTTCATCATCCATATTAGATGTTATTATTCCTAGGGTGTACATTATAGGTCTCATCTTAATCAATCTCATCAATGAAAAAAATAATTGACATTTTTTAATATCAAAATATAATTCATCAAATAAATTATCCCCAAAAAATCTAGCTAATTTTCTTGAATTGAAGTCAGACATTTTATCATCCATTGGTTTCAAAATATTTTCATCAACTTCAATTAAGTAATTTATTTTTCTATTCACAATCCTTGGAGGTGTTATTAATGGCATAATTTGTTGAGAGGGTGTTTCAAAATCACTATGTTCAACACTAGTTTCTTCATTTTTAGTTTCATTGTTTAGTTGTGGGATTTCATTTGATTCATTGTTACTTTGATTATTATGTGTTTCCATGAAATTGTATTCATTGATAGGGATAAATCATCATGTGTAGATTAATCATCAAAAAAATAAAAAACTTTATAATTTGAATGTGGACTTACAACATAATTTGGACTTATAATAAAATATTCATCATCATTATTCAATTCATTATTGTCAATTTCATCATTATCTATGACATTTGGCTCATTAGGGATAATATTTGTACCTTGTATTGAGTAAAAAACTTGTATTCATACCTTTTGTTTTCTCTCAACTCTTTTAATTTCTCCAATGTTTTGTGCTTTAACTTGTTCCTCTTCCTTGAATGAGATCAATCACCCATGACTAGACAAAGAAAATTTTGAT
The DNA here is from genome assembly GCA_037957365.1 of Torreya grandis. NCBI lineage: Eukaryota > Viridiplantae > Streptophyta > Pinopsida > Cupressales > Taxaceae > Torreya > Torreya grandis. The sequence continues at coordinate 1,491,996 of JARHVA010001115.1, read as the reverse complement.
TTTTTTTAATAGTGGGGACCCAAAGAACAATTTGATTCCTTTTGATTATGGGTGATCCAAGGAATAATTTGATTCTCATTGTCTTTGCCTTGGAAAACATATAAAATTTCTATGGGGTTATAATTATTTAAATACCCTAAAAATAAATGTTGGACAAAGACTTGTTGTCTATTGAGACAATAATGCATACACTGTTTGTGTGTGTGTGTGTGTGTGTGTGTGGTCATATATCATATTGTTATGATATATGATTATATCACATAATGGAAACCCATGTTATATTATTATCTTCTATGATTATGTGATGCCATAAAAACTATGAAATATTATTATGTCAAGAAATCTTATATAATTACTTCCATATTTGAATTCATGATACAATTCTAGGGTTGATTTACCTATATGTTGCATCTTATATAATCAATTGATCCATAATTTAGGTTCAGGGGCTCAATTTGGACCAAATCACATGTTTAATCTCATTGATTGACTAATTATATTAAATAATGACTAATTTAGGCCCAACTCACATCTCTAATTACACCAATAGACTAATTGGATAGATTCATGACTAATTTATCCCCAATCACATCCTAGTCTTATCTAATTATGTTGAACGGGCTTGAATTGGCCCTAATTTATTTTTTGATTTAATTGGTGAACGTTCTACTTTGTTTAGTTGTGATATTTGGGTCAATTGATGCCTAAATTACTTATATATATTCAAAATTAGGTTCACATGGTTTAATTTCATCCAACATGCATCAATAATTATAACAATGGATTAATTGGGTAAATATGTTAGGAAACATAAGCCAATCTGACTAATTAGCTCAATATATGATAAAATTAAAGCTAATTTAGTCTTGAATCACATTGTAAAGTTGTAATTAGGTTCAAGGGCCTCATATTCACCCTAATTGCCTCCATAATTAAACCAATCAACTATCTCATTCATTATATGATGGAATTAAAGTTTATTGGGCCCAATACAACATCTTATACATGTCAAAGCTGTATATATCATTGAACCAAATGATTATTTTCATTATTTGATGAAATTAAAGTTGATCAAGCCCCAAATCACATTTTATAGTAATGCACTTAGGTTGAATGGGATCAAATTAGCTCTAATTGCCTTTAGATTCAATCATTGGAATATTTTTCTTATTTAGTTATGACATTGGGGTCAACATGCCCAAATTAAATCCTTTATAGTTTAAATTTGGTTCATGAGGTTGAATTTCACTCAAATTATATCACTAATTACATAAATTCACTCAATTTAAGTTAATTTAGCCTTAAACCACATCATATACATGTAGATATGTTTAAGTGGTTCAAATTGATTGTAATTTCCTCCACCATTAAAACAATTGGTTTGTTCATTCATTTTGTAATGAAACTAGGCCTGGTTGAACCCTAAATCATGATCTATATAGTTGAAATTATGATTGCAGGTGCAAACTCACCAAAATAACATCATTGTATCTATGATGTCATTTTTGTGGTAGTGTATATCATGACACACTCCACTTAAAATAAAAATATAAAAATTATAAATGTAAACTAAGTATAAACATATATAAATGTGAACTAAATAAGTATAAATGTGAACTAAATAAGTATAAATAAGTGTATATCATGATACATATATAAATATAAACACATATTAGTACACTAATTTTTTTTATGTTATGTCAACACAACACATGTATGTTATAATGTGTATGAATTATATCTAGTATGCATTATGCCTTATTTAAAATCAAAACCAAGCCTTTTGTCTTAGAAATGGCTTGGAATCTTGAGCCAAAGGTGTTTCCCTGTCAACACCCAATCGAATATGAGATTTTTGACAAAAAAACAACAAATTCAAATTCCATCACCAAATACACTATGAATTTCAATGATAAAATTCATAAAATTATTACCATGATGACGAGCACACTTTTATATTTCTAAATATATGATTTTTATAAATTTTAGACTATTTTAAGCTTTAAATCTATGTTGATTTCTAATTATAGATTTTTTAGGCCACCACATGCCACAAATATACATGATTATATATGTTTTTGTATATATATATATATATATATATATATATATATATATATATATATATATATATATATATATATATATCCAAATGCAAAAATAATTATATGGTTATAAACTAGGCCTACTTCTACACCCATCAAAAACAAAACTAGTTTTCATTTTTTTTGAGGTAGTTATGGCCATCATACAGTTGCTTATCATTTTTTGGTCAATTGTTAGGATCTATTTGTAAAATTAATAAAAAAATATTCATTGAAAAATTATAAAAAAATATAGGCTACAAACTAGATGATATTATATAAATTTTCACCTAATGGTTTTAAAAAATATTAAATGAGCCTCAAAATATGAGGGGTCACGTGATCAGTTATCTACTCTATTTTCTTAAAAATATGAGTTCATATTCAAATTTTAGATGATTTAAATAGTTGTACATAACTATTTTTTATTAAAATTAGTGTTTTGAAAACTAGACTAAAAATTCTACAATTATTGTTCTTACACCATCCTCAAATTTTGAGTGTAGCCATATCAAATTATCTATAGAAGTTTATATTTCTCAATTTTTAGGAAAAATATGTCCACGAGTAGGCCCCTTTTTGTCCCCCAAATTTGTGCACTTAACTTATGTTAAGTATATAAAAACCAATTAGATGACTATAAAACTAATTATCCAAAAAAAAACTTCTTCAATGGAAAACACCTCTTATCATAAAATAAATAAGTTTTATAACACAAACTCCTTGGAGAAACATTGAATCATAACTTAGCCTATTATTGGGTTTCCAAATTTCAATGATTAATTTTTTTGTGTAGTGATGCATTCATTAGGCCTATTATATATGAGATAATTAAAATTAATATTAAATTGAGATGAGAAGTTGTTCAAAGTAAAACCAAGTTTATTTTCATTTTTTTAATTTTCTAAATTATTAATAAGATGTGTGGTTAACTGCCTTCAATCTTACCACCAATCATTAAAATAAATGTTTCCTCTATTTCTTAGATGTATTAAAGAGAATATTGTGATACATGGTGTGGGAAAGGGACTGCACTGTCATTTCATGATAGATGTCAGATTACCAGGGCACTTGTCTTTTTCAAACCTACATGTCTATGATCAATTTTAAATTATTGTCACTACCTTTATTATATACCTCAAATTTTTGACGTCCACATTTTTCCTACTTCAAATTTGTAGTGACATTGGGGTCATTACATGAACATATTTCAATTATCAATGGTCACATAAGCATACCTTTCTTCCTTCCATTCCTCAAGATTAAAACTCTATATCAAAACATCATATGAAAGAATAGAGGGATCCACCTGTAGGCTTCCTTGGTGTATGTTTTATGGGGCCATCTCCACTCTATATCAAATTATAATCTTCTCTTAGGTATATATAAAATCTAAGATCATTAGATGTGATATAACTAAAATGATTATATTTTAATAGTTACCAATGAAAATTGTGTCCTTCATGTATATTTTCATTCCATAAATTGCTTAGATTCAATTAGGATTTACTCTCAAGAGTAAAAAATTAAAATATTTTATTTATAAAATGAACAAACCTTGATGACAATATTTGTCACCATATTTGTTTCCTTACCTTCCATGGTTCTATCCTTCACAAAAAATAATCGAAATAACATATTAGAAACACAACTTGATTATCAATTATTTCTATCAAAATGGATGCCAGGATATATGGATCAAGCAAATGCATAAGTTTGTGATATTAATGAATCAAGCAAGTACACAAGACAACAACTACAAGAAAATGAAAACACATACATGATAATATTGCATAAAAAAGAGAAGATCTAAAACCAATATTCCATTGAACAATAGTTCACCAAGAGATATGTACAATTAGGAGTGCAAGAGTAACTCATCTAAGAAAAGTAGTCAGAGAGCCAATAATAGAAGAGTAAATCCCATACCTAGAACAACCAGTCAAGAGAGTTACTTCCTATTCATTCGAAAAAAATACAGCTCCAAGTACACATAAGAAATATTATCCATGAAATATGGAAAAATCCAAGTGAGAGAAAAAACCCATAATAAATAAATAAGGGTAAAAATAAAATCCCTACTCTAACACCCCCCATAAGCATAATTAGATGGGCAGTGTAAAAAAATTGAGTCTTGGAAACTAGACCTAATGAGGTACATAAGTACAAACCAATCTCTCATAAAGTAGATAAAAGGATAAAATCCATAGGAAAAACTCCCCCTCTGAAAAAAGAGAGACATAAAAAAGAGGTTATAAGGGCCCCCTAGAAGATGATGTTATAGTGTCCCAAACCTCAAGAAGATCCCACAAGTGAAGATACTTGATCTCTATGAAAGGTTTGGTGAAGTTGTATGCAATATGTTATGTTGTCTAGAAATATATAAGATCCATGGTGTCCCCATGAATGAGCTCTTTGATGAAAGGCATGTGAATCTCTTTGTGTTTAGTTGGTTTATGTTGAACCAGATTCCTACAAATCAAAGAGTACTATGGTTATCATAGTAGATGATGGTGGGTCATCTGAACTAGATACTAAACTCTATGAGAATCCCATAAATATAGATAACCTTGGTGTTATTATGAACACCCCCTATACTCTACCTTAATAGATGATAAAGTAATAACATTTTGCTTCTTACTTGACCAATTAATCATACCTAAACTGGAAAAACTATAACTTGAAGTGGACTTGAGATTTTGAATATTGCCATCCCAATATAAGTTATTATAGCCAATGAAGTTGATGTTAGTTTTAGCTCTGTAATTAATCCTAAATATATGTGTGTCTTATATATAGTGTAAGATACTCTTAGTTAATTTCTAGTGTAGGTCATGGGGTTCTTACATGAATATAGAGAATAGGTCCACTGCATATGATATATCAATTTTGGTATGTGTCAAGTAGATAAGGTTTCCCATAAGTTATGCAAGAGTAATCCCCAAGTCAAACTTTGAAATATGAATCCCAAGGAAGTAATTTAACAATCTCAAGTTTTTCATGAAAAATCTAACTTGAATATCCCTTTTCACCATTGCAATAGAAGAAGAAGAGCTACTATTGATCAAAATATCATCAACATAAAGAACCATAATTAAGACTGAATCACCTTTCCATAAGATATACATTTAAATCCAAATGACATCTAATTAATCCTATTAAAATAATAAATTAATACATCTTTGTGTACCAATACCTAGGGGCCTATTTGAGGCCATAGATTAATTTTTAGAGTTTGTATATAAAAGAAGAATCCTCAACAAATCTTGGAGTTTTCCCATGTAAATATCCTCATCAAGATCACTATGAATAAAGGCACTCTTCACATCCATCTAATTAACATCTTAAATATTGGTTGTTTCAATAATATGTGTTAGCCTAATGTATTTCATTTTGGTGACTAGTTTAAAGGTCTCTATTTAGGCGATATGATGCACCTATGTAAAACCCTTAACAGCCAACCACACATTGAACTTGTTAACAGACCCATCTACTACATACTTAGTTTGATATATCCATTTGTATTGAATTATGTTTCTTCCATTTGGAATAAGTGTCAAATCCCAAGTATGATTCATAATTAATAATTTATACTCCTCATGCATGGTGGAATCCTACTCAAGAAAACATGACGCTTCCCAAAAAAATTTAGATCTGAGGTAGAGGCATAGAAAGCATATGTCCCACTCTAAAATTTTTAATGTGTCTACCTATCATCTAAAATAACCCCAACCCATGTACCTATGTTATTTAGTTTCTACCTATCCTGAACAAAATTGGATGAGTCAGGTAGGGAAACATCATTCTCTGAAGTATGGCTAGATGTGGATGAAGATGAGTCTACATGACTACTATCACTATCAAAACTAGAAGTCTCGTCAACCTCTGTAATGTGCTCAAGTTGATCTAAATCATGTAAATCAAATCCAATTGAATCCAATGAAGTGGGAGAAGTTTCAAGTGTTGAGTCTATGTGATTCTCCTAAAAGTGAACACTTTTATTTATGAAAAGCTAACATGTGGTCAGATGAAGAAGGTGGTACCTCTTGATACCATCTAGATAACCTATGATGATGCAAGTCTTACTTTGAGGTTTTATATCCTTGTTTTTATTTTTAGGTATACATGTCATAACTGGAGATCTAAAGCCTCTGAAATGTTTAACTCCAAGTTTCCTACTATACCAAGATTCAAATGGAGTTATGCCTTTTAAATCTTTTTGGGGAACCCTATTCTAAATATAATAAGCATAATTGATTACTTCATCCCAATACTATGGTTCAAGTGAAAAAAATTGAATCATATAGTTATCAATTTTTTTCAAATACCTTTTCTTACATTCTATAACTATGTTCTATTGAAGACTATAAGGAACTATCTATGGAAAATCAATCCCCTTTACTATGCAAAATAGATCAAACCTATTTTTGAAATACTCACCCCCATTATAATTTTAAATAACCTTGATTCATTTCTCATATATTTTTCTACAATAACCTTGAAGTCTTGAAACTTGTCAAAAACTTAATAATTCTACCTAAGGAAGTGAACCTGTGTGTATCTATAGAAATCATTGATGAAGGTAAAGACATACTTAACCCTTGTGAAATATAGATTGGTAAAAGGCCCAAATACATCACTATATAATAACACCGATGTTTTTAAAGCCCTAAAATATTTACCTTTGTCAAATTTATCTTCAAGATGCTTTCCAAGGGTGTAACCCTCACAAAGACCCATAGAGAAATGGGCTCTAGGTAAGCATGTGACCATGTTATTTTTGTTGAGTTATTCTAGGTAGTGGTAGTTGAGGTGGCCAAACTAATCATGCCAAAGTTAACTAAATCCATATGAATGAGCCAATAATGTAGTCAGAGAAGAATAATTTGAAAATTTTGAGAAGATATATAACCTAGCTTGGTGATCTACCCTACCTACTACCACTATAGTATCATTGTGAAACTCTCTGATTGTGACCAAATCTAGTGAAAACTCTACCCTTGTGCCTTTAATTATGTTAGTGATTTGGTACATTGATAATAGATTATTTTAAAGTGATGAAACACTTAGAACATTATTGAATGTTCCTCCATCCATTTCAATGGACCCTCTCCCTACAACTTCTACTGAAGTGTCATCACCCAAAGTGATAAAAGACATGATACAAGGCTCTAAGAAATAAAAATTATCTTTTGAAGGGCCCATGTGTTGGGAATCACCCAAATCAATAACCCATGAAGAGGTTAGATCTACAACTAATACAAGAGCTTTACCCTTTTCTTTATCTTTACTTTTGCCTTTTTCATTAGAATAATCTTGAATTGATGAATTATGTTTGATAGATTCAATAACACCTATGTTTTTCTTTTCTAGAAGATGATTTAGGTGATCAATTTTTTTCTTCATTCACTCATTTTTATCATGCCCATTTTTATTTTAATAGGCAAATTTAACCTTATCTTTCTTGGGTTTATCATTAGAAGAGGAGGTTTCAGTGGTTGTTTTGGTAGAGGTCAATTATTTATTATTCTCTTGATCATTTTTCTTTTTCTTCTTCTCTTTGTTTGAAGTATTATATTTCCCATTCAAATCAATTAGGGATTAAAGTTTTTATGACTTCAATGTGCCCATCTATATTAACTTATCATGTTCCCTAGACAAGTCAGTAATGAAATCATATAAAGAGGACATTTTCCATGTAGTGCTTAAATCACTTTTAGTGGCATTAAAAGTAGATACAAAGATTGAGTAATTGGGACCTAGATTAGAGAGTATAGATATAATAAGTTGGTCATCTTTCTTATATAATCCAAATTATTTCAACTTCAATCTCAAAGACATGAACTAAGTGAAGAAATCCTGAAGGGTGCCAAAGTTACTAAGACTTAGGCTGATAAGTTCATTTTCTAGTTCACGACCTCTCATCACATCTTACTTCTTAAAGAGATTTTCCAAAATGTTCCACACTTAATTTGGTGATTTGATAGGTTATATATGAAAGAAGATATCAGGAGATAAATAAAAACACAACCCATAGGCTTCATCACTATGATTATACCACTTAATTTTTTATGTATCTTTAGTTGGCTGAGTTTCTAACCCCATTGTTGTGTGATGGAAACATTTGCTCCTAATAATAATTTGCATTTTAATTTTCCATTCATGATAATTAAATGGTGTTAGAGGGTCAATTAAACTTGTATCCATTTTTTGTTGCAATAAAGTGTAGTGGTTGTAGTTATTGTTGAAAAAATGAAAGTGCAAGCAGAATGGAAAGTGACTTAGAAACATAGTGAACCCCACTAAACTATGAAATGGTAAACCCCACCAAATGTTTTAAACAATACATGCTCAAAATATGTCAAGAATAGCCAAAAATGAGTCTATATCAACCAATGTAAATGTCTTATATATGATATTTTTAATACTAGCCAAGGTTACTAGGCTCAACCAAAAATGCATCTAGGATGAGTACACAAAGTGAGTAAGTGAAAAGATTAAGAGGTTTTAAACAATAATAATTTCTATATGAATTTTGCCCACGATATATTATTTTTATAAAAAACAATTAAAAAATCTCCACTAAAGTTGTTAAACTTAACCAATCCTCTTATGTATTACTTATGAATTCAAATAAAATTAGCCCATTTGACTTTGTTTTAAATCAAGTTATTAAAAAATGGTGATTTAATATGTTATATTTAGAAAAACTTTAGGATAAAATTTAAATAGACTTAGTTTGTTTTGGAAGAAACTTTCAATCCTTTTGAAATTATAGGATTCTTTTGTGCTATTTCTTTAATAATTCATGAGATTTGCATGTCTAAGGCATAATTGAAGGCCTAACCAAAGGGTTGTAGGGGTAGGCTATAACCCCTTTGCTATAGTCAAAAGTTGTTTCCAATGATTCCATTAGGCCTCGCTAATCAATTTTTGTATAGAGTCTATATGGAATGGTGGTTATGACTGGGTATAGATGAGAGTAGAATAAACAGGTGAAAATGTCATAGCCAAAGGCCACTTGGAAGAAACATAAAACTAGGGTTGAACATGCATAACTAGTTGATCAGTCTCATAAACACGTAAAACCAATCAAGGCCAAGTTGATGCCAAATACATAGGTTGATATTAAACACATGAGACTAAACCTAAGGCTATATGAGGCACGCAAGTCTTTTATAGGAAAATACACCATGACACATAGAACACACAGTCACAAAGAAAACATAAAAATCATGGTAATCGCTGCCAATAAACTAGATATGAAAACAAATGACTCCACTAAAGATGAAAACTCTTGAAAATGGATTGTATAGTAAGCTTATTTTACAAATGAAAATATTAGCATTTCAAAAAAAATTAACAGTGAATAACTAGACACATGATTACTAAAGTGGCTTTGATACCATATTAAAATGGATGCCAAGATCTTTGGATCAAGAAAATGCATATGTTTGTGATAAGAATGAGTCAAAAAAATACACAAAATAATATCTATAATAAAATGAAATCACATACATGATAATTTTCATAAACAAGATAAGATCCAAAACCAATCTTCCATTGAACAATAACTCACCAAGAGAGATGTACAAATAAGATTGCATGAGTAGCTTGTTAAGTTATGGAGCTAAAAGCTTCACTGTTATGCAAATGTGGAGGTTGTTGGGCTTAGCCAATAACTAGCATCAGCAGTATCACTGACATTGGTCAGGCATGGATCAGATATGATCAACATTATTCAGGGATCGACCAACATCGGTAATATGCAAACTGACAGTGATCAACGTCGATCACCTGTGTGTGTGCATTTGCATGTGTTTCCAAAATTAGATTTGTTCTAATTTTAGGAGGACAAAGTGTTTGCATGTAAAGACTAATTTTAGTCTTGAGTATGTGTTTCTAATTATTGTATGCCTTAGATCCTATTTAAGAGACCCATGGGGTAGTATTGTAATAAAGCAAGCAAGTAAGCAAGGTCAATTAGATCTGCAGGGTGCAAGATCAAGAAGATCAACTGAAGCAAGGGAATAACAACTTGATTATTGAGTTGATTGTAATTGATTGAGAGAGAGAACTCTTGAGAGAAATACTGTACACCTAAAAGGTGTGGGAAGAGTGAGTTTTCTTCATTGTATTTTGAAACAGTTTGATACAAGATTGGTTGTTTCTTGTATCTCCTATTATTTGGTGTTTCTGATTTCTAGTTACTTATTACTTTTGGTTCAATTCCGTGTTTAGTTGCTTATAAAAAATTAATCAATTGTACTCCAAGTTCCTAATAGCTAGTATCAGAGCTAGGTTCACTAACAAGTGGTAGAGTAGGTTAGTGTTTGTTGATTACAGGTTCACTCACAAGGGTTTCTGTTTGAGTGGGAGCAAAGCAATGGCAGAAGAAATTAAACTAAGAATGCAAAAATTCAATGGCAAGAATTATCAATTATGGAGGATGCAGATAGAAGATTATCTGTATCAAAAAGATCTATTTTTACCATTGGGTGGGGTTTCAAGTAAGCCCACAGATATGCAAGATGAATAATAGAATGCTCTTGATAGAAAGGCTCTTAGATCTATAAGGTTGAGCCTGGCATCTTCTACGATTTCTAATTTATCACAGGCAAAGACAATGGTAGAGTTAATGGATACTCTGGCAAACTTATATGAAAAACCCTCAGCTTCAAATAAGGTATATCTTATGAAGCAATTATTTAATTTGCAATTGCAAGAAGGTGGATCTGTATATAGTCATCTTAATGATTTCCATGAAATTGTAAATCAGTTAAATTCAGTCAAAATAGTTTTTGATGATGAAATTAAGGCTCTCTTAATCTTATGCCCTTTACCTAAAATTTGGCATAGCTTGGTAATGGTAGTTAGCAATACTGCATCTGCTTCAAATATCTTAAAAGTTGATGATGTTGTTAGTGTAATCTTGAATAAAGAAATTCATAGGAAAAGCACAGGGGAAACATCAGGTAATGCTTTAAGTATTGAAAGTAGGGGAAGGCAAAGAGAGAAGGGCAAGCAAAGGAAATCAAGGTCAAAGATGGGAAGGAGATCCAAATCCAGAAATGGAGGTATAATCTGCTAGAATTGTGGAAAGAAAGGGCATGCAAAGAAAGACTGCTAGTTGAAGGATAACAAAGAAAATCAGCAAGAATGTAATAAGGAAGCAAATGTTGTAGGTATTGTTGCATAGGATGCTCTTATATTTTCTTTGGATAGTCAAGTAGAATCATGGGTTTTAGATTTTGGTGCTTCTTTCCATGCAACCCTAAAAAGAGAATTTTTCAATGATTATGTCCATGGAGATTTTGGTAAAGTTTATTTAGGGGATGATGAGCCTTGTCAAATTATTGGCAAAGGAAAAGTATAGCTGAAATTGCAGAATGGCAACACATGGGTGTTGAAAGATGTCATGCATGTACCCATCTTGAAGAGGAATCTGATTTCTATAGGAAAGTTGGGTGATGAGGGTTGCACAGTAACTCTCACAGTAGAATCTTGGAAAGTTTCCAAGGGTGCAATTGTATTAGCAATAGGTAAGAGAGTAGGTACACTTTATCTATCTACTTGTATTACTGATTATTCTCCTTCTATTTTATCTACTTTAGATGTAGATGCAAAGATGTGGCACTATAGGCTTGGTCACATGAGTGAGAAGGGAATGAATGTTCTTAAGTCAAAAGGTAATCTTTTAGATTTAAAAAGCATAGATCTAGATTTCTGTGAGCACTGTATTTTTGGGAAACAGAAGAAAGTGAGATTTCTCAAGACTGGGTCAACAAAGGAGCACAAGTTGGAGCTTGTTCACACAGATGTGTGGGGACCAGCTCAGGTAGCTTCTATTGGAGGATCACAGTATTATGTTTCTTTCATTGATGATGCTACAAGAAAGTTATGGGTTTATTGCATAAAGAGGAAATTTGATGTTTTTGACACATTTAAGAAATAGAAAGCTAAGGTTGAGAATGAAACAGGTTTGAGATTAAAGTGCCTTAGATCTGACAATGGTGGTGAGTACTATAGCAATAAATTCAATAGTTACTATTCTATGAGTGGAATATGCAGGGAAAGGATGGTTCCAAGGACACCTCAGCAAAATAGAGTTGCTGAAAGGATGAATAGAACAATAATGGAGCATGCACAGAGTATGAGGTTGCATGTTGGTTTGCCCTTAAAGTTTTGGGTAGAAGATGTAGATACTATGATTTACCTTATTAACAGAGGACCTTCTACTACACTGGATGGTGGAATTCTAGAAGAGATGTGGACAGGTAAAAAGGTAGATCTTTCATTTCTCAGAGTTTTTGGTTCTGAAGCTTTTGTGCACATTGATAAAGAAAATAGAAAAAAGCTGGATGCTAAATCTATGTAGTGCACTTTCATTGGTTATGGTTTTGGAGATTTTAGATTTCGGTTGTGGAATTTAAAAACTAACAAAATTATTAGAAGCCATGACGTAGTTTTCAATGAGAAGGTGATGTACAGTGATTAGCTCAAGAGGCTAAATAATTTTGAGCAAGGCAATCTTGATTTGGATGAGGTTATGATCCAAAATGAGCTCATGGGTAAAAATTATCACTCATAATAAAACACAGGAACCGATGTCAGTCAAGTAAGAATTGACATCAGACAGACAGGAACTGACATCAGTCAAACAAAGACTGATGTCAGTTAGATAAAATTGACATAGTCATGTGCAGAAAGAGAGATGACCGAGATCGGTCACTGTCAAAATGAAATTTGGGCAGACAGCAAGCTATGAATGAGTCTCAAACACCCATAAGGAGGACTGTAAGGGTAAGTAAACCTCTAATTCATTATTCCCCTTCTTTATACTACTTGTTGCTCACTGATGGAGGAGAACTAGAAAGTTTTGATGAGGCAATACAAGTAGAATCCAAGAAATAGTGGGAGCATGGCATGAATGAGGAAATTGATTCCTTGGAAGAGAACCAAATGTGGGATTTGGTTGAGTTGCCAGCTAGAAAGAAAGCACTAAAAAACAAATGGGTATACAGGTTAAAGGAAGGAGAGAATGGAAAAATGAGATATAAGGCCAAGTTGGTAGTAAAGGGATTTGCATAGAAACCAGGTATTGACTTTGGTGAAATCTTTTCTCCTGTAGTAAAGATGACTTCTATTTAGACTGTATTGTCTTTAGTTGCTATTGAGGATTTGCATCTTGAGCAACTTGATGTTAAGACAATGTTTCTTCATGGAGATTTAGATGAAGAGATATATATGGATCAGTCAGAAGGTTTTGAGGTCAAAGGTAAGGAGAAACTTGTGTACAGGTTGAAGAAAAGCTTATATGGTTTTACGCAAGCTCCAAGATAGTGATATTTAAGGTTTGATAGGTTTATGATAGAGCATGGATTTCGTAACTATCAATTTGACCATTGTGTTTATTTTACCAGATTGGATAAGGGTAGTTATATTATCTTGTTATTGTATGTAGATGATATGCTTGTTGTAGGTTCACACATGCAGGTAATTACTGAGCTAAAGGTAAAATTAGCTCACACATTTGCCATGAAGGATTTAGGAGTAGCAAAGAAAATCCTTGGCATGAGTATTAAGAGAGACTGGAAAAATTACAGGCTAATTTTGTCTCAAGAGGATTATGTGAATAAGGTGTTGGAGAGGTTTTATATGCAGGATGCAAAACTAGTAAGCACACCTATGGATGGACACTTTAAGTTGAGCAAAGAATAGTGTCCTAAATCATATGATGAGGTTGAGTACATGAGTAGCATTCCATATGCTTTAGCAGTTGGGAGCTTGATGTATGTAATGGTATGTACTATACCTGATATTTCCCAAGCAGTGGGAGTTGTCAGCAAGTTTATGGCCAATCCAAGAAAGGAACACTGGAAAGTAGTTCAGTGGATTCTCAGATATCTAAGAGGGACCAGCAGTAGGTATTTATGCTATGCAGGGTCAAACACTTCTCTACATGGGTATGTAGATTCAAATATGGCAGGTGACTTAGATGGTAGGAGAAGCACTACAGGATATGTGTTCACTATTGGTGGAATGGTGGTTAGCTAGATTTCAAAGTTGTAAAAGGTTGTTGCCCTGTCTACTACAGAGATAGAATACATTATAGTCATAGAGGCTAGCAAGGAAATGATATGGATGACATGGTTCATGGAAGAGTTTGGAAAGGAGTAAGAGAGTTTCAGACTGTACAGTGATAGTCAAAGTGCAATTCATTTGGCAAAGAATTCAGCCTTTCATTCAAGAACCAAACATATACAACTTAGGTACCACTTCATTCGATAGGTATTGGAGGATGGACAATTGAAGCTAGAAAAGATCCATATGGATAAGAACCTTGCAGATATGTTAACAAAACTGGTAACAAAGGAGAAGTTGAATCTTCATTCAACTTTTGTTGGTCTTCAAGATTGAACTTGAAGAGGGAGAAATAAGCTAGAGAAACAAGATAAAGGATGTTGTTGTACAGGTATAGTTTTTTATCTCCAAGTGGGAGATTGTTAAGTTATGGAGCTAAAAGCTTCACTATTATGCAAATGTGGAGGTTGTTGGGCTTAGCCAGTAACCGGCATCGGCAACATCACTGACATCAGTCAATCATGGATTAGATCTGACTGACATTGGTTAGGGATCAGCTGACATTGGTAATAAGCAAACCGATAGCAACCGGCGTAGGTCACCTATGTGTGCGCATTTGCATGCATTTCCAGAATTAGATTTGTTCTAATTTTAGGAGGACAGAGTGTTTGCATGTAAAGACTAATTTTAGTCTTGAGTCTGTGTTTCTAATTATTGTGTGCCTTGGATCCTATTTAAGAGACCCATGGGGCAGTATTGTAATAAAGCAAGCAAGTAAGCAAGATTAATTAGATCTGCAAGGTGCAAGATCAAGAAGATCAGCTGAAGCAAGGGAATAACAACTCGGTTATTGATTTGATTGTAATTGATTGAGAGAGAGAACTCTTGAGAGAAATACTGTACACCCAAGAGGTGTGGGAAGAGTGAGATTTCTTCATTGTATTCTGGAAGAGTTTAATACAAGATTGGTTGTTTCTTGTATCTCCTATTATTTTTTGTTTTTGATTTCTAGTTACTTATTACTTCTGGTTCAATTCCATGTTTAGTTGCTTATACAAAAGTAATCAATTGTACTCCAAGTTCCTAACATAACTCTCTAAAAAAGGTGGTCAGAGATTTGATAGTAAAAGAGTAACTCCCATACCTAGAATATCTAGTCAAGGTAGTTAATTCCTATTCATCTAGTCAATATGTAACTCCAAGTACACTTAAACAAGCTTATCCATGAAAGTAGGAAAATTCCAAGTGATGGAAAAATCCCATAATAAATAAATATGGGAAAAAATAAATCCCCTAGTCTAATAATTTATTCTTAGACACTATATTATATCCAAATCAAATCCCACACAACATAAACAACTACTCTCATGTTTTACATTATAGTTTTTGATTATGTATCACCTCAATCTTGTACACTTGGTAAACTTAGACCTTGGTTATTCCTCTTAGTTCTACACATGCATTACTTCCACAAGATTTGCATTTACTTTACTTGTGCCCCTTGGCATATCTCTTAGTATAAATAGTATTATATTAATGACTCAAACATATTATCTTGCTGAGAATGCTTAAAATGTACTTATCTTACACCTTTATAAGTTATTATCCTATACCTATTTTGTTACTCCCTAGACACTATCGTCCAAGGCAGATAGTAATGTTGACATTATTGTCATGCCTTAAGACAAGTGTCCAATGCCCTAAAGTCATCCATTTTGAAAATTAAATTTATTCTAATGGTTAGCCTAAGTGATTTAATGTGAGTTATCTCCTAATAAGATTTGTATAAATACAATATCAACCCTCATTCATTCCTCACCTAGCAATCAGACCAAAAGACCAAGGCACTTATCAAAATCACTTTATCAAGCATTAAATTAATCAAAATCTTCCCTATTTATGTACCAATCAAATGTAAAACACATATAAAGGTTTGAAGTACTAAAGGAGTAATCATATGGTCTTATTTGTCAAGTTACATGATAGGTCACTATTATACTTGTTTTACACATATTGTATGATTCACACACAATAAAACATATAGGGGAGAACTACATGAGTATGATGCCCTCTTCTAGAGTATTGGCTATGTACGAAAAACCCTTTAATAGTGGGGTCATTGTGTGTCAGTTCAACACCATGTTCTCACTAACCCATTTTTCCCCAAGGTCACATTGAAGATGGAAAGCTAGGGTTTTGCCATTTCACAATGAATGATAGTCCATGACCTAGATTTAAATACACTAGAGTGAAGGTGAAGTAAAACCCAAAAAAACTAGGTGGTCACATATTGTTTCAATTGATATTCCATACAAGACACTAGCATCAAACCCATATAGTAGCATCGACACAACTATCACAGGTTGACATAACCATCTAAAGAACCAAAGGCACTAGATCAAAAATCTAACAATTATTCTAGAACTATCTTCCCACCTACTTTTAGTGTGTACCAAATCTATATCTACATTGGAATTAAAACAATCTAAGTACATCAATTCTATGTCATTTATATATCTAACATAGTTTTACTTTCTTTTTATAGCTTATTTCAATTTGATAAATCTAGTATATGGTACATCTAATTGTAGAATTAATTAGCATGTTGTAGATTTGATATTCAACCTTGTGACCTATCATTTTTATATCCTTATCCCTATCTACCCAAGTATGATCCACATCAAAATTAGGGTTAAAAATTTGTTGAACCCTACCATTGAATAGAAAACCCTAGGTTAGTTAGGGTTTTCTAATTTATTTTATCTGTTGCTAATCTTTGATTATCATAAAATATGTACAACATAGATTTCTCTCTATAGTTTTTATGCCTCTTTTATCTTATCCTCATTTTTATATTTATAATATTTAAAAAAGGACAAATAGGATTTTATTCCCCTTTCAAAGCTAAAGTAGGATGACAACTTTCACCCCTCTAACCAGGTTCATGTTATCCCATCTTTAAAGGGTAAGGGGGGTCATACTATTATACAAAAATTGGGTAGCCATTAAACCCTTCCAACATCCCTTGATGGTACACATGATTATTCAATATAAATTACCTAGGACATATAAAATCCTAAAAGATATACTAATAAATATGACTGAGTTACTACATGATTTACAAAAGTAAAATTAATACTTAGACTCAAAGATATATTTATTATAAAATTAGATTATTCTATTTAATAACCTTAAGCATATTATCTTATTTAAGGCACCACGGATATAATTTACACATTTACCTGAGTCCCTAACTTCATTACTCCCATGGTTAATATCTCTCCCTTATCTTATTTAAATTGATATGAGTCAACCTCTATGTAAAATATATGATGCAAATGTTTATTATGACTATCACCAAGGCCCTAGGCATTCTATGAATAGATGCTTTACCTTAAGCACAAGATCCACTATCTTATCGATGACCAAAATATTAAATTTGAGGATCCTCAAAAGGAATTAACTTCACAACAAATCATAAGTCATCCACACCAAAAAAATTTATCAATTACCTTATATATGGGTGGTTCTTATTTTTTTCATAACCATATTGATCCTACACAAATAAAAACCACTTGCAGTGTCAAGCATTTTTAGCACTCAGTTTTAATTTACAAGCCTTGAAAAAAGAGGATCACTTGGAAGGAATCCTTGGGTAACATCACAATACCAATTACATGTGGTCTTAAATTAATCCAAACATATGTTTGGGTTATGTCTACCACATCTTCATATGTATTTACACTTGAAACTCTTTGGCTATACCAAATGGAAGTAAACGTTGATCCAAATAAGAAAAGTATTTTCTTTCCTCATGATGGAAAATTAATACATATTTAAAATGATAGCATTAATTATTTTACTACACATACAAAACATGGGGAGGAACATGTTATGTACCTTTTCAACCTATCCAATGAGGATGCAAACAATGTAAAAGATCCAACTTAAGGTTACAAGGCACTAAATGGGGGAGATATTTGTGATCATCCATTGGTTAGGATCATATCTTAGTCTCTCTAAAAATTCAAAAAATACAAAAATAAAAAATAAAAAGTAAAAACATTCAAAAATCCAACAAGCAATTCAACATCTACATGTTCTATTGGCTCCTTGGCATCTATGTGTTAGTTCCATGTTGAGGGATAGCATATCATTTACTCATACATATAAATATATAGGCATACATAGATACATGATTATATACATTGTGGGTGTTGGGATTTCCCTCTAGTCATGTCAAAAAGACATTGGGGGCATCCATATTCTATGAAATTGATACACATAGGTATATGATTCGATGATCACTCTACACTATTGTGTTTGAGATTACATATGTACTTACACATGCCTATTATCCATGATTATATCTTTCACATGTTAATTGATATGTTATGTATTTGACATTTTTTTTGACACATTTAATCCATGGGCAATTATTAGATGTTCATGCTAGTTGCTTATGTTTTTCCTTTATATACTTCCTTGAGTATTTTTCCTTGTTATTATCTTTCTTGTTTGAGCATTCAAATTTGCTCCATTGTATGTGGCCCTTGTGCCTATGTTTACATTATTAGACATTTGAATATGTGATTTATTGTTGTATGGAAATTTTAATATGTCATTCCTTGCTTTGTGTACACTTGAATAAGTCATTTGCATTCAATTTTGTGGAATTTGAACATGTCCCTTGTTTGGGTCTCTTTGGACCATTTATTTTTGTCTTGATTTTGAGTGCTCTTGTGCATGTGCTTATTTGCTTGTTGATCTTGTATTATTACTATATATATGTTTCCATGATCTATATCATTTATCTTAGGCCTACATGTGATCACATTGGTTGTATGCACTTTAATGATACATTTACCTAGACATGTTTCCTTTACATGGTTATAGCCATAAATTTTATAGTTGTCTTACCCTTTTGAGGTGAGTTAACTTCCAGGTACTATTTTTCTCTCACCTAAAAGGGGGTATGCTTGGGAATCATGTTCTCCACACTTTTCATAGTTCTCGTATTTGGTGGGGGTATGTCATATGGACATGGCTTTCACATATTCATAGTTTTCAAATTCACTGTGGCATGCTTTGGAAGCATGTTTTCCACATTCATTCAATATTATGGTACTTATACCAGTTTATAAATTCAATGGGGGCATGTCATATGGACATGGATTCCACACATTCATAATTTATATATTATAGTGGGGACATGCTTTGGATGCATGCTCTCCACCTTTATTTAGTATTTGGTATTTATGCTAGTTTGCAGATTTAGTGGGGGCATGTCATATGGACATAGATTCCACAAATTCACAATTTTTAGATTTAGTGGGGGTATGATTTGGAAGTATGTTCTTCATGATCATTTACTATGGTACTTATATCAATTCATAGATTTAGTGGGGGCATATTTTCAAAACATTGACTCCATATATATTCAATATTCAACATCTCCAGTTTGTAGTGGGGGCATGTTTTGAAATCATGCCCTCCACATCGGTACTTATATTAGTTTTAGATTTCTCCATATATAGTGGGGGCATGATTTTTAAGCATGTCATACACACTTACACAATTATCTAAATTGTCCAAAGCACACAATTATATGATTCATATTTATAGTTTTAGAATGAGAGATATATAAGGTGCATTTTCTATGCAATGTGTGTCTAATATTGAAAAAAAATTATAAATTTAATATTCAAAAACCATTGCATGTACTAATACACATGGAATTTTATGGAATTTATTAAACCAATATACTATAGTAGTTGGATTACCTTTTGGTATGGTTGAGGTTATTAAATCACTTAATATTTCCAAGTTTTTAGGTTAGACTTGATCATACAACCTCACCGAGTTATAAGTATCATTAGGTTACACAATTTAACTAATATGAACTACTAGGTGGAAACTCACTTTTACTCTAAAGTTGGATTCATGTTCCTTTTAATCTCTCTTTGTCTTTATATCTATCCCTTTGTATATATGTACTTTAAAGATTTATCTATATTTATCCTTGTATGCTTGTAAAATTTAAGTGATGGATTCAACATACTATATATAGTAACTTAACCCAAAACTTAAAAAAACATCAACGGGAGAGAATATGAAAGTAATCAAAAATTATAAGATTATTACCATCACCTTGATTATCTTGTCTTCCCTCCAAGATCTTCAAATATATTCTCTAAGGATTATTGTCTTTCTTATTAGATTGCTTAATAATGGTGGCTTAAAGAATTTAAGCGAGCATGAATGGATTAATGGTTTATTGGATACAAGGGTGTATGGATGTGAGAGTATATGAAGGCTAAGTGATATATTATATGCATGCAAGTTCAAAATTTTAAGTTAGTTCAACATATCTCCATGCTTGGTTATTTATAGGGTGGTGGCAGAGGTTTAAAATGAATTTTAAATTCATAATAATTCTCTAGTTTTTTAGAATTTTAGAGAGTTAGAGAATGATCTATATTTTAGAGGCTTATATATTTTATTAGGATTTAATAGGTATTATTTTAGGGGTTTTAGTTTAAGGATGTGTGTGTGTATGAAAAGCTATGGATAGGTTGGTTAGGGGGTAGGTAGAATATTTTTAATTTTAAATTGGCAAGTGGGGAAATTAGTTAGTAAATGTGGTGGTATTAGTGGTTTAATATGATGTTAGTGGGATAATAAAGGGACTAATATAGCATGGGGTGTAGGAAGGTTAGCATGATGTAGGAAATATAGGAATGGGATTTATTTATTTATATTAAGATAATAGTTACGAGATAAATGAAGATAAATAGAGGGATTAATAGAATAGTTAGGGTGACCATATTTGAATGTATATATTTTTACCTTCTTTGAAAGTGAATTGTTAGTGATGAAGTGGGGAGTAATGGTATTTCATAGAAAAACCATTGTGTGGATGCATTAATAAAAACAAGGTTTCATGATGCCACCTTGAGGGGGCATGTAGGGAGGAATGAACTAGATGACCACTCAAAAATAGATCATGGGGTGGGTATAAAATCAAGAGAATGAGGGGTTTGTATACCCTATATGTTAGTCGAGTTATGACTAATAAGATTACCCAACTGGAAATACAAAGGAATAAGGTTGGAGGTGTAAGAATAGTCCCAATGGGAATATACCTTAGCAATAATAATTAGCCTCTTAGGATGGGACCTAGTCAATGACCAATGTTAAGGAGAGAGGTGAGAATTTCAATTCAATAATATGAATAATTCCAAGATAATTACATATGTTCAATAAATGGATAGATTAAGAAGATAATAAGGCCATGAGCTATCACATTTCCTAAGCAAGGAGACATGTAAGGGAGAGTTGTATGTCGATAAAAAGAAGTAAAATAAGTGATTTGTGATGATAGATGGATTTTATATGATGATCATAGCTCAACATGATTGAATATATTCAAGTGATCATGAGAGGAAAGGATAGAAATATATGGTTGAGCTATCCTTGGACACTAAAAAATGTCCAAGTGTTACCTACATAGTCTGAAAAGACCTCAGGCTAATGTAGTTCTAACTTGGGATGTTAGGTAGGGAGTAGGGTGATAGAAGACCATACCCCTGAAAATGATTAAAATGTCTTATGTGATAGTGAATAGTCACTATAAATGTGAGTAAATTTTATTAAAGGATGGAAAAATAGACATGAGAATTAGAATTAATTGTTTAGATAAATGGGTAGGTTTAACCTAGATGAAATAGGGTGAAGGGGAGAAAATAATAGGGTTATGGGGGGTAAAATAGAAAATTGGGGGGTAAAATAAGTCATTTTCACTCTTGGATTTTATGATATTGTGCTCTGAGCTATCGAGAATGGATTTCATTACACATGCTTCCCACCATAAAGAGAGAGTTCGTGAGTTCTAGAGGCTAGAAAAGGTGGGATTGGTTATAAGTACCCCATCCTATCTTATCATTTTATTCTTTTAGTGAATTTATTATGGTATTAATTAGGGGTAAAATCAAATAGTTTAAAATCACAATTGGGGGCATTGCCTTGAGTTGTATTTTTGTACACACAAGTTGTGGTAATGTACTTGTTGCCTATGGTTTTATAAAATTACTTGTAGCGATTTGTAGTTTTACAAAACTATGATGGGTGAATTATGGTTTTGAAATATTACATAGGGTGAATTATAGTTTTGAAAAACCATAGGTGGTGACTTTTAGTTTTGCAAATCTATAATAAGCGATGATCAATTTTCCCAAAATCACAAATTAGGGTTAGGAGCCAAAAGCAATTTTGTTGAGGGTTAGTATTAGGACTAGTTGTGTAAGGAGGTAAGAGATGAATAGGTAGATAAATATAGAGGGTAATTATGAATAGGTAGGATGTAGGAAAAATTTAGGTCAGGGTATAGGTTTTTAGTGACTAAGGGTTGATATGTTTTATGGTGTAGGAATATTTAGGTGTGTTGGCATCTAGATTATGACAGCCACTAGTTTTGCACGAGATGCATTGGCTAAAACCAACTGATTTTAGAGTGCTAGAGATGATTGGATTATATTAAATCACCATGATGTTATTAATTAGGATATATTAGGTCTCATCATTAAATTTTTGGAGTGATGTCGTTCTAAGATGAGTACTTCTAATTTCATCACAAGAGAGATGATAGTGACTTTGGAGGACTTGTGGCACATTTTTAGATTACCTATGAGAGGAGATGTGATCTACTAGAGGACATGGGCATTAAGTGAAAATATGTAGTGGCTATATGGACATATATAGGTTAGATTTCATGATTCATGGATTGACATTGATAGGGCCTTTAGGGATAGGACCATTGATAGGTTAACCCTAGTATTCATATCTCTTATTACTAGCATATTATTGCCAAACAAGAATGGTTATTGGTTTCATCTAGTGTTAGAGGATGTAGTGGTAGACATGGTATAAGACAAGTGTTTACATGGGGACATATAGTGTTTGGCCACCTATATAAGGAGATTAATATGGGGGCATATAGGGGTGGTGAGCTTAAGACCCTCACTATTGATGTAGATCTAGTGTTGGGATCATGTGGCGATTGAGAGGCCACTAGGCATACAAGTAGTTCATGATCCTAATTAGTCAATAGTGTTTAGATGGTATATCATTATTAGGGTGTAGATAGCTCATGTAGGAAACATGAGATTTTATACATAAGCAATAGATAGTTTAGTTGAGGATAAAATTACTTGGATGTTGTATAGGAAGGTATAGTGGGGGTGGGTAGATGATGCAGACTATACCAAGTATATGCTAATAGAGTGTTATTTGATAGGGTGTCAAGATTACATCATAGAGAGATATCATCCCAATAGGGTGTATAGGTAGTTTATACATCAGTTGGATTTCCTAAGAGAGAAGAATTATTTTTATAGGAGTGAGAGAGAGGCCTCAATGGGGGCATACAATTGGCATGGCATTAGCATAGGTAAATTATGATAGCATAGTCCTTGTGGTATGGGATTATTAGAAAATGATAGCATATCCTGGAGTCATTATAGCCTACATAGGATGGTGGCATTAGAGATTTCCATGGAATCTTTTGAGACCAACATAAGGGGATAAGAGGAGAGGAGTGGTGTGGAGGCTTTTATAGGCATATGCATGATTGAGGAGATGGAAACCATAGATTCCATATCCATATGAAGATAGAGATGGTGTGGATGATGGGTATGATAGGATTGATTAGGTTTTAATAGTTATTAATGAAGGTAATTAAGGGTAGTTGGGGGTGATCATGGAGTGGGTATAGATGATCATGGAGTGAGGGGGACAGTTCTTGATGTTGTGGGGCCTTCTAGACCCATTATTAATGCAATGCATCATGGAAACATTAATAGCATTCAATAGCAGGTGAGGGTG
This sequence comes from Torreya grandis, assembly GCA_037957365.1. Taxonomy (NCBI): domain Eukaryota; kingdom Viridiplantae; phylum Streptophyta; class Pinopsida; order Cupressales; family Taxaceae; genus Torreya; species Torreya grandis. The sequence continues at coordinate 1,467,946 of JARHVA010001115.1, read as the reverse complement.
AGGGTTGATAAGGTAGTTGGGATTAATATTAAGGATGATATATATCACCTACATGTGGTAGATTTACAATGGTAGATAACATAGAAGGACATGTAGATAGGCCCAGTATTAGCTCACCTTACCAATTTATTGGGATAAATTAGGCCCAGAGTTATGCAAATAATAGCCCTAAAAATCGAAATAGGTCATATTTAGGCCTCACTGAGCTAGTCAGAGATGGATTTATAAGTGGTTGAGTGAACCATGGATGAAGGGCCACATTATTATAGAGATATAGCTTGGGTGATGTGACTCATTGGATATCCCATTTAACTACAGAGGCCTGGTATTATAGGGGTTTATATGAGGGTGTGGTGCTAGTAGATCAACAAGATTCATCTTATAGGGCTAGTACCTCTTCTCATTCCATTCATCATCTGGATAGGAGATCACTAGGACCACCATGATCTGGTATTATGTGACATTTTTATACACTGGACATGTATATTTCATTCTTAGCACATGGATACCCATGATGCTTATATTGTATGTATTTTTTTGACAATACTCATGGACAATTATGTGATCATGATGAGATTTATTAAATGATGTGTTGATATATTTTGCATATATGATTTTGATGTATTGGTTAGATTAGATATTGGATTTTATTGATTATATGCATGAGATGATTAGATATTAATTATATTATGGATGTAATGATTGTATGATTATGTTCTCTATGGATGTTTATTAATTTAATGTATATGATGATATGTATGTCTTGGGTTTTGGATAGATGATGTGTTGTTATGTTTTTAATTTTTATGTTGTATTAAATGGATAAAATGGTATAATGTAATATTATAATGAAATGAAATGTGTTTTAACTTGTGACATATGGTAAGATTTTAGATAGGTGGTCCTTTAGTGAATATAATCATGTGTCCCTGTAGTCATATAAAATGTCCAAATTGGTAATTTGAGTGTGGCTTGTGACACCCCATTCATAGGTCCTTTTTGCATGATCTTGCAACCTTTATAGACACATTTTTACTCATTGTCAGTCATCTAAAACCTTATGAACAATCATTTAGCCTCAGATAGATAGTATTCCCCATGTCAATCATGTTCCCCTAGGTCTTGAGCCTATAATACTGGAGCACCTGATTTGGACTATAGCACCCCATAGAGAAGTGTTTCATTTTTTATGGTCTTATCCATTTGAACCTTGAGCCCCAATGTTCATTTTAATTTGGTCTTTATCCTTAGTTAGGTTGACCTAGCATGAATACATCTAACCCATAACCAATTGTTCCCTATAAAATCCCACTTAAATCTCATTTACAAAGGAGGTGACCAAACTTAAAAAAGCAATCAAGAATACAAATAAATCACTAAATAAAACTTCCCTATTCTTTACACATAGTCACCTAACACACTTGTAAACTACTAAAATCCTCATCCCAATCCCTAGCCACCTCAAACACTATCAATATAGCATTTGTATCTGCATCACACTATCACACAAAGCACACTAGGTGGGAGAACTACATATGGCCTGATCCCTCTTCAGAGTATTGGTATGTAGGCAATGTACCCATATAAGGGGTGTGGATTGCATGTTCAATACATTTTTCACACTAACCCTCCTCTTTCTAAAGTGACTCAAATGTTATTTTATCAAGCATGATGGAGGTTTAGGGTTTGAAGACAAAATCAATTAGATCATAGTAAGTTTTATTGATGACCAGTACTTGATTTTTCATAGGCAAAACATATATACTTATAAAGTTTTAGGTCTCTATGATCAGTTTGGAAAATAGTGGTAGGAATGAATAACAACGTCAGACACCAAAGTGTCCACTTTTTGGCATTCTTATATTTTTTCCTAATGAAATATAGATTTAGGTTTAAGACACCTTCCCAGTCCTACATAGCCATTTTCAACCTCTATATCAGTCATCTCAGTCTATTTTCTAGCTAGGTTATATTTCTTCTTATTTATTGTTATTTTTAGAAAGGTAAAAAGACAAACAGTTTTACAAATCAAGTTGTATTTATTGTTATATTCTATACTGATTTATTAATATAGACCCTTAACTAAGATAGTAATAAAACTTCATTATTCCCAAATAAGTTAAATCATTTGGTGAACCCAACTTACTTTGCTTACGTACAAAAACCCTAGAAACCCTAGGGAAAATTCCTTGCTGATTTTTAGCAATGTGTTTCTAATTTTTTTAATTAAATCAGATTTCACATAAAATTAAAAATGGATCTCACTTATTTCAAAACATTTATTACAAGAAATAAAGAGTCCATGCTCGATCCTATCATGTATATGAATGATGAATTTTACTATATGTTAATGCAAAGCTTCATTCTTTCCCTTTCATGCTTACTTTTTATAATATGGAATGATATTAAGAAATTTATTGCTAAACATGTTAAGATCCCTTTCCTTCAAATAAATGTTTACTTTTCTATAATACAAGGTTTCATTATTGCTTTTAAATACTCTCTCTCTCTCATGTAGAATAATGTTCAACTCTATCTTGCTAAACATGTTAGAAATGTCATGTTACAAGTCAAAGTTTTTAATGCATTAGTGCAAATTTTCATGCTTTCTATTCTTTATTTTCTATCTCTCATGTGTAATTTTATTTATAATCATATTTCTATACAAATTATAACTCTAATTACAATCATTTCATCCCACATACATGGTTTATACCTAGATGTATCTAAATTTTTAGCTACTTTTGAGTATCTCCCTATCACTACTAGGCACAAGAAACACTAGCAGTTATATCTATTCCTCCTCCTTCAAATTTGGTTCACCTAGCTCTTATCCCACACCTATTACTAGCTATATGCGTATAGTAGATCATCTGATACATGTTATCACCCAAGTTTATGAAGATAGGTAGGTTGACTACACCCATGGATATAGATTTGTCACTTAGGTTATCACCCCTTCTAATATAGTTTCAGCTCTCAAGCTCATTCAATGATCAGATGCTTATAAAGATGTTTTGAATGTAACCCTTCATAATACTAGAGTTCTTTTTTCCACTGAACTAGCTTATGGTACCTCTATCCTCAACACAATGCAATGGATTGAAGAGAATATTTCTTTTGAGAAAGAGGATTTACCCCCATGCCACATCATTGAACAACATCTACCCATGTATATTCAATTAAGAATTAATAATTTAGGGGTAAAAAGAGTGTTAGTTGATAATGGTTTAGGACTCAACATTTTTGACATTTCTTCTTAATCATCTTAATATACAACCTACATATCTATACCATTCCAACATAAACATCAAAGTTTTTGACAATATTCCATGGAAAGTCATTGGTAAATAACACTCAATCTTACTTTGGGACATTGCCAACTACTTGCCAAGTCATGCCAAATGACTTCAATTATAATTTATTACTTGGTCAGCCTTGTATTTATGATATGCATGTAGTCCCTTCCTCCATTTCTATCCCTAGTAGGCTCCATCCTTAAACCGTTTACTCCCTATAGCTTAGTATTTTATGTCATTATATACATATTAATTTACTCACATTATTGTACATAGTTTCTTTCTTCTTACTTGTACATAATTTCTTAGCTTACTTATACATAGTTTATTTTCTCTTTCTTTTACATAGTTTCTTTATGATTACTTTTAAATATCTCATTTCAAAACACCAAAAATAATACAATATTTCAAAATACCCAAAACAATATAACATGTCAAAATACAAAAACATTCAAATAACTCAAAATACCAAAAACTTTTCAATTGTATATATTATCTATTATTTACATTTATACTACCATGTTAGACTTACATTTTATTGTTTTATGCTATTGTTTGTCAATTTATCTACATTACCATGATTCACTTGATATTATTTGAGTGTGGGTAGTGACACCTAGATCCTTGATTGATTCACTCTACCCATTGAGGGGGCATCCTACTTTTACATTCGAGACATACATCGACATATCTACCCACTGGGGGCATATTCTACTTGAATACACTATCCACATTATGTCATTCCTAAACCCCTACTCTACTTATCATGTTGATGTACATTGCTTACTATCTTACACAAATTATTCTATCGATACTCACTATTATATAGCACTTGTGTATTTTTTAGCATGTACCTAGTCTTCTTGTACTACATGTTTTGCATATTTTCACCTCTTTCTTTTATTAGTTAGATGTGATAGTATTTTTATCATTTAGATGCCTTCATATCTTTCTTTGAGTAGATTGATGTGATTGCATTTCTCAGTTCCTATTTTTTTACTTGTGTGTCTTAGGACATTTTCCAAAGTCCTTTGCTTTACTCTTGTATGTGCTTGTGGCCCTCATGCCAATCTTGTTTGTTTGTAATTATATGTGTATTTGGGCATTTAAACATGCCTTGTATGCTTGCTTTCATAGTTTGAGTGACATGTGCCCATGTCCCTTATTTGCTTGGCCCCTTGGCCTCTTTTGTATGTTTCATGCTTCTTGCCTTGCATGCTTATTTTCTTGTTTACTTCTGAGTTATTTCTAATGCCATGATCCACATCATGCATTATCTTGCCTTCTTGGATACTATTTCGACCAACATACCTATTTTTTTAATTAGGACCCTTGAGAAACCCTCAGAATAAAACATGGAAATTTTAGCATGTTAAAGTCTTTTATAGAATTTGAAAATCATCCACTTTATTAAGAAGAAAACATATATGGTCTTGGTTTGCTTTATTTGGATGAACCTTGATAATGAATTTCATTTGGCTATACATGTATGTTTTATGTCATGCATCCCTAAGAATCCTACATTCCAAAACCCTAATAAACCCTCGATTCAAATTTGAATAAAGGCAAGAACCCAAATTGGTAGGAATCATTTTTATGGACTTAGATATAAAATGCATATCTTAGGATTAGTCATGTTTATTAACATAAATTGACTAATAAACTTGACCACTTTAATTATTTTACCCTTTTTAAGTTCCTTATGGCATAACCAAATGTCATTGTGCAGGGTCCTTTTATATTCCCCAACTTAGCCTAAGACTTTAATACTAAGGCCCCGATATATTCATTACTACCATCATGACCTTAGTCTTAACACCTTAAGACTAAGTTTTTATTACTTCCACAGTCCTAAAATTAACTTCCTCACACTTTATAGGATCCTATGATTATCACTTTATTATGACATTTGATTGAACAGAGCGAATATCTCTATAAACTTTGGCTTAAAAGGCCTATATCTTTGATAATCCAATGATCCATGCTTACTCATAAGGACTCGATCAGACAAAGTGAGGCATAGTTGAAAATTCAAAAGGATATAGGTATCCCAAAAGATGGACATGTGGCACCATTACATTTGAGGACTAAAAATAAAAGAGACCCACTTGGCACTATAGCCAATCAAAAGAAAGGGCCTTGATTGTGATCAATGGTTGTTACTTTAATGTAAAATTTGATCTAATGAAGTAAATTAACATTAAAACCCTAGGAATCCTTACAAAAATGCTAAGTGGTGTCCTCACATTTGACATTGAATATTTTAACAAACTTAAAATTTATGTTTGCATGATCGTCATTTAAATTCCTAAGAATACTAACTTGATGCCCATGTGACCATCAAATTTAGGTCCATTAAAATCAAGACTTCACTAGCTTAAACTTGACATACATGCAACTATCAATTGACACCCGTGAGGATATATTTGATGTCCATGAGACTGTCAAATTTAACCCAATGAAAATATCTTGCTTAGTGTTTAAATAACACCCCTAAACTCTTTTTTACTCTAAACTGGCTAACCAAGCTAAGGGAAATGCTCAAAATATTCCAAAAATGAAAGGAATCGATCTATAGAATACAAATATATGCAATAAATATACTTAGCCTAAGTCTATTATTTAAGAATCCACATGGCATTTTTCATAATGGACCTTAAATCACATACTTATCTTATATAAAATTCATTTCATGTTGAACCTATTTTGAAGCATGGTTTGTGACACGACATAAATATTTTAGCCTAATGTATTTCATCATGTTTGCTAAACACAATGTATATATTAGACTAGAGTGATTATGCCTTGACATCCTTTTGAATCATGACTTAGATTTAGATTCCTTATCTTAAGGTTTGTCCCATGCTCAATAAACATGAAGCAAAATTTAGCCTAAGGGATGTAAGCCTAAGTCTTGACTTTTAAGAGTGTATTAACTTAATGTTTGAGCATATGTATAGATCAAAAATCCATTATTTATCATTGGATTTGATCTAATGGCATGAAGGTTCTTAGATAATTTTTAATAAAACCCTGAGAACCTACAGACCCACCATCTGGCCAATGATTATTTGACAAGGGACTGACATAAGATTTGGAACATGGGGAAGATACATAAGCATGCCAAGTGTCATGATCATAATGCTTGAGGCCTAAGAACTAATTAAAATATAAGGACCTATATTATGATCAATAGCTCATGCTAATCTAGGATTTTAATCCTATGAAGTGAAAGGAAGGAGGTATTATTAAATACCAATGGCTAGCGTTCAAATGGCATTTATGAAAAATCCTATAAAAAATCTATACTAGTGCCACATAAGCTCCATGCAAGTATAAAAGGACAAAATTGAATATCTTGTGGCCTAAAAAACACAAAGGTATAAATTCAAAGGTCCAAATCAAATCTAGAACATGTACAAGCCAAAGCCTAGATATCTTTCACCCTTAAGGCTCCAAATCCTTAAAACTTGTATAAAAGTGACCCAAATGGATCCAATTGGCTACAATTCAATAAAGAGATAGCTTAATTGTGTTTTTGAGCATGAGATATATTTCATAAAGATCATCTATAATTTGATGTGAATAATTAGCAAGAAATAGAGACCATGGCAACTAACATACAGTAATTGAAGGAAGAAGCTGAGCTTTATTTGATGATAGATAATGAGGGTCAGGTATTCAAGGATACAAAACTAGACCTAGCCGCATTAAACATCCACTACATTAGGAATTAGTCTAAACTTTTCTTTATGATAGAAGAATTACAGCCCATCTCAAAGGAAAAGCAAAGAAATGCCACCACCAATAAATGACATAGTGATCTGGTTGCCATCTAGATGGTTGACCTCCACCATACCATGGTAAAACTAGAAGTATTGCACTACATTGATGTCCTTGCCCCCATTTTTTGTGATTGTAGGATTGATGGTAAATGGATTATTAGGTAGGGTAACTCAAAAGAGGTAGCATACATTTCCCCTATTACTTTTGAAAAGTATTATAAGCTCCCTCTTCCCCATGTGGACCTTCCTAAAATAAGAGAATAGACTAATAACCACAACCTAGACTTTGTCCTAAGACCCTAGCTCCATCAAGGGCCTCACATCATTAGAAACCTTGATGGAAAAATCCCTATCATCTAGTCTAGAGAAGGTATTAGGGTGATTATGACCTTGTTGAATAGAGCTTTTGGTTCCCCTTCAACCACTTATGTAAACAAGGTTTGGGTCTCATATGTGCACTTCCTAGTGGAAGAAAAACTTACCCCTCCAATTAGAGATTTGATCATCATCTTTTCAGCCAAGCAATTCATAACCATCAATAAAAATACCTCTAAATAATTCTACATGATGTCGTACTTACTTGATGCCCTTCTTACTTCAATCACCTTCTGTGGCATTAATAATTGGTCCCTAGAGGGTAGGACCACTATCTCACACCACTACTCCAAGTTTTACATCTTCAAGTATAATAATCACAAGCAATTTATATGTGACTATGTTTTCCTGACAATATTTGAGGCCATCACAGGTGTCCCAATGCCTAGGATTCACCCCCTCATCAAAAAGTGTGTGGAGATGATTGGGGGTGTATGGTATTATCTTGATTGCATAGTCATCAAGATAGAAGGAATCATGTCACAACCCTATAGATTACTATTATATGTATCAAATAAGTTTGTTGAGCAATAAATTGCCTCCCAGCTCATCTTTAGTATTGATAAGGAGTGTAAATAAAAAATGAAGGATCGACTTCACCCCTTCCCCTTGGACATTGGGAAAACCCTAATTAGAGATTAGAAGCATTTGAAACTTATGGTCACATATAGGAATTAATTTAGATTTCAACTAGATGAACTCAAAATGTGGGATCTAAGGAACAAGGTGGGGGATCATTTAAAGGACAAAAATCTCAAGATTGAGTATATACACTAGCTAGATGTATATGACACCATATACATCAGATCCAAGAACTATGGGGAAGTGTTGTCCAAGATCCAAGGTCACAACATTAATCTAGAGAATAGATTGGTTAGGGGAAATAATACATCTATGGAAACATGGAAAATGCACCCCTTATAGTACTATTTACTACTTGGGCCATCTATGATAGCTCATGAGTAGCCTTAGGTAGAGCAACCATAGTAGTCCCAATAACGAGTTGGGAAACTCAAGATGATCAAGGTAAAGGAAAGGAGAAGATTGGGGAAGTAATATTAGAAGAAAGACCTAGAGAAGGACCCTCACCTTCAACCATGTAGCAAAGGCCACCTTCCCCAGTCCAGTATGTTGACATGATAGCCTTGGAGCTAGAAGAGACACTTGAGGGTGCCCTCAAGGAATTAGTGGAATCATATGGCTCAGGAGGATAGGAAGACCCTTTAGTGGAGCCTAATGAATATATATGGAAGGAACTTGTCCTAGTGGCCTCCCATGAAAAAAGGAAGGCATAATTGGCCTTGGTGTTAGTAGAACAAAGGAAAAAACCTAGGTCTACCTTCACTCATCCCACTAGTGAAATCAATCTCTTTAGTGATGAATTTATAATACATGGACCAATCATTCTCAACCGGTTCATCTATGAAAAATATCAAAGGATCCCATCTCTCTCCCACTCATGGGCCATAACAAAGGTTGGTGTGGATGTACATGATGATGTGAAGCCTTGGATAAAGGCTATAATGAATGAATAGGAAGAGAGAATAATCATGGTATCTTAAGGCTCAGGAAGTAAGAAGATGTATACTTTATAAGCATCTACCAGCTCAAGAGTGGAGTTCTTAGAACCTCCCCAATTTAAAGAACCAATTACCATAGTTCATTTCAATCCTAAGATAGTAGGCTTAGAGAGAATAAAAACTAGGATAGCCATGGTTTGGATGGAATAATTCACCTTTCAAAAGGTGGAACATTTTATAGGTTTGACCCCTGTTGTAGGACAACAGCTCAGTGAGGATGCAATACATGAAGAATATGTGGAAAGCTTTATGGAAGAACATTCACAACAAACCAAGGCTAGAGTCCAAGGTCTAAAACAAAATATCTAGAATTTGGAAAGGGAGAAAGAGAACTTGTAGACTCGGGCAATCCTATCAATCCCAAATGCCATGATGAATAAGCTTGACAACTCATTATATGACTTGTTTGAGGCATTAATGTAAATGAGGATGAGGTAAAGTGCATTAGAGGACCAAGATACATTAGGATAAAATAAAACATAGATTTATCCCAAAATCACATACAAAATAAACTATGAAATGAATCAATTAAATATATAGAAAATAATCATAAACATGCACAAAATAGGAGACACTAAATTTAATGTGGTTCACCCAAGATGGGATACATCCACCAAACTTGTCCACTATATTATTTCCAACAATACAAGGGATAAACAAATCTTGCAACAAAACTTGTTACACCTCTCTACCATCTCTTCCTCCTCTTTTTGTACAATCATCTTCTCTTACCTCTTAGCCATATCTCAATTCACTTTTAGGGTAGAAAAACACCTAAACATAACCTCTATCATCAGACCTGGAAACCTATAATCAATGGCCCAGATTGACTATGAAATTAAAATTTTATAAGGTAATTTTAATAAAAACCCCCTTGCAACCCCCATCACCATCATAGATACAAATAATGGGATCCAAAACTTTGCTAAAAAAACATCAAAATTTTATCCTCTAATCTTAGAAGATAATCAGGCCCCACAACCAACAATCTCCCACTTGGAGATTGATTGCAGTAACTCCACCACTACTACATCCACTGTAGTATCTAGACCTAGACAAGTTAATTATTTTAATTATTATCCATGAAGACTAATTAAAACTAAAAAAATATTCAACTTCTCTATTGTAACTACCTTGGCCATCATATTTTCAAGATTTTTATTGGTATGTATCTTCTCCAATTTTAGTTGCTCTTCATCTATCACTAAATGAATAAAATGATATCACAACTGAATATGTTTTATTCTAGAGTGAAAATCTAAGTTTTTGGCTAGATGGATTGCACTTTGACTATCACTATATAGAGTATATATTTCTTGACTATGTCCTAATTATTCCATCAACTTTTGTAACCAAATTATTTCCTTGCTTGCTTTTATAGCAATAATATACTCAGCCTCTATGGTTGAAAGTGCCACAACCTTCTATAACTATGATACCCAACTAACTATTGTACCACCTACTATAAACACATAATCTGTAGTGCTTCTTCTAACATCCAAGTCACCTACCGTATCTGAGTCAACATATCCCTATAATGTCACATCTAATCCACCATAGATTAACACTGTATCTATGGTCCCTCTTAAGTAATGAAGGATCCCTTTTACTGCCTTCTAATTTTCCTTTCTTGGATGACTTATGAACCTACTCACCACTCCCATTGCATGTGAAATTTCTAGCCTTGTACACACCATTGCATACATTAAACTACCAACTAATTATGAGTATGGAATTTTATACATCAAGTTCTTTTCTTGTTGTGTTTTAGGACATTGTTCCTTTATTAATTTAAAGTGTGTAGCCAAGGTGTCTCAACTGATTTTGCATCCTGCATATTAAATCTTTCCAACACTTTTATTATGTACTATCCTTGTGATAATTTTAACTTCTAATTCTTTCTATCTCTAGTTACCCTCATACCAAGGATCTATTTAGCTACACATAGATCCTTCATAGAAAAGCTCACTTAACTATTTCTTGAGTACATTAAAATTGTGCATGTTAGAACTAGCTACAATCATATCATCTACATATAAAATAAAAATAATATAGCTACCATTTTCAAAACTTTTAAAATATACACAATGGTCTGAATAACATCTACAATAACCCTATTCTATCATAATACTATCAAATTTCAAATACCACTATCTTAGATCTTGTTTTATGCCATACAGACACTTCTTCAACCTTTAAATAAAGAGTTTGTATTGCCCCCCTTGCAACCCCTATTTCCATCATAGATACAAAGAATGGGATCCAAAACCCAACTAAAAATCATCAAAATTTTAACCTCTAACCCTGGAAGACAATCAAGATCCACACCCAACACCAATGGCCTCCCATGAAAAGAGGAAGGTAGAATTGGCCTTGGTCCTACTAATACCAATGAAAAAACCTAGATTGACCTTTAGTTATCCCACTAGTGAAGTTAATTTCTTCAGTGATGAATTTCTAATCCATGGACCAGTTATTCCTGACTAGTTCATCTATGGAAAATTATAAAATATCCCATCTCTCTCCCACTCATGAGCCATAAAAAAGGTTGGTGTGGATGTAAATGATGATGTGAAGCCCTAGATAAAGGCAATAATTAAGGAATAGGAAGAGAGAAGAATCACGGTCTCCTAAGGCTCAATAAGTAAGAAGATGGATGCTTTAAAAGCATCTACTAGCTCAGGAGTGGAGTTCCCAAAACCTCCCCAATTTAAAGAACCAATTACCATAGTTCATTTCAATCCTAAGATAGCAAGCTTAGAGAGAATAACAACTAGGATAGTCATAATGGGGATGGAATAATTCACAATTCAAAATGTGGAAACTTTTATAGGTTTGACCCCTGTTGTAGGACAATATCTTAGTGAGTCTACAATACATGAAGAATATGTGGAAATATTGATGGAAGCACATTCACAATAAGTTAAGGTTAGAGTCTAGTCTCTAAAATAAAGGATATGGAATTTGGAAAGGGAGAAGGGGAACTTATAGACTCAGGAAATCCTATCAATCCCCGATGCCATGATCAAGATGCTTGACAAGTCATTCTATGACTTTTTTGAGGCATTAAAGTCAATGAAAATGAGTCAAAGTGTATTATAGGACCAAGATACATTAGCCAAAAACTTAGTCACCCAGTGTTAGGCCTTATAGGATAAGATTGCTTAGCTCCTCAACATTCAAGCAAAGAAGTAGATCCCAAACCTTAGAACCATAAGCATGGGACATTTAGGCACAATCTTGGGGGTTGTTATTAATAAGGTTCAAAGCTTGAGTATCTAGAATACTAAGGTAGTAAGGATTTTAAAAGATGACAATGAGCTCATTATTATAATTAAGCAACTTCTTGGGACATGCTTGTCAATCCTACATAACCTATCACCCTTAGCCTCATCAATAATGAAGAGTTCAAGCATAGGGCCACTTTGGTGATTCAATAAGTATAAGGAAAAAGCTAAGGCCAATCTAGACAGGACAATAACAAGATCTTGGATATGATATTTAATGCAAGTAAGAGGATCAACAAATCTAGAAACATCAAAGCGGCCTTGGCAAGAAATGATAAAGAATTTGATGAGCTAGTAGACCAAGAGGAGGAGTACATCATGAAGCCTATTATGGATCTCAATCTAGTTGATGAGTAACATGAGAGGGCCATGAGCATCCTCCAACAACAAAGAGGGGCCCCACCAACAAGTTAAAATAATATTATATTCTAATAGAAACAAGGTAACATTTTATAATAGAATATTCCATTGTAAAGGCATATGTTATTTTGTTAGTAAGTTTGCCTTTAGTTCAGTATGATTTAAAAAGGCACATGTATTATAGAGCCTATATGGATAGTTGTCCTTACCTTTATACACCTGTATTTTGTAACTAATCAGTATACTTCCTATAAAGGCATGTATCACCATTGTAAAAAAGGAGATACTTTAGATCAACTTTGTATACTTGAAGCAATTAATAGAATCAAGGAATTCTACAAGGATTATCCATTTTTGATGTGTTAATTACTAATATAGATTTTCTCTCAATTGTTAGTAGAGGTTTTGAATTTGAATAGTATTTTTTAATTTTGAATAGCATTCTTTAATCATAGGGTTTCTGATTTGTGCATATTCTAGATTAGTTAAAAGATCTTAGATTCTACTTCATTTCATTTTTACTTTATATTTAGATGTGTAATAGCTATTTGATTATAGTAGTAAATCCCTAAGGTATACTTGGTTCTTAATTATGATTATTAAACATTTTTCTCTAAAGTTTTATTGATATATAATGAGATTTAAGATTAGGCTATGTTGCATTATATATTTTTTAAATTCATATTAAGTGGCCATTAATACTTTGTCATAATATTCAAGACTAAAATTAATAATCACTTATTTATTTTTTTCCATACCCTTCTCTTTTTTCTTTTTTTTACACCACGATCACTTTAGTTTAAGACACATTATAAATATACATTTAGATTGATTTATAGCTTAAAGTAGGGGCATAATTCACTAAGTATCAAGGGTTCATAAAGAATAGGCCAAGGTGGCTCCCAACCACCAAAATTATATGAATAGTATGGAATAGTTTTGTTACTCTGCTATTATTTCACCATAGAAAACTATATTGTCAAAACCTACAATTCATGCTCTGAGTTTTATAAATTCTAAAATGATAAGTGTTCTTTAAACACTAAGGGCACCTAGGTTATACTTAGAAGCATCAACAAGACAACTCCCATTAGCATTAGGAGGGAAAATTCTTTAGACCTTGGGTGATCTTAGTTTGTTGTACCTAAATATCCCTATATCTTTGTGTTTTGAGTAGATTATTTACTTAAAATATAAATATCATCAATCTTGGTTATTCAAAACACATCTTTGTGCTTCCTTCAACATTCTTTGAGAATAGGTGCTTGTTTTTAGTAATTTTGGTTTTAAAATTGAAAATCTATAGTATCTAAGGTTAGAACGGTTCATTTTGATCAAAGTTGGGCATGTCTTTCATAAATTTTAGTTCCTTTAGTCTTAGACATGCAAATATAGACCATACTTACATAGTTGAATGCATCTTTGAGCCAATTCAGTCAAAGATCAATGTCTTTACAATTCTGTGTACCACCTTTACAAAATAAGCTCAATATACATATCTAACTCTTTTTCTTTATAAAATTTAACTTTCCACATACTATTTTAGGTAGGGTCTTCAATTTTTAAGCAAAAAATTTCCAAGATGAGGACAAGATCACAATTGGAAACTAGAGAACCTTTACTTGAACTTGAGGTTCATAGAAAGGCTAGACATGATAAAGGTACATGTAGGAGATCTAAATCTCTTCTAACTTCACTGATTCAAGGTACATGTGTCTTCAACCATCATCTAAGTATGGAATGGTTATGGTATTCCTTGATTAATGTGCCAAGCATGGTTCATGATCTTCCAAGAAACCTTGAGAAATATCTACCTACATTTAGTCCAACATGTGTAGTGAATACTGAGGAACATATAAAATCCTTTAAGGCTAATTTAAGATTACTTAATGTTTTGCTTGAAGATGTGGCATGTATGTTGTTTCCATTTAATTTTAAAGATGTCGCTTATGAATGGTTCTTAAATTTTCCTGATAACTATATCACAAGTTGGAATAATTTTAACAATATCTTTATTGATCAATTTGGTAAAATTATTAGTCCTTGTGTTATTTACCACCAGTTCACTACTATTAGAAGGGATGTCAGTGAGCCCATTAGGTCCTTCAATGTTAGATTTCAAAAAATAATATAGCAGGACTAGGGAACCCTACAATCCCATTGATGTCCTATCCCTAGAAATATACAAAGATGTAGTAGATAATATGACCTCTATATTCGTAAAGAGGTATATCCTAATTATAGCTTCATTAGCCCAAGCCTATTATGAATCAATAATCATTAATGATCAAATGTAGCCCCAGGTGAAATGGCTTATTTAGTCCCAAATGTAAACCCACACCTACCTATGATGAACTTATTCCCCAATAATAACTAAAATCTCCCATCCTTAAGCCAACTCCCAAATCTAACCTAGTTGTCATTAAGTCATGCAGCTCCAAATCAAAGTTTGGTATTCTTGACTCATACCACTAGTGGCTATAACCTAAGTGATCAAAGGGATTTGGTACCATCTACTAATAATAACTAGGAACATAATTATAAAACTCCCAAAAATGAGAATGAATCCATCTTGAAAATGGTTCAAAAATTAAGCAATGCTTTCCTTCAGTTGCAAAAATAAGTGGGCAATACTAGAGATCACTCTGGTAGGAATTTCTCATTTCAAAGGTTTAATAGGCCAAATAACAAATTTCAAAATGATATTTTTCATAATAATAGGGCTAATGAACCATATTTTAGTAATAATAATAATATGGATATTAATCTTACTGACATTGCATTATTAGACTATTATAGGGTACATTATACTACCAATCATGGGGAAATTGACTGTATAGAATTCTATAAAGCCTTTGATGCCTTCCAAGAAGATCTAGACACATTTAAAGTGGCCACTAACAAATAAATTGGTGCAGGAACCTTTGGATCTAAGCCATTTGAGTATGCCTTCATGGTGGACACCTTTGATTTCCCCTTTCAAGATGAAAATAAACCTGATGAGGTCCTTAAGGAGATCCAAGCCTTTTAGCAGTTATTGAATAAGACCTATCCCTTGAGGAATAGAGAGTAAAGGTATCCCTTAACCACCTCAATACCTCTAAATAACTTTGGAACTCCTCACACCTATTCAAGTAGCAATCTAGAGTCACCAAAAGGGAGTACTTCTAAACCCAATGTTGATATTCTTAGTTCTTTTGGTAAAACTGGTTATAACATAAATGAGGGCATGAAGAAGATAAAGGATAATATAAAATTTCATGAAATCACATAGATTATAGAGCAAAGGGATCTCTTGTTAGAATCATTGTCAAGAAAGCATAGTCCCTTTAAAACTGATCATGCCAATGTAATAGTTCATAAAGCCAAAGTTGAGTCTCCTCCTTTCTTGCTCACTATCAAGATGTTTGGTAAGAACTTGCATAATTGATTATTATATTTAGGAGTATTTAATAATATCATACCTATAGGAATATGCAAGCAACTTGGTTTAACACCTATAAAGTCTGATAGGGTTGTCACCCAATTAGAAAAATCTAGGGTTAAAGTTGTAAGAGAATTATTAAATGTTCATATGCAACTAAATTTTGAGCCTAGGGTGTAAAAATTCTTTGATATTTAGGTGGTTGAAATACTTGATGTTTATGGAATCTTATTGAGTAGGGAATGGACTAAAGCTTTGAATGGTTACATGTCTATAGATTTCTCACATTTTTGGTTACCTTGGAAAGGTATCCCCAATTAGATCAAAGTTGAGAGAGAACCAAGAATTAAGCACATGATAATTGAATATTATGTTGTGAATGAGAGGGTCAACATAATTGACTTAGACTTTGGGGTTTTCACCCTAGAGGCTGACAAGGTATGTGATACCAAGGATGCTTATGTTGTTCATGGATTGTGGAAATTGCACTTTGATGGTGCTAGGTGTAATGTTGGATCAAGTGTTGGTATTGTTTTAATTGAATCCACTAAAAAAAGGTACCATGCTTATTATAGACTCCAATTCCCTTGTAATAACAATATCACTAAATATGAAGCCCTTATCCTTAGTTTAGAATTTGCTATAAAAAACAAGGTCAAAGAACTGCTAGTTTATGGGGATTCAAAACTAGTGGTTAATTAGGTTAGAAGAAAATACCAATGTAAACTTCCATATTTAAAAAAGTATAAATTCAAAGTTTGGGATTTGATTGAATCCTTTGATGCCTTTGGAATCACTTCCATCCTAAGAGAAGAAAATCAAGTAGCTGATCCATTGGCATATGTTGTAGCTAACCTCATGCCCAATCATGATTCCCCTAATTTTAGCTTTGAACTGATCCCTTGTCCTTTAGTATCAAAAAATCTCAACCACTTCCAAGTCTTAAATTATGATCAAAAGATATTGGATTTCATGACTAATTTTGGAGCATTTGATGCTCATATCATTGATGAAACTAATGGAAGTACATCTAGGGAAGATAAATTTAATGGTAAAGTAATTCAATTAAGTGACAACAAGATCCCAAAGGGAATGATTTATTTAGAGAGACTATTTGATAAATACAAATTTGTTGGGGATTCTAAGTTTATCAAGGTAAATGGGAAGGACTATAATGTTATTGATCTAGGCCTTCATGATTATCCCCAATTATAAATGTTGGGAAGGTCTACATAAACATTGAAAACAAGAAGGCTAAGGAACTTCTTGCCTAATACAAGGATGTCATAACATGGTATTATGATGACCTAAAACTATTTTATCCAAGGGTCAACACACATATTATAACCCTTAAAGACAGATGAAAAAACTTCAAGAAAAAATAAAGGCTTATGAACCCAGTCTTAGAACCCATGATCTTCAACGAGGTCAAGAGACTTCTAGATGTTAGGATAGTCTTTCTCATCAGACACTCTACCTAGGTGGCCAATTTAGTGCCAGTTAGGAAAAATAATAGTGAGATTTGGCTTTGTATAGACTTTAAAATTTTGAATAAAACATCAAAGAAGGAAAAGTACCCCCTTTCTTCCCTAGACCAAGTAATTCAAGTTTTTTAAGGATCAGCTACGATGTCCTTTCTTAATGGCTTTTTAGGTTACAACCAAGTATTAGTTGATAGTGAGGATAGGATGAAAATAGCCTTCACAACAAAATGGGGAACCTTTACTTACAAAAGAATTCCCTTTGGACTCATCAATGTAGGAGACACCTTCCAAAGAGATATAGACCATGCCTTCCAAGTCTTGATTGGTAAGTTCATTATCATATATATGGATTATCTAAAGAAAATTTCTAAAAATAGGGAAGATCACTTCATGCATTTACAATAATTTTTTGAAATATGTAGAAGGTATGGCATTTCTTTGAACCCTGAGAAGAGTATCTTTTGTGTGACTGAAGGAAATTTATTGGGTCATGTCATAACTAAGGATGGGATCTCTATAGATCCTATAAGAGTGGAGACCATATCTAGAATAGAACCTCCAAATAGTAAAAAAGAGCTAAATTCATTTTTAGTAAGATTAATTTTGTAAGAAATTCTATCTTTGGTTTTGCATAAATTGTCAAACCACTAAATGACATGTTGAAGGATGTTAAGGTCACATGGAATGAAGATTCTAGAAAAGCATTCAATGACATCAAGGAGGCCATTAATCAAGCTCAAATCCTTATAAGTCCTTATTTTTCAAGGGACCTCTACCTCTATTCTTTTGCATCTAACAACGTTATGGCTATAATGTTAACTCAAATAATTGAAGGGTGTGACCACCTAATTGATTTTATGAGTACTAATTTCAAGAATGTTGAGTTAAATTATTCATTGACTGATAAACAAGTGTATGCGTTAGTCAAGGTAGTTAAGAAATTTAGGCATTACATCCTTAGAAATAAGGTGCACACCATCTTACCTAACCCTACCATCAAACTTAAGTTATAATGAATTGGGGGAACGTAGAGGTAAATAGATGTCAATATTGTAGTAATATGACCTAGAGATGAAAACTGCAAAGTTGGTAAGGTGCCAAGGTTTGATTTAGATGATTATTAATACTAAACCTAGATTAAGTATTATGCAAGTGGAATCAACAAAACTTTCAAGATAGTGAGTGGTATGATCTAGTCATACATTTTCTAATCAATGGTACTTTCCTTATAGGTTTATTTAGGGAGAAAAAGAGGGCCTTGAGGCTAAAGACATCCTACTATTTGATCAAGAATGGAATCTTGTATAAATGGAACTTTGAAGGAATCTAATTGATATGTGTCTCACAAGAAGAAGTAACCCAAATCATGAGCACCTTTTATGAAAAGCTAGGAAATGAACATCCATCTAAGAAAACCATAGCCCATATAAATTCTTAGAGCTAGTTATTACTAGCCAAATTTTTGGCACCAAGGAGCCAAAGGTAGTAATGCCTCTATAGTTAATCGTGATTGACAAACCCTTTGTTTAATGGGGGTTGGACTTTATTGGTGTAATCAACCCTAACTCATCTAAAGGTCAAAAATATGTCCTTACTAACATAGACTATTATACAGGGTGGATTGAAGTTAAAGCCACCAAGCAATACAAAACTGAGGAAGTGATCAACTTCTTAAAAGAAAACACTTGTACTAGGTTTGGGAACCCAGTATCTCTAGTATGTGATAATGGATCTGCCTTCATATCCATAAAGATGACCAAATGGGATTATGATCATGGCATCTCTCAAGTTTTCATCCAACCATTATCCCCAAGGGAATGGAGTCTCTAAGTCAACAAATAAGAACATAATGAAAGCAATCAATAAGTCTATTAATGACAAACATAGAACTTGGCACAAGCTCCTTAGATTTACACTTTGGGATGATAGGATAAGGATCAAACAAGCCTTAACATCCTCACCATTCCTATTGGTGTATGGATAGGAACCCATCTTTCTTATCACTCTTAAGCTACCCACATATAGATTTATGTAAGAATACATGGAGGAGAGCTAAGAACTAGCCAATTCTAAATTATTGGATATAATTTAGATGGAAGATGCAAGGGAGAAAGACTTTACTGACTTTTTTAGACATCAAACCATAGTCAAGAGATAATTTGATAAAATATCCAAAATCAAAGTGTTTAAACAAGGAGACTTGGTTCTTCTTTGGGACAAGGCATATGAGCCTTAGGGTAAACATGGAAAATTTAGACCCTTGTGGATTGTCCCATATCAGATTGTGAAAACATTGGGAAACTACACTTTTAAACTCAAGGACTTATAAGGAGTAGATTTTACACTACTCACCAATGGGCAGTATCTCAAGCATCATTTCTCTATTACTCCTCTTGGGGTCTTTATGGAGTAAACTGTAAGGTGATTAGATTAGTGTAGATAGGCTAGTTAGTTTATTTCCATATGTTTTCCTTCTTGTCCTTTATTTGTACATAAGCATGCACATATTTTCTTGTTTTCATTTATTGTTTCCTTTCTTTTTGTTTTGTGTTTCTTTCATGTTTCTTGATTCCTTGATCCCAATAAGGCCTTAAGGATAATCTTGATCTCAAAAGTTATGAAGTTTGTTTAAAATATGCCCCCCAATTCAAGAATGAAGATATGAATCCCATACATGGACTAACCATGACTCTAAAATATAAATCATGATGTTATATCCTAGAGAAACTAATAAAGACCAATAGAAAGGCCAATCATTTCATTGGACCTTAACCATTTCCTGACCTCAAACTAGTTTTAAGAAGACTTACACTTGGGGAATGGAGACTCAAATTATCATGGTATACCCCAAACTAACATTTAATTAACATCCTTTTCTAGTATAAGAGTTTTAACCATAAATTATTTTCCAAAGATTAAACACTTGACCAAACCTTAAAACCTAGCTATCCTAGTTCCCAACCTTGTTGAAAGCATAAAGGTCTAAGAAAATACAAATATAGGATATAATGCAAAATCTAAAGATTTTAGGTAAAGGTGATTATATAAATATCCATCAAGGATATGGACACCTGACTAGTAGTGGAGCAAGGCCATGAGTGGAGCCAAAGGCATCTCTGTCGGGGCTATGGATGCTTGACTAGCATCAGAGCAATGCCCAAGCCTTCCCTAAGTTAAAACATGGTTCATAATTAATATTTCAATATATTATAAGTCAATGTAAGTGATTGAGGACATGAAACTAGAATATGTTTCTTGAATCTCATGACAAATAGTAAGTGGAATCAAAACACACACATAGTTTGAGTATGTCCTAGTATTTGACCTTAAGTCTACAAGTGTAAGGTTTGTTTCAACCATAACCTGATCCAAATGGGGTTTTTGATCAAGTGAAGTGGATGACCTAATCATTTGTCTAAATGTAGAGTATATAAGTTTTAACATATTTCTATCTTTCCCCCATGAGTCACCATTTTTTGGGACCAACATACCCTATTTTTTGAATTAGGACCCTTGAGAAACCCTTAGAATAAAACATGAAAATTTCAGCATGTCAAGGTCTTTTATAAAATTTGAATATTTTCCACTTTATTAAAAAGAAAGAATATATGGTCTTAGTTTGCTTTATCTAGAATAACCTTGCTAATGGAGTTCATTTGACTATAAGTGCAGGTTTTATGGCATGCATCCCTAAAAAGCTTGCATTCCAAAACCTAACAAACACTCAGTTCAAATGTGAATAAAGGTAGGAACTCAGATTAGTGGGAATCATTTTTATGGACTTAGATATAAAATGCATATCTTAGGACAAGTCATGTTTCTTAACATGACTTGAATAACAAACTTGACCCCCTTCATTATTTTCCCCTTTTTAAGTTCCTTATAGCCTAACCAAATGTCATTGTGCAAGGTCCTTTTATATTCCCCAACTTAGCCTAAGACTTTAATACTAAGGCCTTGATGTATTCATTAATACCATCATGACCTTAGTCTTGACAATTAATCCTAAGTTTTTATTACCTCCACTATCCTAACATTAACTTCCTCACACTTTATAGGATCCTATGATTGTCACTTTATCATGACATTCGATTGGACAGAGCAAAGATATCTAAGAACTTTGGCTTAAAAGGCCTACATCTTGGATAATCTAATGATCTATGCTTACTCACAAGGACTCAATCAGATGGATTGAAGTGTAGTTGAAAAGTTAAAAGGATACAAGGAGCCCAAAAGATGGACACATAGCACCATTACATTTTAGGACTAAAAGGAAAAGTGACCCACTTGACACTACAACCAATCAAAAGCAAGGGCCTAGATTATGATCAACAGCTATTGATTTATCATGGTATTTAATCTAATGAAGCAAATTAACACCAAAACCTTAATAATCCCCACAAAAATTCCAAGTGACATCCTTGCATTTATTCCTAAATATTTTAATCAACTTAAAATTTAAGTTCGCACGATCATCATTTAAATGCCCAAAAAGACTAACTTGACACCCACGCATCTATCAAATTTAGTTCCATTAAAATCAATACTTCACTAGCTTAAACTTGATGTCCATGTGACCATCAATTGACACCCATGATGATGTATTTTACATCTGTGAGACCGTCAAATTTAACCTAATGAAAATATTTCGCTTAGTGTTCAAATAACATCCCTAAACCCATTTTTACTCTAAAGTGGCTCACCAAGCTGAGGGAAATGCTCAAAATATGCCCAAAATGGAAGGCTTTGATTTGTAGAATGCAAATATAGGCAATAAATATACTTAGCCTAAGTCTATGATTTAAGGATCCACATGGCATTTTGTATAATGGAACTTAAATCACAGACTTATCCTATGTAAAATTCATTTCATGTTAAACCTATTTTGAAACATGGTTTGTGACACACGGCATATATATTTTAGCCTAATATATTTCATCATGTTTGCTAAACATAATGCATACATTATCCTAGAGTATTTATGCCTTGACCTCCTTTTGAATCATGACTTAGATTTAAGTTCCTTAGCTTAAGGTTTGTCCCATGCTCAATAAACATGAAGCAAATTTTAGCCTAAGGGATGTAAGCCTAAGTCTTGACCTTTAATAGTGTACTAACTTAATGTTTAAGCATGTATATAGATTAAAAATCTGAACTTTATCACTGGATTTGATCCAATAGTGAGAAGGTCCCCATAGACTTTTCAATAAAACCCTGAGAACTTATAGACCCACCACATGACCATTGATTATTATTGACACTTGGATTCACACCCTTGAGGAAATGCTTAGATCTCCTCATCCAAGTGGCATAATGGAAACATCTGTCTTGTTGTGTGTGATAATTTTTCTAAGATGAATCTCTAGATAAATGGCTAATTCCCTTGATGTACCTTTAAAACTCTCTTTTAACTCACAACTGTGTATGAAAAAGGTAAGGAAAATGATTATGAAAAAACAAGCGGTGATGCACCAATGTATGATATCCTCCCAATTTATTGAAACCACTACTTAAAGACAAAACAAGGTGTTTTCTTGCACAAGACTCACAACTCAAATACTATTGCTACATCAATATTTCATATGCTAGATTCAATAAGGTACGTGATTCTTAAGAAGGGAATGAATGATTCCAAAAGGGATACAATCATGAACCACTTCTAGGATATCTCTACACTTAGAAAAGAAACACTAGAAAAGACTTACAACAATCTCCTTTTTGTAAATTGGTAGACCATCAAGAGTACAAGTTAGAAAAGATAATCTTTCACTAGACTAGACCAACAATGATTCAATCATTACTCAATATTACATCATATGAGAGGCAATCACACTTGTATATCTCTTCAAGAGTTCTTTGGGTACAAATCAGGCTAGTTTCCCTAGTTACCATTGGAGGATCATGAATAAGCCAAAAGAATGCATATATATAGCCTTTGGGAGGGAATCAAGCAATCAAGGGAATTCATTTGGACATGTGTCATCTTGGATTAGAATCGATTACATTTTTAGGAGTTATAACTGAATAGAATCATCAATTATAATTTGTTATGACTGAATAAAAGCATCAGTTATGTTTTGTTACAACTGAATAGAAGCATCAGTTATGTTTTGTTATAACTAAATAGAAGCATCAGTTATGTTTTGTTACAATTGTTACCTCTTTTTTGTCTTCGGGTTCCCACCAAGCTCTTGATGCCAATGGCTATTTTTTGTAGATTGAAATTGACTTTATATAGGCCATCATCTTTTGGGTATTTCTTTCAGACATTTGTTTCCTCTATGTATTCTCCCACAAAATTCCTTTAGCATTTTGAAATGATCTTTTCTTTTAGATAATTTGTTTATGGCCATTTATCTTCAAACTTTTCATCATCCTATTTGCTTTCAATCAATTTGTTCATAGCTATTTTCTTCTCTCTTCATTCCTTCAGTATATTCAAATGATCTTTTCTTTGGGATTTTCTTGAAATGGACCTTTGGAATTTTTACAAGTGACCCTTTAGTCTTTTAGAAAAGGACCCTCCTCTTTAGAATTGTCATTTTTAGCTTTTTCTATCTTCAGACTTTTCTATCAGGTAATTTCCTTCAACCTTTTTTACTGAAGGAAATCCTTCAAAGTCTATTAAGTGCCTTTGCCTTTTTAGAAAGTGAAAATGAACCCTTCGGCTTTGAAATGGCCCTTCAAATTTTTTGAAAAGGGCTTTTCCAAAGGGAAAAATGTATAGGAAACTTTTTTTGAATAAGATATCCTTTGATCTTTTGAAAAGGTCCACTTTCTTGTAGAATGATTGTTTTATGAAAAATGTATCAGCTCTTGGCTCCAAAAGTGCCCTTCAAAAATGTTGTAAATTACCCTTCGGAAAAACTAAAGTGATCATTTATTTGACAAAATTCCTTTCGGCCTTTTGAAAACACCGCTTCAAGAAAATTGAAGATGATATTTTTAGGAAAATTGTTTCAAACAAAATGTCCAAAACAATTTCTTCAAAAAAGTTGCAAGTGTCTTTCAAAAAAACTGAAGTGCCCTTCAAAAAAGTTATTTCAGACAAAATGTCTGAAACAATTCCTTCAAAAAAGTTGAAATTTACCCTCTAGAAAATCTAAAAAAGACCATTTTGGAAAGGTTAAAAATAAAATGTCTAAAATAAATACACTTAAGGAAAATTGCTTCGGACAAAAGGTTCAAAAGAATTTGATAAAGGTTTAAAATAAAAACTTGAAAGAATTCAACAAAGGCTTAACAAAGACCAAAAATTAACTTTCTAAAAGGAATAGAGTTTTACATTTGTTGTATGGTTTTTCAAATAACACTTCTTTCAAATAAAATCTAAGTATTGGACCTGGCCAAAGGTATAGACTTAGATAATTTTTTCAAATAGGGGTGCCCAATTTTGGCCTGAAGGAGCAAAATTTGGTCAACAAATTGGTGAGTCACAGGGGTAGTATGCCTACTATACTAACCAAATTAGTAGCTTAAATATTATGTTGGGCATAGAGTCAATATATACTTTAAGGTGACTAAAAAGGTTCTACCACAACAAAAAATAAAGTAAATGCACCAACTAACAACAATGAGACCATGCAAAAACAATAAAAAGAAAGCAAGGAGAAACCTACACTTGTGCATAAGCACTTATGGAACATAAGAAAAGTAGGAAACTATGTATAAATGAAAAGGAGAGACTTAGTAATACTAATTTAGATATCCCATTGACTGGGATATTTAACTCCTTTCCATCCAACTTTGAGAGTTGGAAAGCATTATGTTGTTTGCACTATGTGATCACATATGGGCCACTCCATAAAGCACCAAACTTTATGTGTCTTCTAGGATTGGCCCTATCTTCATCCCATTTTAGGTTAATGTATCCTTCTTTAAAACTTCTTGGTATGGATTTCTTTTCAAAATACTTATTTGTTTGCTCTTGGTGAGTTGTCATGGTTTGTATAGTTTGATTTCTTGCCTCCTTAACCTCCATCAACTCACATAACCTAACCTCCATACTATCATTCTCCATCAATTGCAACTGATAGGTAAGATCTACATTTGGTAACACAAGTGAGATATGAATTCTGGCTTCCCTTCCATAGATAAGTGTATGTGGTGAATTCCCAATTGCTCTCTTTGGGGTGATCCTATCGGCCTAAAGAGTTGTCTTCAACTTGGTGTGCCAAGTCCTTTGATGCTCCTCCATTGTCCTCTTTATAATCTTAATTAGATTCTTATTTTTGGACTTAGATATTTCATCCCCTTAAGGGTAATAGGTGGAGGAGGTACTGAGACATATGCCATGCTTCAAAGCCCATTCACTTGGTCTTATTCCTAGGAAGGCTAAAGCATTATTTGAAATGATAGTTGAAGGAGATCCAAACCTTATTACTATACCTTCATAAAAGTCAAGGACTAAACTTTAATTAGCCTCTTTAAGAGCTAAAACCTCCACCCATCTTGTAAAGTAATCAATGGTAGTCCAAACTTATGACCAACACTAGAAGGAGGATTGATTAGGCCTATGAAATCCAAACCCCATTGCATGAAGGGTTACTCAACTTGGATTGGATGAAGAGGCAAGGTAGCTAGCTTTTTTTTCCATTATAAAGGGCACACTTTTGGAATTTTCTTACCCAATCATGGGTGTCTTTGAATAAGCTAACCAAAATTAACCAACTCTCATAATCCTAGTAGCTGTAGTTCTTAGATAAAAATGACCACCAACTAGTCCATCATGGAATTCATGCAATACTTTATCAATCTGATCCAAATCAATACATCTCAAAAACACACCTGAAAATTCCTTTCTAAAAATCACTCCATGAATAAGTACATAAATAATGGATGATAGCCTAAAAAAACTTTCTTTTAGCCCTATCAAGACCTTATAAGCACTCACCAGTTTGAAGGAAATAAATCATGTCTTATGTCCAACTTCTCATAGATGAAGGTGTAGTTGATACAGAGTCATCATGAAGTACCAAAATAGCTTCTTTTTTCTCTTTCAAGTCTGAAGTGAGATGCTCACATAGTCCTTTTCCTTTCACTAACTTGGTAGTTTTGATCTCCACATCATATTCCGTCACCCTTGTGATCCATCCTGCCCTCTTTTCATTCAAATATTTGTTCAATAGAAAGTCTTTTATACTAGTATGAGGCACAAAGAAGTGAATCTTTTTGTTAGACAACATATGCCTAAATTTCTTTAAACTCCTTATAACTGAAAACACTTGCTTCTCAGCATATGTTTACCTTATCTCATAGCCTTCCAAACCTTGACTAAAGAAGGCAATAGGTTGTTCAAAATTTTCATCATTAGCTTAAGTAAGCATGGTAGAGATTACCTCTTCATTCCCAAAAGTATACAGGCTAAAATCTTTGGATAATTTAGGACTTGCAAGGGTAGGAGCTTGGGCAATGGCTTACTTGATATCCTCAAAACTTTCCTTCCTCCTTCTTGTCCAAGTGAATACTTCATATTTTCTTAGCATGGAGGTTAAGGGCTTGACCAAGTTATCAAAATCAAGAATGAATCTCCTTATTAAATTTTTCTTACCAAATAAAATTTGTAAACCCTTCTTATGTTTAGGCAAATACAATGCTAGGATGACATTCACCCTTTCTAGATCAATGGACAAACCTTTCTTGGAAATAATGTGTCCTAAGAGTTTTCCTTCATGAACAAAAAACACACACTTTTTTGAGTTTATAGAGATCCCAAACTCTCTACACCTCTTAAAAATATTCCTTAGGTGAATCAAATGATTTTTTCTTTCTTGTAAAAACTATCACATCATCAAGATATACCAATAAAATGTGATTGATTAATCCTTGAAAAGCCATATCCATTACACATTGAAAAGTGGCTCCAACATTAGACAACACAAAATTAATTTTTCTATAAGCATATGTACCCCATTTAGTATTAAAGGCTATCTTATACTAATCACTTTCCTTTACCAGAATCTGATTGTGCGCAAAATACCCATCAAGGAGAGAAAACCTTTTAGTACCAGCAACAACTTGTAATATTTGTTCCATGGAAGGGAGTGGGTAGTTATCTTTCAAATACACTCTATTCAATTCTCTAAAATCAACACATAACCTTATCTCTCCATTCTTTTTTTTAACAAGAACTAGGTTTGCCAACCAAGATGAATGCTTAATGGGAAAGATGATTTTGGACTCAATCAATTTGGTGAGGTCTTTCCTCATGAGAGGCTCAATCTTTGGATTGATTGGCATTTTCCTTTTCTTAATAGGCTTAGCATTCTCATATAAATATATAGTATGTTGAGCTAGATTTGAATCAAAACCTTTTTAATCATTGTACTCCCATGCAAGGACATCAAAAAAAATTTTGCATAAATCAATGAAAGCATGCTTCTCTTCAATAATACATACCTTTCCAAGTGCAAGAAATTTATCTTTGAAAATATGAACCTTCTCATAGTTTTCATGTTTTTTAGATATGCTTACCTTAGCTTTCTTCATCTGGTCATCTTCATTGAATATGCTCTCAAGAGTCACTAAGATTTTAGGAAGCTTGTTGGAATTCAATTGGATAATCTGCCCTTCATATTGTTGCTATATTTTAGGATAATTCTTGGAAGAAAACTTAGCCTCTTCTTATATAAAAAGTGATATTTTTTTGTCACTATCAAATACCTTCTAATTGGTGACATTATCTGGTATGGATGGTCTCACAATCACCTTTAGATGGGGTTGGTTTTTATCTTCCTTTATGCCCTTTAGAACATGAAATTGAGCTCCAATAGAAGCCAACCTATCAGAATTATTTTTGTCTTCTCTTGGGATGGATGTGATGTTAAAGGATTGTAATTCTTATACAAGATCCAACACTCTATGCTTGTATGACTTTATCAAGGAGTTCTTGGTCAAATTTTTCCCTCTAACTTGGTTCATAATAAGCTCACTATCCCCATATAATTATAGTTATTTAATTCCCCTTTTTCTAGCCCATTCAAGGGCATGGATAAGGGCCTCATACTATAACACATTACAAGTGCATTAGAATTGAAATCTAAATGTTTAATAATACCTCTCTTTGCAAGGTGAAACTAGCATAGCTCCACCACCTGCACCCATCTTACTTCTAGACCCATCAAAGAAGAGCTACCACAAGTCATTCACATCCTCACTTGGCTTCATCAAATTAGGCATGAAATATTCCTTGTCATGCATATAATAGACTCCAATATTTTATTCTTCAATAAACTTGTAAGGATTGTGCTCATAGTTGTCATCTCCCCACTCATCTAGGAATAAATCAAAAGCTCCCTTGAAGGAAGGTCAATGTGAAGCTCCTCTTTATCAATGATGTCATAGTTAATATTTTCCACATTAGGTGAATATGGTTACAATTTATTTATATGGATAGTTTTTAACTCAATCTTCACCTTAGTGCCATATTTTTTCCTAAACACCATGTAGGACCAATTAGCTGCCAAATATCCACCTATCTTAGATGTGAAGTCTCTTGATAAATAAAGAGAAAAATAAGGAGGAAAATATGCCACCACCACATCATGAGAAATTGAAAAGGTAGGGAAATCATTAAGGATCAAATTCAAACCTTTAACTATCCCCATAGTCTTGGTTGGTGATCCATCCGATTGCAAAACTCCTTTAGTCATTAGATCATATTTGAGGCCTAGCTTATCTGTTATGCATTTGGGCATAACTAAAGCACTTTCTCTACTATCTATAATACAATTATGAACCAATAAATCACCAACAATTAGATATATGTAAAAATGATGAGTCTTCTCATCTTTCTTCACTTGACCATCCATAGATTGAGTTCTATTTACCATAACAACATTGTCATTTCTAGATGGCCCAGCCTATTTGCCCAATCCATGTAATTATTTTTGAAGGATATATTTTTGTGTTAGTAATGTTAAATAATCCCATAATGAAATATTAATATGAATATTCTTCATTTTTTCCACCACATTAATGGAAGGATTACTCACCTTGGGGTTCTCTTTATGAACATTGGCACCTTAATGATGTAGCTTGTGGAGATAGAGTTATAGCAGTTCGCCTAAAGTTTGGAATCCTCTAATTTTCTTGCACTTTAGGAACTTTATTATACCCACTTAACATATAAGATGATGTATGGGTTATAATAATTCATTTATTGGTTCCCTGAACTTTATCCATAGCCCTCTTCTTTGATCTAGTGTTGGCAACCACACTAGCATTGGTGTTATTTGAATTTGCCAAGTAATTTATGGCACAAAAATCACCCTTCAAATGATTTATGAGGGTATCATCAATATTATGTTGTCCATTTTATTCCCTTATATATATATATATATATATATATATATATATATATATTATATATCCTTTAAAATTTGAATCTTGAAAATATTGGTTTCCCTGCATCACCATGCCTTGATTGTGCACTTCATTTGCATAAGTCACTTGTTGTTAACCATGGTCAAAAGATGGATAGTTGGGATATTCTTGGACTAGGTTGTTTTGAGTGGGGACAAGGGATTTGGAGGATGAAGGAGAATTAGGATTATATCTTTGATAAGGCTTGACTTGGGTGATTTGACCCTATCCTTGTGCATTATTTTGGAAAGGAGGTTTACTTGTTTACCTAAACTGATTGTGTGTTTGATATGGCCTATAACCTTGAGCTTGTTTCCTTTTGAGGTAAACTAACTCATTTTTAACACTTTGAATCAAGCTTTTAACTTCATGGATCTCATTTGAAGGAGCATCAGTAGGCCTCTCTTGATTAGGCAAAGGGGCTAAAGTTGGTAATGTACCTAGACTAAAAGAATTCAAATTAGGGAATAGTGGAATTGGAGGTGTAGGAGCTATCTTTCCCACTTGGAAAAGACAATTCTTAGTATTTATGGCTATCTCATAGGTAGTAGGCAATGTGTCTCCACCCATATATTGAATCATCACGGTAATGTCACTATTCAATGCTTTCAAGTAGTACAAAAATGCAAAGTTTGAGGTTGGCCTCACAAGAATTGGGATTCTATCCCAAGTTTTCTGAAACCTAGTATTAAAATCCTTCATGAATTCATGTGTTTCCCTTTTTATTGTGGTCAATGACTCAGCTAGAGATAGGTGATCACTCTTTTCCCCAAACCTATTAGTCAATAAATCTCCCAATTCATCCCATGAGCTAATGGAATTTACAAGTAGGGTCCCATACCAATCTAAAACTTTTCCTTTGAAATACAAGGCTAACAACCTAATAGCTACATTTTCTTAGGTGATGTTGTGAATATTACAAAAAAAACCTATATTCCTAATGTGCTCAATGGCAAAAATAGGACCATCACCACTGAAAAATGGGACACTTTTGAGGGTTGTTCCTAGAATTGGATCATATTGAGCAAGATTCAAGGGAGATGCACTGATGAAAGGCACAAAATGTTGTCTTCTATCCATTTTGGAATGATGAATATAGACATTAAAAATGTAATGTAACACAAATTTATAATCTTTGGACACAAGATCTCTTTTATAAGGATGAGTGTTTACGAACCTATACCTTTTAGTGTAATATGGAGGTAGTTGCACAAACTCGAAAGGTACACCTTTAGAAATAGATCTAGTGGTTACATTTGGCATGGAAATAAGGACTAATCATTAACCAAAGACTTGAGTTATTCAATGGAGTCACCAGGTGTTTAATATAGATGTTCTTTTTTTACTTTAACTATGCCAAGACTAACACCAGTCTTGAACAATCTTCTAAGACTTAGAGGTCCCACCAGGCATGCCAAAAATTGTTGACACTTGGATTTTCACCCTTGAGGAAATGCTTAGATATCCTCATCCAAGTGGCACAATGGAAACATCTCTCTTGTTGTGGGTGACAATTTTTTTGAGATGAATCTTTAGATAAAGGGCTAGTTCCCTTGATGCACATTTAAAACTCTCTTTTGAATCACAATTGTGTATGAAAAAGGTAAGTAAAATGACTATGAAAAAACAATTGATAATGCACCAATGTATGATATGCTCCCAATTGACTGGAACCACTACTTAAAGATAAAACAAGGTGTTTTCTTGCACAAGACTCATAACTCAAGAACCATTGCTACATCAATATTTCTTATGCTAGATTCAAGAAGGTATGTAATTATTATGAAGGGAATGAATTATTCCAAAAGGGATACAATCATGAACCACTTCTAGGATATCTCTACACTTAGAAAAGAAACACTAGAAAAGACTTGAAACAATCTTTTTTCTATAAATTGGTAGACCATCAAGAGTGCAAGCTAGAAAAGACAGTATTTCACTAGACTATACCAATAATGATTCAATTATTACTCAATATTATAGAATATGAGAGGCAATCACACTTATATATCTCTTCAAGAGTTATTCAAGTACAAATCTAGCTAGAATTTCCCTAATAACCAATAGAGGATCCTGAATAATCCAAAATAATGCATATATATAGCCTTTAGGAGGGAGTCAAACAATCAAGGTAAATCACTTGGACATGTGTCATCTTGGATGAGAATCAGTTACATTTGTAGGAGTTACAACAAAATAGATGCATCAGTTATAATTTATTACAACTGAATAGAAGCATCAATTATGTTTTGTTACAACTGAATAGAAGCATCAATTATGTTTTGTTACAACTAAACAAAAGTATTAGTTATGTTTTGTTATAGTTATTACCTCTTTTTCATCTCTGGGTTCCCACCAAGATCTTGATTCCAATGGCTATTTTCCATAACCTAAAATTGTCTTTACATAGGTTGTCATCTTTTAGGTATTTCTTTCAGACATTTGTTTCTTGTATGTATTGTGCCATGAAATTCCTTTGGCATTTTGAAATGATCTTTTCTTTTAGATAATTTGTCCATGGCCATTTATCTTAAAAATTTTCATCATCTTATTTTCTTTTAGACAATTTATCCATAGCTATTTGCTTCTCTCTACATTCCTTTGGCATATTGAAATTTCTTTTCTTTAAGCTTTTCCTAAAAAGGAACCTCTGTTGGGGATCAACCAACAATGTTGATTACACTTATGAAAGCAATAAACGCAAAATTAAATCAGAATGATAAGTAACTAGAATGATAAATAGCAAAGAATAAGAGATACAAGAAACCACCCTGAAAACTTGTATTAAACTCTTTACAGAAGGAATACAATTGAAGAAACTTCTCTTCTTCCACACCTCTCTCAGATGTACAGATCTATCTCTAGATCTCTTTCCCTCAAGAGCTCTCTCTCTCAAGTATAATCAACTCTAACAACCTGGATTGATTCACATATACAATTATGTACTGTTCTCTCAACATGCTACAATACAATAAGCTAAGAAGATCTATCCTATTATATAATAATTAGGAAACATAAGCATGCATTTACAACCAATAGTTATGCCTCTTAAATAAGGGCACTAAAATAGTCTTACTAATAATAGAGACGTGGACTTAAGACTATCACTTAATCCCATCATGCAAACACTCAGTTCTATCCATGGAAATAGCTTTCTGGATGCACAGGTAACCGACATCAGTTCTTACCTATTTGCCTGTGACTGACGTCGGTCGATTCCTACCGACATCGACATCTCTTAAACTGCTCCTGACCGATGTCGATCGCTCATGATCGATGCCGGTGACTATGTAAACCTGCAACTACTACAAAGCACTCCTTTGGTGAAGCTTTTAGCTCCACACCTTAACAATCTCCCACTTGGAGATAAATAGCTACACCAGTACCTTTACAGCAACATCTTCTAGCTCCTCCATCTTTAACTCAATCATGAAGACCAATAGAAGTTGAATGAAGATTCAACTTCTCCTTTATAACTGGCTTGGTTAACATATCAGCAAGATTCTTGTCTGTATGGATCTTCTCCAGCTTCAACTCACCATCCTCCAATACCTGTCTTATGAAGTGGTACCTAAGCTGTATGTGCTTTGTTCTTGAATGAAAGGCTAAATTCTTAGCCAATTGAATTGCACTCTAACTATCACTGTATAATCTACAACTCTCTTTCTCCTTTCCTAGTTCCTCCATGAACCGTGTCATCCATATCATCTCTTTGCTAGCCTCTGTGACTGTAATATACTCTGCTTCTATAGTTGACAAGGCAACAACCTTCTATAACTTTTATATCTAGCTAACCGCCCTTCCACCAACAGTGAAAACATATCATGTGGTGCTCATCCTACCATCCAAATCACCTGCCATATCTGAATCTACATAACCATGTAGAGAATTATCTAAACCTCCATAGCACAAATTCTTACTGTTGGTTCCTCTCAGATATCTAAGATCCACTGGACTACTTTCCAGTGTTCCTTCCCTAGATTGACCATATACTTACTTACAACTCCCACTGCTTGGGCAATATCCGGTCTAGTACACACCATTGCATACATTAAACTCCCTACTGTGGAAGAATATGGAACTCTACTCATGTACTCTACCTCATCATGTGAATTAGAACATTATTCTTTACTCAACTTAAAATGTCTAGCCAAAGGTGTGCTTACCAATTTTGTATCCTGTATATTGAACCGTTTCAACACCTTGTTCACATAATCCTCTTGAGACAAAATCAACCTGTAATTTTTCATGTCTCTCTTGATGCTCATGCCAAGGATTTTCTTTGCTACTCCCAAATCCTTCATGGCAAATGTGTGAGCTAATTTCACCTTAAGCTCAGAGATATCCTGTATGTGTGATCCTGCAACTAGCATATCATCTACATACAACAATAGAATAATATACCTACCATTATTCAATCTCT
The DNA here is from genome assembly GCA_037957365.1 of Torreya grandis. NCBI lineage: Eukaryota > Viridiplantae > Streptophyta > Pinopsida > Cupressales > Taxaceae > Torreya > Torreya grandis. The sequence continues at coordinate 1,433,566 of JARHVA010001115.1, read as the reverse complement.
TAAAACACACACAATGGTTAGATTGACACCTACTATAGCCATGCTTAGTCATAAACCTGTCAAATCTCAAATACCACTGTCTAGGAGCTTGCTTGAGGCCATACAAGATTTTCTTCAATCTACACACTAACTTCTCCTTACCTTTAACCTCAAATCTTTTCGGCTGTTCCATATATATTTCCTCATCCAAATCTCCATGAAGAAACATTGTCTTAACATCAAGCTGCTCAAGATGCAAATCCTCAATAGCAACTAAAGACAATACAGTCCGTATAGAAGTCATTTTAACAACAGAGAAAAAATCTCACCAAAATCAATACCTAGATTTTATGCAAATCCTTTCACTACCAACCTAGCCTTATATCTCATCTGTCTATTCTCACCTTCCTTCAATCTGTAGGTCCATCTATTCTTTAGTGTCCTCTTACCTGCTGGCAACTCAACCAAATCCCATGTTTGGTTCTCTTTCAAGGACTCCATTTCCTCAACCATGCCATGCTCCCACTGATTCTTGGATTTTACTTGTATTGCTTCTTCAAAACTCTCTAGTTCTCCACCATTAGTTAGTAATAAATAGAATAATGAAGGGGAATATCGAATTGGAGGTTTACTTACCCTTTCTGACCTCCTGATGGGCATCTGAGACTCATTCACAACACGTTGTCTGCCCAAATTCTCTAACAGTGACCGACCTCGATCACTTCCAGGCCTGTAACTGGCCAATGCCAGTTCTGCCTGACCAACATCGGTTCCTATCTGGCCGACATTGATCACTATGTGACCAACATCAATTTGTATCCTGCCGACGTCGGTTCCTTCTTGTCCGACGTCGGTCTCTGTGTTTTCTTATTTGTGATTAAATTTTCCTGAGAGCTCATTTTAGACCGTCACCTCGTCCAATTCTCCATTACTCTGCCCAGATTGATTTAGCTTCTTCAGCTGATCACTATACATCACTTTTTCATTGAAAACAACATCATGGCTCCTAATTATCTTGTTAGTTCCTAGATTCCAAAATCTAAAATTGAAATCATCAGAGCCATAGCCAATAAATGTGCACCTCATAGACTTAGCATCTATCTTCTTTCTATTTTCCTTATCAACGTGCACAAAGGCTTCACAACCAAAAACTTTGAGAAATGAGAGATCTACCTTTTTACCTATTGATGCCTCTTCTGGAATTCCACCATCTAGTGCTATAGAGGGTCCTCTGTTAATCAGGTACACTATAGTATCAACATCTTCTGCCCAAAACTCTAAGGTCAAACCAACATGCAATCTCATACACCTTGCACGCTCCATGATTGTTCTGTTCATCCTTTCAGTAACTCCATTTTGCTGAGGTGTCCTTGGAACCATCCTTTGCTTGTAGATTCCATGCATATAAAAATACTAGTTGAACTTGTAGCTGCAGAACTCACCACCATTGTCAGATCTCAGGCACTTCAATCTTCTGCCTATTTCATTCTCAACCATAGCTTTCCAAATCTTAAAAGTCTCAAATACATTAGATTTCTTCTTAATGCAATAGACCCATACCTTTCTTATAGCATCATCTATGAATGAAACATAGTACTTTGATCCTCCAATAGAAGCAACCTGAGCTGGTCCCCACACATCTGTGTGAACAAGCTACAACTTATGCTTCTTCTTTGTTGACCCAGTCTTGAGAAAACTCACTCTCTTCTGTTTCCCAAAAACACAGTGCTCACAAAAATCTAGATCTATGCTTTTCAAATCTAAAAGCTTACCTTTTGACTTAAGAATTGACATTCCCTTCTCACTCATGTGGCCAAGCCTAGAGTGCCACAATTTTACATCCACATCTGAAGTAGATAATATAGAAGGAGAATTATTAGTAACACAATTACATAAATAGAGAGTACCTACTCTCTTACCTCTGACCAATACAAGTGCACCCTTGTCACCTTCCAAGATTCAGCTGTGAGAGTTATTGTACAACCCTCATCCCCTAACTTTCCTACAGAAATCAAATTCCTCTTCAAGTTGGGAACATGCATGACGTCTCTCAACACCCATGTGTTGCCATTCTACATTTTTAGCTGCACTTTTCCTTTGCCAATAATTTTACAAGGCTCATCATCCCCTAAATACACTATTCCAAAATCTCCATGGACATAGTCACTAAAATATTCTCTATTAGGGGTAACATGAAAAGATGCACCAGAATATAACACCCAAGATTCTATATTATTATGCAAAGAGAATATTAAAGCATCTTGTGCAATACCTGCAACCTTTTCTTCTTCTTTTCCTTCATGCTGATTGTCCTCCTTAGGCTTTGACTAGCAATCTCTGCTTATGTGCCCCATCTTTCCACAATTCCAACATTGTGGCTTCATGCCATTTCTGGATTTGGATCTACCTCTCACCTTTGACTTAGACCTTGATCTCCCTTTCTTGCTCTTCTCTTTCTGCCTTCCCCTGGTCTCAAAACTTAAAGTGTTCCCTGATGTTTCCTTTGTGCTTTTCCTATGAATTTTCTCATTCAAGATTACACTAACAACATCCTCTACTTTTAAAATATTTGAAGCAGATGCAGTATTACTAACTGCCATTACCAAGCTATGCCAGCTTTCAGGCAAAGAACATAATATTAAAAGAGCTTTAATTTCATCATCAAACACTATTTTAATTAAACTTCATTGATTTACAATTCCAAGGAAATCATTCAGATGATTAGATACAGATCCACCTTCCTGTATATGCAAATTAAATAACTGCTTCATAAGATATACCTTATTAGAAGCTGAGGATTTTTCATACAAATTTGCTAAAGTAGTCATTAACTCTACTATAGACTTTGCCTGTGATAAATTAGATATCACAGTAGATGCCAAACTCAGTCTTATAGACCCTAGAGCCTTTCTATCAAGAACTTCCCATTCTTCATCATCCATGTCTATGGGCTTCTTTGCAATCCCACCTAATGGTAAGTATAAATCTTTCTGATACAGATAATCCTCTATCTGCATTCTCCAATGTTGATAATTTTTGCCATTGAACTTCTCCATTCTCAGTTTACTTTATTTTGCCATTGCTTCTCCCACTCAAATAGAAATCCCTGTAGAAACCCTTGTGAGTACCCTGTAATCAATACACACTAACCAGATCTAAAACACCTGTTAGTCAACCTGAGCTCTGATACCACTTGTTGGGGATCAACCAACAATGTTGATTACACTTATGAAAGCAATAAATGTGGAATTAAATTAGAATGATAAGTAACTAGAATGATAAATAGCAAAGAACAAGAGATACAAGAAACCACCCTGAAAACTTGTATTAAACTCTTTACAGAAGGAATACAATTGAAGAAACTTATTTTCTTCCACACCTCTCTCAGATGTACAGATCTCTCTCTAGATATCTTTCCCTCAAGAGCTCTCTCTCTCAATTACAATCAACTCCAACAACCTGGATTGATTCACATATACAATTCTATACTGTTCTCTCAACATGCTATAATACAATAAGCTAAGAAGATCTATCCTATTATATAATAATTAAGAAACATGAGCATGCATTTACAACCAATAGTTATGCCTCTTAAATAAGGGCTCTAAAATAGTCTTACTAATAATAGAGATGCAGACTTAAGACTATCACTTAATCCCATCATGCAAACACTCATTTCTATCCATGGAAATAGCTTTTTGGATGCACATGTAACCGACATCGGTTCCTGCCTGTTTGCCTGTGACCGACGATAGCCAATTCCTGCCAACGCCGACATCTCCTGAACTGCTCCTGACCGATGTCGGTCGCTCCTAACCGATGCCAATGACTTTGTAAACCTACAACTACTGCAAAGTGCTCCTTTGGTGAAGCTTTTAGTTCCACACCTTAACAACCTCCTCTTCAGACTTTTTATCTGTGGCTCTCTCTATCTTCAAACTTTTCTATTGGGTAATTTCCTTCAACCTTTTTTCTCAAATGAAATCCTTTAAATTTTGTTAAGTGCCTTTGCCTTTTTGGAAAGTGAAAATGAACCCTTTTGCTTTGAAATGGCCCTTTGAATTTTTTGAAATGGACCTTTTTCGAAGGGAAAAAAGTACACTTTAGGAAAAATGTATAGGACACTTTTCTTAAAGATGATATCCTTTAGGTTTTTTATAAGGTCCACTTTCTTATAGAATGATCCTTTCAAGAAAAGTGTATCGGTCCTTGGCTCCAAAAGTGCCCTTCAGAAAAGTTGTAAATTACATTTCAAAAAAATTGAAGTGATCATTTCTCTGAGAAAATTCCTTTTTGTTAGGAACCCCTTATCCAACGAAAGCACAATTGATTACTTTATTATAAGCAATTAAACATAGAATTATACCAGAATGATTAAGTATCTAGAAACTTGAGACAGCAAAGAATTTGAGAGACAATACACACTCTTGTATTAAATACTACTAGAAGAAAATACAATAAGGAAGATGCCACTTCTTCCTCCACCTCAAAGGCTTGCCACAGCTCAAGACCTTCTTCCCCCTCTCTCTTGCTCAACACAACCAACTCAACAACCTGAGTTGCTATCCCCTCCTTGAATACTTCAACTGATCTCCTTGACCTTACACCTGTAGATCTCCTTAACCTTGCTTCAATGCTTTACTTGTTTGCTTGATTTATAATACATGCCTCATGGGTCTTTAAATAGAATCCCATGCTTACAAAAATAGAACTCTAATTACAATAATTAGACACACAGCTTGTGACTATAATTAGCCCCTAAACATGTAAACACTCACTTCACTTAACTGACTGTTTATCAACAGCAGTTCTAGAACGCCACAGGTGACCAACGTCAGTCCCTATCTGTCTAGTTTTGATCGACGTCAGCTGACTTCCTGCCGACACCAGTTGCCTTCTGCACTAGTAATGACTAACATCGGTCATGATGTCGATGCCGGTACTTCTAAATCTTCAGCAACCTCCTATTTCTTCGTGTCTGCAACAATTGAAGCTTTTAGCTCCACACCCTAACAATCTCCCACTTGGAGATAAATAGCTGCAATTATACCTATACCTGTACACCATCTACTTTGTTCCCTTGGCTCTGTATCCCTCTTTAAAGTCACTCTTGAAGACCAACCACCATAAAACCTGTGATGCTATACCTGTCACTTATGCCAAAATAATTTTGTTGCTCCCAAATTTTTCATGACATACTTCTGAACCAACTCTACCCTTAGCTCAGAAAACTCCCTGTATATGAAACCCTACAACAATCAACACAATACAGTAATAGGATAATGTAGCTAATATTATCCAACCTGGTAAAGATAAGATACAATGGTCAAACCTCCATTGTCCTGTAGCCTAATCAAGACCATATACCATAGCCTTCTGTCTCACGTGTCCATTCACTCTCTTCTCTAAAATGGGAATCCATCCCTCATCCAATGCTTTCTTCTAGCTGACAACTCCACCAACAAATACCTATTTGGTTCTTCTCCAAGGACTCACACTCCTCATCCATGCCAAGCTCCCACTATTTCTGGATTCTACCTGCATTGCTTCTTCACATATTCCTAGTTCTTGACCATCAGTAAGCAATATAAAGAAGGTGAACAATGAATATGAGGTTCACTTACCCTTTCTAACCTCCATATGGTCATTTGAGACTCCTTGATAGCTTGTTGTCCACCCAACATTCATTCTAGTGACCGATCTCGGCCATCTCCCAGTCTGCTCCTGACCGATGTCAGTTACCTGCACTGACCCTGACTGCTGACGTCATTTCCCTGGCCAACACCAATGTCCCCCTTGTCGATGTCAGTTCCTACCTGACCGACGTCAGACTTCTCTGCCTAACTCATACCAACCCTGCTAGTCTACACATGACTAATGTCGGTATCTGCCTAATCGACGTCGGTCCCAAGTGATCAACATCGGTGTCTGTGTGTTCCTGTAAGTGATGAAATCTTCATCCATGAGCTCATCTTGGATCAAACCTCTGTCCATACTACCCTGCTCAGAATTATTTAGCCCATGTGACTGATCTCTATCTTTCATCTCCTCCATAAACACCAAGGCTTCTTTGTTCCTATCAAAAGCATCAAATTTCCTTTTTCTGCAATGAACTCTATCTGTGCTTTCCAAATCTAAACACATACCTTTTGAATCAAGAACGTCCATTCCCTTCTTATTCATGTGACCAAGCCTATTAAGCCACATCTTTGAATCTACAGCTGAAGTAGATAAACCAGAAGTAGAATCAGTAATACAAGTAGATAGATAAAGAGTACCTACTTTCTTACCTCTAGCTAAACCAAGTGCTCCCTTAGTAACCTTCCAAGAATCCACTGTGAGGGTTATTGTGCATCCCTCATCACCCAACCTTCCTATAGAAACCAAACTCTGCTTCAAAACTAGGACATGCATGACCTCCTTCAACACCCATGTGTTGTCCATCTACAATCTTAGCTGCACTTTCCCTTTGCCAAATATTTGACAAGGCATACCATCCCCTAAATAAAGCACTCCAAAGTCTCCTTGTTCATACTCATGGAACAAATCTCTGTTTGGGGATGCATGAAAAGAACCAAAATCTAAAACTCAAGATCCTACCTGACTATCCAAAGAAAGTATGAGAGCGTCCTTTACCATAATATTTGCATCCTTTGCTTCTTCATTACCTTCATGTTGATTCTCTTTATCCCTCAACCAACACTCCTTCTTTGTGTGTCCTCTCTTTCCACAAAACCAGCAGGTGACACCTCTAGATTCAGATCTCCTTCCGACCTTCAAAATTGATTTCCCTTGCTCTACCTTCTCTCTTTGCCTTCCCCTACTTTTTGCACTTAGAGCATTCCCTGATGATTCACCTGTGCTTCTCCTGCGTATTTCTTCATTCAAGATCACACTCACAACATCATCAACTTTTAAGATTTTAGAAGCAGATGCAGAATTACTTACTGCTATAACCAAACTATCCCAACTGGAGCATAAAATTAAAAGAGCCTTTACTTCATCATCAAAAACAATATTGAATGAAGCTAACTAGTTTACCAAACCATGAAAATCACTAAGATGAGTATGTATCGATTTGCCTTCCTACATTTGCAAAGTAAATAGCTGCTTCATAAGAAATACCTTATTAGAAGTCGAGGGCTTTTCGTATAAATTTGCCAAATTAGAAATCACAGACAATGCAAGGCTCAACCTTATGGAACTGAGAGCGTTCTGATCAAGAACACTCCATTCTTCATCCTTCATATCTATGGGCTTACATGTAACCCCACCCAATGGTAAGTACAAATCCTTCTGATACAGATAATCCTCTATCTGCATCCTCTAATGTTGATAATTCTTGCTGTTAAACTTTTCCATTTGTAGCTTACTTTCTTCTGCCATTGTTGAACTCCCACTCAATCAGAAACCCTGTGAATGACCTGTAATCAACAAACAATAACTTGCTCCCTGCAAACTGTAGCTCTGATACCAACTGTTAGGAACCCCTTATCCAATGGAAGCACAATTGATTACTTTCTTATAAGCAATTAAACACGAAATTATATCAGAATGATTAAGTAACTAGAAACTTGAGACAACAAAGAATTTGAGAGACAATACACACTCTTGTATTAAATACTACTAGAAGAAAATACAATAAGGAAGATGCCACTTCTTCCTCCACCTCAAAGGCTTGCCACACCTCAAGACCTTCTTCCCTCTCTCTCTTGCTTAACACAACCAACTCAACAACCTAAGTTGATATCCCCTCCTTGAATACTCCAACTGATCTCCCTGACCTTACACCTATAGATCTCCTTGACCTTGCTTCAATTCTTCAATGCTTTACTTGCTTGCTTCATTTACAATACATGCCTCATGGGTCTTTAAATATAATCTCATGCTTACAAAAATAGAAATCTAATTACAATAATTAGACACACATCTCATGATAATAATTAGCCCCTAAACATGCAAACACTCGCTTCACTTAACTAACTGTTCATCAACAGCAGTTTTGGAACGCCACAGGCGACCGACGTCGGTCCCTATCTGTCTAGTTTTGACCAATGTCAGCCAACTTCCTACCGATTTTGGTTGCCTTCTACACTGGTAATGATTGACGTTGGTCATGTTGTCAATGCCGATACTTTTGGATCTTCAGCAACCTCCTGTTTCTTCGTGTCTGCAATAGTTGAAGCTTTTAGCTCCACACCCTAACACTTTTGGCCTTTTGAAAACACCCCGTCGAGAAAATTGAAGATGACCTTTTTGAGAAAATTATTTTAGACAAAATGTCTGAAATAATTCTTTCGAAAAATTTACAAGTGTCTTTCAAAAAAACTAAAGTGCCCTTCAAAAAAGTTGTTTCAAAAAAATGTTCAAAACAATTCCGTCACAGAAGTTAAAATTTGCCCTTCAAAAAATTTGAAAAAGACCCATTCAAAAAGGTTAAAAATGAAATGTCTAAAATAAATACACTTAAGGAAAATTACTTCAGATAAAAATTCTAAAAGAATTTGGCAAAGGCATAGAACAAAAACCCAAAATAATTTGGTAAAGGCTTAGCAAAGACCAAAAAGGAACTTTTCAAAATGAATAAACTTTTACATTTGTTGTGGGCTTTGTCAAATAGCACTTCTTCCAAAGAAAATCTATGTACTAGACATGGCCAAAGGTATAGACTTAGATGGTTTTTTCAAATAGGGGTGCCTAATTTTGGCCTAAAGGGCCAAAATTTGGTCAACCATTATTCGATAAGGGAGTGATATAAGATTTGGAACATGGGGAAGATGCGTAAGCACACCAAGTGTCGTGACCATAAGAATTGAGGCCCATAAACCAATTAAAATATAAGGGCTTGGATTATGATCAATGGCTCATGTTAATCCAATATTTTGATCCTATGGAGTGAAATAAAAGAGGTTTTTATTAAATACCAATGGCTAGTGTTCAAATGGCATTTATGAAAAATGCTATAAAAAATCTAGACTAGTGCCACATGAGCTCCATGTAGGTAGAAAAGGACAAAATGGAAGATCTTGTGGGCTTAAAAAGACAAAGGTATAAAGGTAAAGGTCCAATTCAAATCTAGAACATATATAAGTCAAAGCCTAGATATCTTCTACCATTAAGGCTTTAAAACCCTAAACCCTATATAAAAGCAACCCACATGGATCCAATTGGCTACAATTATATCAAGAGATAACTTAATTGTGTTTTTTAGCATGAGAGAGATTTCACAAAGATCATCTACAATCTGGCATGAATAATTAGCATCAAATAGAGACCATGGTAGCTAGTAGACAACAATTGAAGGAAGAAGCCAAGATTTAATTGATCATAAATAGTGAGGACCAAGTATTCAAGGATACAAAACTAGACCTAACCACATTGAAAATCCATGGCATTAAGAATTGGTCTGAGATTTTATTTATGATAGAATAATTACAACACATCTCAAATGAAGACCAAAGAAATTCCACCACTAAAATATGACACAGTGACCTGGTTGCCATCTAGATGGCTGACCTCTACCATGCCATGGCAAAACTAGATGTATTACACTATATTGATGTCCTTGCCCCCATTTTTGTTGATTATAGGATTGATGGTGAATGGATTATTAGAGAGGGTAACTCAAAAGAGGTATCATACATTTCCCTTATTATTTTTGAAAAGTAATATAATCTCCCTCTTCCCCATGTGAACCTTCCCAAAATGAGAGAATGGACTAATAGCCATGACCTAGACTCCATCTTAAGACCCTCACTCCATCAAGGGCCCCACATCTTTGGAACCCTTAATGAAAAAATCCCTATCATCCAGTTTAGAGAAGGTATTAGGGTGATTATGACCTTATTGAATAGAGATTTTAGAGTCCCTTTGACCACTTATGTAAACAAGGTTTGGGTCTCATATGTGCACTTCTTGATGGAATAAAAACTTACCCCTTCAATTGGAGATTTGATCAACACCATTCTAACCAAGTAATTCATTGCTATCAAGAAAAAGACCTCCAAGCAATTTTACATGATGTCTTACCTAATTTATGCCCTTCTCACTTCAATCACCTTCCTTGGCATTAAAAATTAGTCCCCAGAGGGTAGGACCACTATCTCACACCACTACTCTAATTTTCACATCTTCAAGTACAAGAATCACATGTAGTTTATATGTGACTACATTTTCCTAGCAATTTTTAAGGCCATCATAGGTGTCCCCATGCCTAGGCTTCACCCCCTCATCAAAAGTTGTGTGGATATATTGGGGATGTATGCTATTATCCTCATTACATAGTCATCAGGATAAAAGGAATCATGTCACAACCCTATATACTACTAGTGTATGTACCGAATAAGCTTGCTAAGTAGGATATTGCCTCCTAGCTCATCTGACATTGACAAGGTGTGAAAAAAAAGGAAATGTCTAATTTACCCCTTCCCCTTGGACATTAGGAAACCCCTAATTAGATATTGGAAGTATGTGGAAGTTATGGTCACACATAGGAATTCGTTTGGATTTCAACTAGATAAACTCAAAATGTGGGATCTAAAGAACAAGTTGGGGATCATTTAAAGGACAAGAAGCTCAATCTTGAGTATATACACCAATTGGGTGTCTATGACACCATATACATCAAAGCCAAGAACTATGGGGAAGTTTGGCCAAGATCCAAGGTCACAACATCAAGCTAGAGCATAGATTGGTCAGGGATAACAAGCCATATGGGGAAACATGGAAAATGCACCCCTTTTAGTACCATTTACTACCTATACTATCTAGGATAGCTCATGAGTAGCCTTAGGTAGATCAACTATAGCAGTCCCAATAGTAGGTTAAACAAATTTAAGATGATCAAGGTAAAGGAAAGGAGAAGGTTAGTGAAATAATATTAGAAGAAAGACCTGGAGAAGGACCCTTGCCTTCAACCATAAAGCAGAGGCCACCTTCCCTAGTCTAGTATGTTGACATGATAGCCTTGGAACCAGAAGAGACACTTGAAGCTACCCTCAAAGAACTAGTGGAATCCTATGGCTCAGAAGGAGAAGAGGACCCTTTAGTAGAGCCCAAAGAAGATATAGGGAAGGAACTTGTCCCAGTGTCCTCCCATGAAAAGAAGAAGGTAGAATTGTCTTTGGTCCAAGTAGAACCAAGGAAGAAACCTAGATTAACCTTCACTCATCCCACTACTGAAGTCAATCTCTTCAGTGATGAATTTTTGATCCATGGACTAGTCATTTTGGACTAGTTCATCTATGGAAAATTGCAAAATATCCCATCTCTCTCCCACTCATGGGCCATAACAAAGGTTGGTGTAGATGTACATGATGATGTGAAGCCCTAGATAAAGGCTATAATGAAGGAATAGGAAGAGAGAAGAATCACGGTCTCCTAAGGCTCAAGAAGTAATAATATGGATGCTTCAAGAGCATCTACTAGCTCTGGAGTGGATTTCCTAGAACTTCCCTAATTTAAATAACTAATTACCACAGTTCATTTCAATCCAGAGATAGTAGGCTTAGAGAGAATAACAACCAAGATAGCCATGGTTGGGATGGAATAATTCACCTTTCAAAAGGTGGAACCTTTTATAGGTTTGAACCCTATTATAGGATAATATCTTAGTGAGGATGCAATAAATAAAGAAGATGTGGAAATCTTGATGGAAGCACATTCACAACAAGATAAGGTTGGAGTTATGGGTCTAAAACAAAGGATCCAAAATTTAGAAAGGAAGAAAGAGAACTTGCAGACGTAGGCAATCTTGTCGATCCTAGATGCCATGATCAAGATGATTGATGAGTCATTATATGACATGTCTGAGGCATTAAATTCAATGAAGATGAGGTAAAGTGCACTAGAGGACCAAGATACATTAGCTAAAGACTTGGTCACCCAATGGCAGGCCTCAAAGGATAATATTGCTCAACTCCTCAACATTCATTTAAATAAGTAGATCCCAAACTTTAGAATCATAAGTATGGGACACTTAGGCACAATCTTGGAGATTATTTTTAATAAGGTTCAAATATTGAGTATCTGGCATACCAAGGTAATGAGACTTCTAAAAGATGATAAAGGGCTCATTAGCAAAATTGAGAAAATTCTTGGTACCATGCTTACCAATCCTGCATAACCTACTACCCTTGGCCTCATTAGTGATGAAGATTATAAGCATAGGGCCACTTTGGTGAATCAAAAAATCCAAGGGAAAATCAAAGGCCAGTCTAGATAGAATAATAACAAGATCTTATATATGATATTGAATGCAAGTGAGAGGATCAACAAAGCTAGAAGCATCAAGGAGGCCTTGGCTAGAAATGATAAAGAATTCAATGAGATAGCAGACCAAGAGGAGGAGTGCATCATGAATCTTAATGTGGATCTTAAGATGGTTGATGAGAAACATGAGAGGGCCATGAGCATCCTCCAACAACAAATAGGGGCCCCACCAACAAGTTAGAACAATATTCTATTCTAATAGAAATTTGGTAACATTTTATAATAGAATATTCCATTATAAAGGCATATTCTAGTTTGTTAGCATATTTGCCTCTAGGTTAGTATGATTTGAAAAGGCATGTGTATTATAGATCTTGTAAGGATAGTTGTTCTTACCTTTATACACCTATATTTTGTAAATGATTGGTATACTGCCTATTCTTCTTATAAAGGCATGTATCGCCATTGTAAAAAGGGAGATATTTCTAAGCAACTTTGTATACTTGAAGAAATTAATAAAATCAAGGATTTCAATAAGGATTGTCCATTTTTGATGTGTTAAATACTATCATATCTTTTCTCTCAATTGTTAGTAGAGGTCTTGAATTTAAATAGTATCTTTGAATTCTAAATAGCATTCTTTAATCATAGGGTTTCTAATTTGTGCATATGCTAGATTAGTTGAAAGATCTTCGGTTCTGATTCATTTTATTCTTTCTCTATATTCAGATGTGTAATATATATTGATTATAGTAGTAAATCCCTAAAGTAGACTTGGTTCTTACTTGTGATTCTTAAACATTTTCCTCTGAAGTTTGCCTGATATATAGTCAGATTTGATCTTATGCTATGTTGTATTATATATTTTTTAAATATATATTCAATGGCCATTAATGATTTTTCATAATATTCAAGACTAAAATTAGCAATCACTTTTTTTTTTTGTCCTGCCCTTTTCTTTGCTCTTTTTTTTACACCATGATCACTTTAGTTTAAGCCACATTATAAATATCCATTTAGAGTAGTCTGTAGCTTAAAGTAGGAGCATAATTCACTAAGTATCAATAAGAGTTCATGAAAAATGGCCCAAGGTGGTTCCCAACCACCAAAATTATATAAATATTATGGAATGGTTATCTTACTCTACTTCTATCTCACCATAGACAACTAGATTGTCAAAACCTATAACTCATGCTCTAAATTTTATAAATTATAAAATGAGAAGTGTTCTTTAAACACTAAGATCACCTGTGGTATACTTAGAAGCATTAATAGATACTATGACGTACATCATGCTCCATCCCTCCTTGAAAACTAACTAGATTTCTATTTTTAGTTTAGTATACTACACATAGTATTACATTGTTACATCTATCTAGGCATACCTCTATTGATCTAACAATCTCCAATAAAAACTATGTTATATCTTGAGACATATTTTTGGTCATCATTGCTATATCATATATTTCATAGCATAACACATGTGTAGGGATCTTTATTCTAAGGTTAGTCATTGCAAGGTCTTCATTCCTACCCTTAGAAGAGGGGGAAATAGATAGGGGTTTTGTCATAGAGATTAGAGCCCTTTACCAATCAAATTTAGTTTTTAGAACACTCAGAATAGCAATCAAAATTCAAAACATGCATAATAGACAAAAAAATAGGGATGAACATAGAACAGTCATTAGAAATAGTAAAGGATAAAAGTTCCCCATTCAAACTACAACACCCTATAATAAAGTGTCCACTTTTCAGTGCTCCTATCTAAATAGTCAAAAACCCAAAATTTTCAAAAATAGATAGAAAGGTAAGGTCAATTATAGTTTTGTCAGCTATAATCTAATTTAGATTAGGTAGTTTTAGTATAATTTTATTTAGATTATCCTAATATAGGGGTTATCATGTACGGCATGATGGATTTAAATTCCAATTTTACATTAGGTAATTGGTATAACTTCTAGATCAGAATCTATGTTATAGACACCAGTGATTGGGGGTAATGTGCATGGCACATTTTCCTTATTTTCTTTCCAATTTATTATATTACCTAGGTATTCTCAATAGTTTCATTCCTTATTCCATCTATAGGTGGTTGGCATCATTTTAGAGTGGCTTTCATATAAGCCTAGTTCTCAATTTTGGAGTGAATTTCATACAAACCTAATCTCCACCTTTTAGAGTGGCCAAGATTGGCCTAGTTCTTAGTACACATTTAGCTATCCATGCCACATTTTTATATTACAAATAATTCATGGGCTTCATGATCCATCTTATATGACACACATTCATACTAGTATCAGTTCATAGTTCACACTTAGTGAGCAATGATGGAGCCAAAAGACTAGTTAGCCTTTGTATTCTTGAGCCACCTACTCAGAAGGATTAGACACACAGTCCAAACATTTATTAACACATGCATGATCACATAGCTTCACTACATAGTGGGTGATGATGGAGTTAAAGTGCTAGCCTTTGTATTCTTGAGCCACCCTTAAGGAATTGAGCACTCAGCTCCATTCATGATATTAATCTTGGTACAATGCATACCCATCATCATTCAACATCATAAAAAAATTTGTATTGGTTTGTGTACTTGATGAGGTGTATTCATTCATTTCTCTTCCTCTCTCTTTTACCTAGCCTTTGTACATTCTTATTTTAGACATAGTGTGTCTATTAAGAACTGATCTACTCCTTATTTTCTCTTGCATATTTACACTTCACACTATGCTCTCTCTATGCACACTCAGCATCACACATCTTCATGGGCTTCACCCTTGTAGGTAAGTTTATGTATGCTTTCTACTTTTCCTTTATCCTAGTATTTCACTTTGTTGCATCACTAGAATAAGGCGGGGGCAAATGTAGTCATATAAAATGTCCAAGCTGGTAGTTTGAGTATGGCTTATGACATCCCATTCATAGGTCCTTTTTACAAGCTCGTACAACCCTTATAGACACCTTTTTGCTCATTTCTAGTCATCCAAAACCTTATAAATGATCATTCCACCTCAGTTAGATAGTATTTCCCATGTTAATCCTATTCCCCTAGGTCTCAATCCTGTAGGACTGGAGCACCCCATTTGGACTATAGAACCCCATAGAGAAGTGTCCTATTTTTGGTGCTATTATCCATTTGCACTTTGAGCCCCAATGGTTATTTTCATCTAGTCCTTATCCTTAATTAGGTTAGCCAAACATGAATACATCTGACCCATAACTAATTATTCCATATAAAATCCCACTCAAAGCTCATTTACAAAGGAGGTGACCAAACTTACAAAAGAAAGCAAGAATACAAATAAAGAACTAAATCAAACTTCCCTATTATTTGCACACAATCATCCAACACAATTGCAAACCTAATAAAATCCTCATACTAGTCCCTAGCCACCTCAAATGCTATCAATTTGGCATTTCCATATGCATCACACTATTACACAAAGTACACTAGGTAGGAGAACTACATATGGCTTGATCTCTCTTCAAAGTATTGGTATGTAGGAAACATTACCATATAAGGGGTGTGTATTTCACATTCAGTACATCTTTCACACTAACCTCCCTCTTTCTCAAGTGACTCAAATGTCATTTTATCAAGCATGATGGAGGGTTAGGGTTTGAAGACAAAATCAGCTCCATAGCAAGTTTTGTTGAAGACCAATGCTTGATTTCTCATAGGCATACTCACATAGGCACAACATAATTACCCATAAAGTTTTAGATCTCTATGATCAGTTTGGATAATAGAAAAAGGAATGGACAATAGTTTTGAACACTAAAGCATCCACTTTTTGGTGCTCCTATCTTTTTGCCCAATGAAATCTAGATTCAAGTTTATGAGACCTTCCTAGTCTTATACAATTGTTTTCAACCTCTATATTAGTCATCTCAATATATTATCTAGATAAGTTATATTTATTCTTATTTATTTCTATTTTTAGAAAGGTGAAAAAGACAAATAGTTGCATAAATCAGAACTATATTTATTGATATATTCTATACTAATTTATTAATCTAAACCCTTAACTAAAATAGGAATAAAACTCCATTATTCCCAAATAAGTTAAATCAGTCCCAAAAATTGGTAATAGGTAAATCCTCTTGCACCAAGGAGGTGGATGGCTCAGTTAGTAAGTTAGGATGGTCAAATGGGATAGTTTATTGATTAGGGGATACATGTTATGGAGGGGTCTTGAAGCCACTTGAAATGTCAATAATCTAGTTTTATTATTGCACTTTGATTAAAATGTACCTATGGCATTTGGATAGTTGAGGTCACATTGACTTATAGTATGTGGGGGTTTTAAGAAGGATCTCCATTAATGATGTTCCTAATTTTATAACAGGTAGTCATTTATGGCCATCCTCATTCCTAGGAATAAAAAAGATAAAAAACAAATGTGTATAAAAGTAAATATTTAAAAAATAATTTGACACAACAAAAATTTACATACGTATCCAATACAAGACAAACTAATTACAATAATGGAAAAGGATTATGACACTAAAAAAAAATTATAATAATTTTACATGACATAACTATTGACAAGAGAATTGGATCATGATATAATAAAAAAATTAAAATGACTAAGTTTAGATATTGACAAGATAACTTTAAAAGATTTAAAGATAACTTCAAAGGATGTATAAGGTATTTACAAACTTAAATGAATTAAAACAGATTTTTCTATAAATAACATTAACCAAACATTAATCTAATTATATGGGATTTGACTATTATGTATAAAAAAATTAAACTATGTAAGTAAAAGGAACAATGATGATGACTATTTACAAGATTGGTTAAAATAATAAAATGGCATATAAGGATAATGATGACCTAAAACATTTTTACACAAATATTTTTTTGAAAGATATGAATATTTATAGGATGATTTAATGTATTGATAATATTTATAGGAGTAATCTAGATAGATGATAGTGATTAGTGATGATCGAGACTAGATCAAATCAGTTAGATTATAATCCCAAGAACTAGATAAAATTTTGAAGATTATGTGTTTTACAAAATGTATTATACATCTTGGAGGAGGAATAATTAATGACCCTTCTCTAATAATGAAACTCATGGGTATGGGCAGGTGTATACTTAGGATAATGAATAGGGATGAGTATAGTTTGGTGTGATCGAGGTTGATAGGGAGAAGAGCCATCTAAGATAACTCTATTTTTATTTGGATGTGGATATTCAAAGGAAATATTGGTTGTAGAGTCGATTAGATGTTCCAAATGACTCTTCTATAGTTATCCCCTTCATTAATTTGCTCTATTTTTTAGATGCATATCTCCTTATTTTTTAAAAGCATATATATTATACCCATTATTGGGATCGGGTCATACGGGAGGTGAATGGACAATATGGGATGATAGAATGATGGGAGATGGCAAGTGAAGTGATGGTGGATGGGAGTGCCCCCAAGTATGGGTTCTCATAGACAGAGGATTTTTTAGGCCCTCTAGGTATAAAACCATTTAAGATGAACGATATTCATTGCCTTGTCAAGTTCATCTCCATCTATATTGGCCAATTTACATACCTCTGACCCAAATTTTCTAATAATAACATATGTCCCAAGCCAATTTTCTTCAAATTTCCCTTTCTTTTCATGTTTAGCATTAGTGTTTTTCTAATTTTCCTTAAGGACTAGGTCACCAATTTCATATTCTTGAGACTGGATTTTCTTACGATATTGTCCCTTGATTTTATTTTGATATGCCTTGAGATGATCAAGAGCATTATGATGTTTCTCATCCAATAACTCTAATTCTTGGATCCATTCATTTATATACTCATTGTTTGTTATCATGCCCCATAAAGATATACATAATGAGGGGAGTTCAACTTCGACTAGCAATATTTATTTTATTCCATATACCAAAGAGTATGTAGTGTCCCTAGTAGACATTTAGATATTTGTTATAGATGACCAAAGTGTCAAATATAACTTTAGATTCCAATTTAGTCTAGTGTCATTAACAATCTTCTTAATTATTTTTATACGTGTTTTATTTATTGCTTCTACTTGTCCATTACCCTTGGGGTAATAAGGTGTGTATAAATGATGCACAATATGATATTTATTACATAGGTCTTCTAATTCTTGATTCTTAAAATATTTTCCATTGTGTGATATTTTTTTAGATGGGATTTCAAAATAAAAAATAATTTGATTGAGAATGAACTTAGATATCTGAAGACCTTGTCACATATATGAGTGATGTAGCTTCTACCCATTTAGTAAAATACTCTATGGTTAGAATAATGAACTTGTGTTCATCTAATGATGTAGGATTAATCTTTCCTATAAGATATAATCCCCATAATAAAAAATGGCATGGACTCATTATAGGTTGAAACTCCTGAGCTAGGGCATGTATGAGATTCCTATGTTTTTGATAGGAGACACACTTGTGCACATACTGACAAGTATCATGATCCATTATTATCTAATAATATTTGGTTTGGAGTAAATTCTTAGCTAGGGCTATTCTACTAACATGTCCTCCATAAATACCATCATGAACCTCCTTGATTGCAATAAGGGTCTCTTCTAAGTATAGGCATCTTAACAAGGTCCTATCATAGCCTCACTAATAGAGTGTGCTACCAAGGATGGTGTAATGGGATGTGCATTAGATAAAGTATTCACATTGATGATGATTGAGATCTAATAGAAGGGTATTATTATGGAGGTAGGCATAAATATCAAGGTAACATGCTTGATTGGGATCAGGGATTGTACAGATTTGATAATGAGTCAAAAATTGATGTAAAATCAATAATAATTTTTCAACTATAAAATTTCCTTCAAGGATGTCTTTTGGGAGATGAATTCAAGACCTGGTATTGGTCATTGTGTCTATAGTTTTGTTACTTCTTCTTGGTACTTATTCAAAAGTTATAAACTAAAATTTTTTCTTTAACTGATCAACCATTTATTTTTAAGGAAGCACTTCTCATCCTTAGTTTGAAACTCTTCATTAACTTATTTGATAATCAATTGAGAATCCCTGAGGACCTAAAGATGTTGAATATTCCATTGGATGGCAAGTTGTAACCCAAAAATTAATGCCTCATATTCTGAATGTTATTGGTGCATGAGAAAGATATTCAAAAAGCTTTATGGATTAGGTCTCCTTATAGTGTCACCAAAAGGATTCCCACTCCTAACCCATGCATGGTAAAGGATCCATCAAAATATAACTTTTGTCCTGATAATTCTTTAGTTATTAATATGGATTCATCAAGAAAGGCTGTTGTTAATGGTTTTCTGTCTATTATGGGTGGTTTTGCTAGTTGATCCATGATAATTTACCCCTTGATAGATTTTTGATTCACATACTCAATGTCAAATTCACTTAACATAATCCATTTGTCCATTCTTCTTATTAGGTCAGACTTGGATAAAATGTATTTAAGTGGATCAACTTTTATGATTAGCTTGACTTGGTTATTTAACATATAATGTCCAAGCTTTTATGAAGTGAAGAACATGACCAAACATGTTTTCTCTATAGGGGTATAATTGATCTCGTATAAGATGATTGTCATGCTTAGTTAATATATATCTAACTCATTTCCTTCATTTTTATGTTGAGATAAGATATCCCCTATATCACATGGCATAGTGGATATATACAAAAGCAATGACCTTCCTAATATTGGTTGTGAGACTACCAGAGGATTCAAAAGATTCTGCTTCAAGTTGTCAAACACTTTTTGACATTCCATATTCTAATCAAAATGATCTCCTTTCTTTAAGAGATGAGTAAATGGATGGCACTTATCTTCCAACTGAGAAATGAAATGATGAATGGTTGATAATTTTCCTTGAAGGATTTATAGTTGCTTTAGGTTTTTTGATGGAGGCATGCCAATAATAGTTTTTAACTTAGAGGGATCTACCTCAATTCCTCATTAGGATAATATAAACCCCAAAATATTTCCTAAAATGACTCTAAACACACATTTATTAGGGTTTAGTCTAACTTTATATTCTCTAATCCTCTCAAAGATCCATCTGAGGACCGTTAGATGTTCTTCTTTAAGGTTTGACTTTCCTAAGATGTTATCCACATAGTCTTCCATAATATCATGCATCATGTCAAGTAAAATTATTGTCATGGCACTTTGGTAGGTTGTTCCAGTATTTTCAATCCAAAGGGAATCAGTTGGTAATAGAAAGTCCCCCATGGAGTAATGAATGCAATTTTATGTTGATCTTCTAGAGTAATTTTGATTTGATTATACCCAAAAAATCCAAGAATGAGGGAGAGCATTTCATAAATTTTAGTGGAGTTCATGATCATGTTGATATTTGGTAAAGGGAAGTCAAATTTTGGACATGACTTATTTATATCTTGTAAGTTAGTACAAATAAAAATCCCTCCTTGAGGTTTTATGATAGGGATGATATTAGAGATCCATTCAAAATAATCTATTGGTCGAATGAATCCTACTTCCAAGAATTTTTGTAACTCCTTAACCAATAATGCTACCTTTAGATGCATTTTTTGGAGCTATTATTTAGTTGGTTTAACATTTGGATGCACCATTAAATGATGTACCACAAAATTAGGATCTAATCCAGCCATGTTAGAGTAACTCCATGTGAATATGTCCATAAATTCTTTGAGACTCTCTATAAGAGTTTGTTGTTCCTCAGAGGTGAGAATTGCCCCCAATTTGATAATTTTAGTATTTTCTTTAGTTTCAATATTAATTTTTGTGACCTAAATTATGGAAGGTGATTGATATTGAATATATGTTGTGGGTGATGGTATCTCTTCTCCTAAATAAAACTCAATTGGGATCTCCGTACCTAGATCTTGATAAAGCTCTTGTTTATTAGGGTTTAGTTGGATTTGTTCTATATCTAGAGAGGGGTCAGATTCCACTTATACTTGGTTTAATGACTCTTTTTTCTCTATAAAATGGGTGAGTGTAATTAAATTGATAGTGAATCCTATTTTTTGATCTCTTGATGGCATAAAACTTCAAGCTCCCATATACTCAATAATAGCCTCATCATTTTGAAACATATCAAAGGATGGATCTTTCCTATGATCCTAGTCTATTAGTTTAGGGTAGCAAAGGGAGATAGTGATAGTGTAAATGGTAGTCTTGGATAAGAGGTTCATGGTAGGCACATATTCATAGAGGTTATAAGTATAATATGTCTTGACTTTATCATAAGTAGACTCTTCAAGAATCAAAGAAGTGTCCATAGTGATAGAGTTGAGTTCAATGCCTAATGGTTTATACCCTAGGCCAAGTTGTCTCGAATGTTATTGAACAATAATAGGATCTATCCTCCTTTGTTCCTCTCAACCTAGTCTTCTACCCTTATAATTCATATTTTGGAGTATTTTATATAATTAGGGATATTTTTGCTTTTGAAAATCTAAGGCCTCATCTTCATGAATAATCTAGGAATCATCAAGCTCCTTGAAACATTATTATGATAACATCCCTGTACTTGTGAAGGTAGTTATCCTAAATTAATAAAAAATATGTTTATCTTTATTCATAGTTGGGGACCTATAACTACGTGGAGATAGTGGAAGGTCTCCTACATAAAGGGTTTTATAGTCATATTCCCTGCACCCCTTGGAGGTAATTTTTAGGCAAGTGATTTTCGATGACTCAAATGAAGTGGGTGATAGACTATCAAGATGTGTCTATTTCATATAGTTTGGATTATAAGACGAGCCTTGGGTACTTGGATAATAAAAATCATGATTTTATTGTTCTATTTTACAGCTATGAAAATGTTTGATTTCACCCTAGATGGTGACGTCCATACCTAAATGTGGGAATTTGAGAAATTGATGAAGGGTGGAGGGTACCATTTTCATTTCATGGATCCAAGGGCATACAAAAATCATATTATAATGGAGATCCACATCAACTACATGGATTAATGTTTGGTGGACTTCAGGCCCCATAACTATGGGAAGATATATTATTCTAGCAAATGGCCTTTCGTTATCATCATAAACCTTTATGATTATTAAAGTAGGCCCTAGTGAAGATTATAAATATCCCAACTTCTTAAGGAAATCAATATTGCACAAATTTAGAGTAGATCCTCTATCTATAATAACCTTCAATATGTTATGATTTGCAATGGATATCTCAATGAATAAGGGATATTTATGTTAAGGGCCTATTGGTGGCATGTCTTGGGCACTGAAGGTGATTTGTTATGAGGGAGATAAGTGACCCACCAAGGCTTTAAATTGACCCATTTCAATATCCCTAGGAACTTTTAATTCATTCAAGACTTGATTTAATATCTCTTGATGTATAGAAGAAGTTTTGAGAAGATCCATAAGGGAGATTTGTGATGGGATCTTCTCGAGTTACTGGATAATATCATATGTCTTATCTAGATAAGTTGAAGCTTTCTTAGGGATGGTGACTTTTTGAGATGAATAAGTAGATAGATCTTTTAGAAGTTTGTTATGAATTTTTATTTTTCTACATCTTGTGGTAATAATGCAATCAACAGTGGCCTCATTAATTTTAAGGATAGGGGTGGTAGATTTACATGCTCTTGGGGGCCTTTGATTTTGATGGTGTTAATATAGTGATATGGGATGGAATGATAATCAATTTTGTTACAGTTAGAAGCTTGACCCTGATCTATTAGTGCAGGTTTTTATTTTTCCCTATTTATTAATTAGGGAAATTGTATTTCTTGTGCATACATGGAGTTTTCCTACATTTGTGGGATAGGCTAGCTTATGTGGAGGTGTGCATCATAGATATGTCATAGGTGTTATAAAAATGTCATGGGTAACTCCCTTGATGGGATTTAATTCTCTATTCTTAGCACCTTGTCACCACCTTTCATAGAGGAGTTGCTGTCTATTCTTGGGGTGCCTTGTCCACCTTTTGTGGATGAGTTACTTTCGTACTCTCCTATATGTATTCCTCACTTTGGCCATCTCATGCTAATCAGATTTTGGTTTTCTCCATTTTGTCTTGTGCAATTTATCTTCTTGTGTTATTTTCAAATTGCTTTAGCATATATGTGGTGTGCACTTGCTTCAACTTGTGTGATCATGTCTCCATTGCACTCGCATTATCTAGATTCTGGCAATAACTCCGATATGGTATCAGAGTGAGAATGGTAATCATGTGTATGGTTATGCTTTTAGTTCATTTTGAAATCAAGAGAAGTGGAGTTCTCTTTGTTTTTTTTTAGATCTGATCTAAAATAATAATAAAATATCATTTATGGTATCATTTCCTATTTCTTGGGAATCCTTGGCCTTTGGGTATCTTGGTTGTCTTCACTTTAGGGGCTGGTTCGGTAGTTAGCCTAGGTGCCATTGTTTTGTGCAAGGATTAGAGGGAGGAATAGCTCTAAGCAACCTTAGTTCCAGTAGTAGAAGTCCTTCCTTCCAACCACACCATCAGCTGTATGACGTCCAAAATAGGCTATTTTTTTCCTAAAAATGGCACAGATTTCTTGATTAAAAGTGGTGCATCACTCCTTCCAGCAAGGTGCCTCCTTCATACTGCCACACCAAACTTCAACAGCTGCATTCTTTCCAAGTTTGTAGGCCGTACGGCATGCTCTTCTAGTCAGTAGTCTGCACTTCTGCGCCTACCTTCAGTTCTGCCACGCCAAGCAGCAAGCATCCTTCCTCTGTGCATGCCACAATATTTTCTTGCCTAAAAAGGTGCCAAGTAGGAAATACAATACGTGCATCAGGTCTGCACATTCATTTTTTTGTCTTTTTTGCTGTTAAAATCTGGACTGTGCCCTTTTTGGGTGCCCCTTCCTTACTTGGTGTCCCATATGGACCCTTAGATGCTTGGCCAGTTGTTCATTTTTGTCTATGATTCATTTTTTTAGTTAAAATTGACTTGATAAAACAAAAATCAGTCAATTTGACTAAATATTCAATTTTATAGACAGTTTTGTAATTTGGGGGTTTTCAATTTAAAACTTGTATCTTCGACCTACGAAGACGAAGGGTGAGGCCCAGGTTGGCGGGAGGCCAATTTCCCCTCACACAAACCTCCTTTGGATTCCTCATTCCATGCCAAATCCAATGAGTATTTGGAATGCCACTTTCTCTCTCAAAATAGGCATTTTTAATGTTTTAGTCCTTTTTTTTGTAAAAACACTAGTTTACGGGAAAATTGAACCTTTAATATCTTGCAAATGATAGCTCAAATTTGGGTGTCATTTTTTGCAAAAGTGTTTTTAATTCAATTCTCCATAGTGTAGGATTGTTATTTGTCAAAAATTCACTAGTTTATAAAGTGCCAAAAATTTGGGTCTCTCGAGACGCATTTTCGACTGAGTCTGACTTCTTGTTTGTTTTAGTCTTGAACTGATTGCTCTAAGATGCATTCTTAGTTGAGTCTAATGTCTTTTGATTGTGCACTTGCATATTTGGGGGGGATCAATATTTTGTGGGGGTGTGATTGCTTTTCACAACTTGCAAATCTTTGCTTTCATTCTCCTTTCTACATAATTTCACAACTTGCAATCAACAGACCTTCACCTAAATTCAGATAAAAATGGATTCTTATCAACTTAAACCCATAACACCCTTCAACTATCATGAATGGAAGGTTAAAAAGTCAATCATTCTTAGAATCAAAGGGTTGTATAGGATCACCATGGGTACTGAAGTAAAACCCAACACTGATGCTGAAAAGGTCAAGTGGTACAACCATAGTGATGAAGCCTATGGATTACTGAGCTTGTCTATGTCTCTAAAACTTCTCTTCCATTTAGAATCCTCTCAAACTCCTAATGACATATGGGACACCTTAGAAAAGTTATTTGGGAAGCTTGATGAGATGAGAGGTCATGAGCTCGAAAACGAACTCATAAGTCTAAGTCCTAGCAACTTTGACACCCTATAGGACTTCTTCACTAAGTTTAAGGCCCTTAGATTGCAATTGAAAGAATGTGGGATATAGAAGAAAGATGATCAACTCATACTTTCTATTCTCGCAAAGTTAGGTCCAAGTTATTCAGTCTTTGTCTCCACTTTCCATGCCACAAAAAGTGCCCTTGACACTACATGGAAAATGCCTTCTTTGGATTCATTCATTGCCAACTTGACTAGGGAGAAAGATATGATAATTCAAATGGGCACAATTAATTCTACTCAACCCCAAGCCCTGGTAGCTAGAAATGGTAAGGATAAGACTTCAACAAAGGAGAAGAAGAAAAAGAACAAGGACCACGAGAAGAAGAAAGAAAACACCAATCCTGCCAAAAATAACACTGAGTCTTCATCCTCCAATGCTAAACCTAAGAAGGAGAAGGTTAAGTGTGCCTATTGTAAAAAGATAGGTCATGATGAATAGAAATGCATGAAGAAACAAATAGATCACCTAACTCATCTTCTAGAGAAGAACAACATAGGTGTTCTTAAGTCCATCAAGCATAATTCATCTACCCAAGATTCTACCAAGGCAAAAGGCAAGGGTAAGGAGAAAGAAAAGGGCAAGGCCTTTTTAGCTACAGCAGCTTCCACATCTTCATGGGTCATCGACTTGGGTGCTTCTCACCACATGGGCTCTTCACTAGTTGAGTTTTCATCTTTAGAGCCTTGTAGCATGACTTCAATTAGTTTGGGTGATGACACATCAATTTCTATTGCAGGGAGAGGGTTAGTTGAAATGGAAGGAGGAACATTCAATAATGTTCTAAGTGTTCCTTCTCTTTCAACCAATCTCCTATCAATGTACCAAATCACTCACATTGGTCAGGGCATGAGAATTAATTTTTCACCATATTCAGTGGTTATCAGGGAGTTGCATAGTGATACTACAGTGGAAGTGGGTAGGGTAGATCACCAAGCCAAGTTATACACCTTCTCACATTTTGTATCAAATTCTTCTCCAATAGCATTGCTGACTCATTCAAATGGAGTTAGCAAATTATGGCATGAGTGGTTTGGCCACCTTAACTACCACTACCTTGAGCAACTTTACAAACATGACATGGTCATTGGTTTGCCTCGTGTCCAATTCTCAAAAAGACTTTACGAGGGGTGCTCCCTTGGGAAGCATCCCGAAGCAAAATTTGACAAAGCAAATCTTGGAGGTCTTCACAACCTTTGGAGTTAGTCCACAGTGATGTATCAGGACCCTTTTCCAAACCATCTTTCATAAGGGCCAAGTACATCCTCACTTTCATTGATGATTTCTCTAGGTACACTTGGATATATTTTCTCAAACAAAAGTCTAAAGTGTTTGAAAATTTTCTAGACTTCAAGGCTCTTGTTGAGAAATAGAGTGAGAAATCCATCAAGGTTCTTTGAACTGATAATGGAGGGGAGTATGTCAGCATCAGGTTTGAGCAATTTTGCACCATAGAGGGGATTGATTTGCATCACACAGTCACTTACAGTCCTTCACAGAATGGGGTTGTAGAATGCAAGAATAGGTTCTTGAAAGAGATGGGTAGCTGTATGATTCACTCCAAATCCTTAGCACCACAGTACTGGGTTAAAGCCATCAATTGTGCTTGCTACATTCAAAATAGGGTTCCTCACAAAGCTTTAAAAGGGATAACACCCTTTGAATCTTGGCATAAAAGGAAACTTGATGTTGAGCATCTTAGAGTTTTTGGATCCCCAACCATGGCCCGCATTCTGAAGAAGAAATGCAAAGCTATGGAATGTCAGTCCAAGCCTTTCATCTTTGTAGGATATTTAGATGGTATTAAGGGATATCACCTTTTAGATCCATTCACTCATGAGTTGTTCATTGAGAGAAGTGTCCATTTTAAGGAGAGTCCTAGAGACTCAACACTTGACACTTATTCTCCCTCATTAGATCTACTTCTTCATGATGATTCTTCATCAGATTCAGATCAGCCACAGTAGGTTCTTAAGCCAGAGACATCTTCTTATTCTTTGAGTTTAGATAGTGAGGATAGTGATGTAGAGTCATCCACCTCTAGTCAGTCAGAGGATGAGGAGTTAGCACCTGACTCGCCCACTTCTGGGCCACTTTGGGCCAGACAGACACTTGAGAGTGTTGGCACTTGGGCAGGAGATCCCACAAATGATAGACATACTAGGGGGGATTTTTAGAGAGATCCACATGCCTTCTTTGCTTCAATTTTAGATCCATAGACTTTTTGAGAGGCATCGGGGGTACCTGAGTGGGATAATGCTATGGAAGAAGAATATTCTTCCTTAATCAAAAATCACACTTGGGATTTGACTTCACTTCCTAAGGAAAGAAAGATGGTTTGATGTAAGTGGATATATCAGACCAAGTTTGTAGCAAATGGGTAATTTGATAAGTACAAGGTGTGATTGGTCACCAAGGGTTTCTCATAGGTGGTATGCATTGACTATTTAGAGACCTTTGCACCCGTTGCAAAGATGACTTCTATTTGACTCACCTTGGGTATTGTCATAACACATGGTTAGGATGTGCATCAGATGGATGTGAAGAGTGCCTTTCTTCACGGAGACCTAAAGGAGGAGATCTACATGGAGTAGCCACCAGGATTTGTTCAAGATTCTTCCTTAGTATGTAGACTTAAGAAATCTATCTATGGCCTCAAACAGGCCCCTCGAGCTTGGTATGCCAAGATGGATTCCTTCCTTCTCACAGCAAGTTTCATTAGGTGCCATTTTGATCCCAATGTCTACTTCTTATGGTAGGATGATTTGCTCTTGATTTTGGTTCTATATGTTGATGACCTTTTGATTACCAAGAGTTCTTCATCGGCTATTGCAGCAGTGAAGGCATCTCTTCAGGATAGATTTGACATGACAAACTTGGGTTTGTTGCACTACTTCCTTGGCATCGAGATCTCACAGTTAGATTCAGGGATTTCTCTTGTAAAGCCTAAGTATGCTCTTGACTTATTGGCTTGATTTCACATGGCTGATTGCAAGCCATCTCCAACTCCCTTTCTATCAGGAGTTAAGCTTGAGGCTGATTATTCTTCACCATTGGTTGATGCCACTCAATATCGACAAGTTATTGGTAGTCTCATCTACTTGACTCACACTAGGCCCAACATATCATATACTGTGGGACTTGTCTCCAGATTCATGCAGGAACCTCATGAGTTGCATTGGAAAGTAGCTAAGAGGATCTTGCATTACATATAGGGTTCACATAGATATGGGATTCATTACAGATTTGACATAGAGGTTGACTTGGTTAGATATATAGATTCAGACTAGGTTGGTGATTCATAGACTCACAAGTCCACTTCTGGTTACAATTTCTCTCTAGGTTTTAGTCCTATCAGTTGGTCTAAAAAGAAGCAAAATGTTATTGTTATATCATCCACAGAGGTAGAGTATAAAAGAGCTATTAATGCAGCTACTGAAGCTATTTGGCTTCAAGGGATTCTTTTTTATTTTGAAATTCCTATCAAGTATCCCACCATCATTTATTATGACAACTAGAGTACCATTCAGATTTGCAAGAATCTGGTTCAGCACCAGCGGACCAAGCACATAGAGATTCACATGCATTTCATTCAGGAGCTTATTCATAGTTAGGTCATTGACTTGATATTTTGCTAGTCTTTAGAGCAGGTTACAGACATCTTCACCAAATCTTTCACCAAGAGTAAGTTCATTCATTTACGAGCTCTTCTTAGGGTGCGGTCCACATCTACAGTAGCATCATCTTCAGGGGGGGCCTTATAGCCTCTTCATTTCTTTTATGTCTCTCTTTTGGGGGGGAGTTTTTTCCTATGAGTTTTCTCCTTTTCTCTATCTTATGAGAGATTGCATTTGTACATGGGTACCTCATCAAGCCTAATTTTTGGGACCCATTTTATATTTCCACACTGCCCACCTAAGTTGTGCTTATGGGGGGTATTAGTGTAGGTTTTTATTTTTCCCTATTTATTAATTAGGGAAATTGTATTTCTTGTACATACATGGAGTTTACCTACATTTGTGAGATAGGATAGCTTATGTGGAGGTGTGTGTCATAGATGTGTCATAGGTGTCATAAGAATGTCATAGGTAACTCCCTTGATGGGAGTTACTTCTCTATTCTTAGCACCTTGTCAAGAATCTAGAACAACAAACAGCTTTGATTCCACTGTCAGGATTAGGAGCATAATTGATTACCTTGTATAAGCAACTAAACAGGGAATTTAACCAGAAGTAATATGTAACTAGAATTCAAAAATAACACAGAATATGAGAGACAATACCCAATTGTATTAATACTCTTTCATAAGGAAATATACAATAAATAAGATGCCACACTCTTCTTTCCACACCTCTAGGACTCCCACATCTCTAGGGCATACAATAATCTCCCTCAAGAGTTTTCTCTCTCAATTACAGTCACAACAAACAACTCAAACACAGAGTTGTTGTTCATCTCCACCAATTAGTAATAATACTGTCAGTCCACCAGTCAGTAACAATACTACCAGTCCACCAAGTACTCAATGTGTTGGGGATCAACCAACAAACTTGATTAATTTTATGTAAGAAATTAAACACAAAATTAAACCAGAATAATAAGTAACTAGAATCAAAAATAGCAAAGAATAAGAGATACAAGAAACCACCCTCAAAACTTGTATTAAACTCTTCTAGAAGGAAATACAATGAAGAAAATCACACTTTCTTCTCACACCTCTCAAATGTACAGATCTCTTTCCCTCAAGAGTTTACAATTAATTCCAACAACCTGGATTGATACACACATATACAATATGTCTTGTACTATTCTTTCTTACATACATTCAAGCTATGAAGATCTATCCCTATTATATAAGATTAGGGATCATGAGCAATGCATTCACAACCATTAGATACACCTCATAATCAAAGGCTTAAAAGAGTCCTGCCAAAAATAGAAATGCAGACATATAACTAACAACTAATCTAATCATGCAAACAATCTATTCCATCCATGAAAATAGACTTTTTGGATGCACAAGTAACTGACATCGGTTCCTACCTGTCTACACATGACCGACGTCAGCTGATTATAATCGACGTTGGCAGTTACTGGTCGACTCCTTGCCATCATTGGTGACTATGTAAATCTAGCAACTTTAGCATCTGTTCATTTGGTGAAGTTTTTAGCTCCACACCTCAACAATCTCCCACTCAGAGATAAACAGCTGCACCAGTACCTATACAACAACATCTTCTAGCTTTTCCATCTTCAAACTCAATCTTGAAGACCAACAAAAGTTGAATGAAGATTCAACTTCTCCTTTGTTACCGATTCCATGAACCATGTCATCCATGTCATCTCTTTGCTAGCCTCTGTGACTGCAATATATTCTGCCTCTGTAGTAGACAAGGCAACAACCTTCTGTAAATTTGAAATCTAACTAACCGTCATTCCACCAACAGTGAAAACATATCTTGTGGTGCTTCTCCTGCCATCCAAGTCACCTACCATATCCGAATCTACATATCCATGTAGAGAAGTGTTTGACCCTCCATAGCATAAATGCCTACTAGTGGTCCCTCTTAGATATCTGAGAATCCACTGGACTGCTTTCCAGTGTTCCTTCCCTGGATTAGCCATATACTTACTGACAACTCCCACTACTTGGGCAATATCTGGTCTAGTACATACCATTGCATACATTAAGCTCCCAACTGTGGAAGCATATGGAACTCTAATCATGTACTCTACCTCATCATGTGAATTAGGACACTGTTCTTTACTCAACTTAAAGTGTCTAGCCATAGGTGTACTTATTGGTTTTGCATCCTACATATTGAACCTCTCCAACACCTTGTTCACATAATCCTCTTGAGACAAAATCAACCTGTGATTTTCCCTGTCTCTCTCTTAATACTTATGCCAAAGATTTTATTTGCTATTCCCAAATCCTTCATGGCAAATGTGTGAGCTAATTTCACCTTAAGCTCAGAGATATCCTGCATGTGTGAACCTGCAACAAGCATATCATCTACATATAGCAATAGGATAATATATCTACCATTATCTAATCTGTAAAATAAACACAATGATCAGATTGACATCTACTATAACCATGCTTAGTCATAAACCTGTCAAATCTCAAATATTATTGTCTAGAAGCTTGCTTGAGACTATACAAGCTTTTCTTCAATCTGCACACAAGTTTCTCCTTACCTTTGACCTCAAACCCTTCCAACTGATCCATATATATTTCTTCATCCAAATCTCCATGAAGAAATATTTTCTTAACATCAAGCTGCTCAAGATGCAAATCCTCAATAGCAACTAAAGACAATACAGTCTGTATAGAAGTCATTTTAACTACAGGGAAAAAAAATCTCACCAAAATCAATACCTGGTTTCTATGCAAATCCTTTCACTACCAACCTGGCCTTATATCTCATCTATCCATTCTCACCTTCCTTTAACCTGTAGATCCATCTGTTCTTCAGTGTCTTCTTTCCCACTGGCAACTCAACCAAATCCCATGTTTGGTTCTCTTTCAAAGAATCAATTTCTTTATTCATGCCAAGCTCCCACTGATTCCTAGATTCCACCTGTATTGCTTCACCAAAACTCTCTAGTTCTCCACTATCAGTGAGCAATAAATAGAATAATGAAGGGGAATATCGAATTAGAGGTTTACTTACCCTTTTTGACCTCTTGATGGGTGTCTGAGACTCATTCACAACATGCTATCCACCTAAATTCTCTGACAGTGACTGACCTCGATCACCTCTAGGCCTATAACTGACCGACGTCGGTTCCACATGACCGACGCCGATTCCTTCCTGACCGATGTTGATCACTGTCTGACTGACATTGGTTACTTTATTGTTGATGTCGATTCCTTCCTAATTGACATTGGTCTCTGTGTTTTCCTGTCTATGATTATTCTTTCCCACGAGCTCATTTTGGATCGTCACCTTGTCCTTATCTTCATGGCCCTGCTCAGAATTCTTCAGCTTCTTGAGTTGATCACTATACATCACTTTTTTATTGAAAACAACATCATGGCTCCTAATTATTTTTTAGTATGTAAATTCCAAAACTGAAATCCAAAATCTCCAGAGCCATAACCAATAAATGTGCACCTCATAGACTTAGCATCCAGCTTCTTTCTATTTTCTTTATCAACATGCTGAAAAGCTTTAGAACCAAAAACTTTGAGAAATGAAAAATCTACCTTTTTACCTGTCCACGCCTCTTCTAGAATTCCACCATCCAGAGCTATAGAGGGTCCTCTATTAATCAGATAAACTACAGTATCTACAGCTTCTACCCAAAATTGTAAGGGCAAACCAGCATGCAATCTCATACTCTATGCACGCTCTAATCTTGTTTTGTTCATCCTTTCAGCAACTCCATTTTGTTGAGGTGTCCTTGGAACCATCCTTTGCATGTGTATTCCATTCATATCACAATACCAGTTGAACTTATAGCTGTAGAACTCACCACCATTGTCAGATCTAAGGCACTTCAATCTCCTACCTGTTTCATTCTCAACCATAGCTTTTCAAGTCTTAAAAGTGTCAAAAACATCTAATTTCTTCTTTATACAATAGACCCATACCTTTCTTGTAGCATCATCAATAAAAGTAACATAATACTATGATCCTCTAATAAAAGCTACCTGAGCTGGTCCCCACACGTCTATGTGAACAAGCTCCAACTTGTGCTTCCTCTTTGTTGACCCAATTTTAACAAACCTTACTCTCTTCTGTTTTCCAAAAACACAATGCTCATAGAAATCTAGATATATGCTTTTCAAATCTAAAAGCTTACCTTTTGACTTAAGAATAGTCATTCCCTTCTCACTCATGTGGTCGAGCCTCTGATGCCACAACTTTGCATCCACATCTGAAGTAGAAATATAGAAGGAGAATAATCAATAATACAATTACATAAATAGAGAGTACCTACTCTCTTACCTCTAACTAATATAAGTGCACCCTTGGTAACCTTTCAAGATTTATCTGTGAGAGTTACTGTGTAACACTCATCACCCAATTTTCTTATAAAAATTAGATTCCGCTTCAGGGCTAGGACATACATGACATCCTTCAACACCCATGTGTTTCCATTCTGCAAATTCAGCTGCACTTTTCTTTTGCCAGCAATTTTATAAGGCTCATCATCCCCTAAATAAATTTTTCCAAAATCTCCCTAGACATAATCATTGAAAAATTCTCTATTTGGGGTAGCATGGAAAGATGCCCTAGAATATAAAACCCAAGATTCTATTTTATTATGCAAACAAAGTGAAAGAGCATCTTGTGCAACAATACCTGCAACTTTTGCTTCTTCATTACCTTCATGCTAATTCTCTTCATTAACCTTCAACCAACAATCTTTCTTTGCATGTCCTCTCTTTCCACAATTCCAGTAGGTTATCTTTCTTTTTCCATTTCTAGATTTGGATCTATTCCTCATCTTTGACTTAGACCTTGATCTCCCTTGCTTTCCCTTCTCTCTTTGCCTTCCCCTGCTTTCAATACTTAAAGCATTACCTGATGATTCCCTTGTGCTTTTCCTGCGAGTCTCTTCATTCAGGATTACACTAACAACATCATCTACTTTCAAGATATTTGTAGCAGATGCAGTATTACTAAACTATGCCAACTTTCAGGCAAAGAGCATAAAATTAAAAGAGATTTAATTTCATCATAAAAAAATATTTTGACTGAATTTAATTGATTTACAATTCCATGGAAATCATTTAGATAATTAGATACAGATCCACCTTCCTGCATTTGCAAATTAAATAATTACTTCATAAGATATACCTTATTTGAAGCTGAGGGCTTTTCATATAAATTTGCTAAAGTATCCATTAATTCTACCATTGTCTTTGCCTGTGACAAGTTATAAATCACAAAAGATCTCAGACTCAATATTATAGATCCAAGAGCCTTTCTATCAAGAACTTCCCATTCTTCATCTTCCATATCTATGGGCTTTCTATCAACCCCACCCAACAGTAAATACAGATCTTTCTGATACAGATAATCTTCTATCTACATTGATAATTCTTACCATTAAACTTCTCCATTCTCAGTTTACTTTCTTCTGCCATTGCTTATCCCACTCAAACAGAAACCCCTATGAGTGACCTATAATCAACACACACTAAATAGATCTAAAACCACCTGTTAGTGAACTTGAGATCTGATACCACTTGTTGGGGATCAACCAACAAACTTGATTACTTTTATGTAAGCAATTAAACATGAAATTAAACTAGAATAATAAGTAACTAGAATCAGAAATAACAAAGAATAAGAGATACAAGAAACCACCCTGAAAACTTGTATTAAACTCTTCCAAAAGGAAATACAATGAAGAAAATCACACTTTCTTTTCACACCTCTCAGATGTACAGATCTCTTTCCCTCAAAAGTTTACAATCAATTCCAACAACCTGGATTGATACACACATATACAATATGTCTTGTACTGTTCTTTCTTACATACATTCAAGCTATGAAGATCTATCCCTATTATATAAGATTAGGGATCATGAGCAATGCATTCACAACCATTAGATACACCTCCTAATCAAAGGCTTAAAACAGTCCTGCCAAAAATAAAAATGTAGACTTACAACTAACAACTAATCTAATCATGCAAACAATTTGTTCCATCCACAAAAATAGACTTTTTGGATGCACAGGTAACCGATGCCAGTTCCTACCTGTCTACACATGACCGACACCAATCGATTATAATCGATGTCGACAGTTACTGGTCGACTCCTTGCCATTGTCGGTGACTGTGTAAATCCAGCAACTTTAGCATCCACTCATCTGGTGAAGTTTTTAGCTCCACACCTTAACACAACGTACTCCAAGTCTGAGTACACCACATACTCCAAGTAGATCTCACCTGATCTTGCTACCTGTTGTGTTGCTTATCTCCCTAATCTTGCTGCCACCTATAGATCAACCTGGTTTTGCACACCTGCAAACCTAGATCTCGCACACACACACACACCTACAGATCAACCGACCTTACTTACCATGTAGATCTAACCTAATCTTGCTACACCATAGATCAACCTGGCCTTACACACCTATCAACCTAGATCATACACACCCAAAATAACCCTTGTCCTTACCTCACCAAGTCCTTATGATTCTCCCTTGGATAGAACCCTTCTAATTTTATAGAAGCCTTTTGGTTTTACAATCTTACAATACAGCCCATGGGTCTCTTAAATAGATCACATACAAATAATAATTAGACTTCTAATTACAATAATTAGAACCACAGCTCCAAGACTAAAATTAGTCTTTCACATGCAAACTAACTGTCCGTCTAAAATTAGACCAATTCCAGAGACGCATGCACACACAGGCTACTAACATCAGTTCCTGTCTGACCAATGTCAACCGACCCATAACTGACGTCGATTATTGTGAACACTAAAGATGACTGACATCGGTTGATCAGACCAACGTCAGTTTCCTGTAACTCAGCAACCTCCTCTAATTTGCATCCTGGTGAAGCTTTTAGCTCCATAATCTAACACACCTTGTCACCACCTTTCATGGAGGAGTTACTATCTATTCTTAGGGTGCCTTGTCCACCTTTTGTGGAGGAGTTACTTTCATACTCTCCTATATGTATTCCTCACTTTGGCCATCTCATACTAATCAAATTTTGGTTTTCTCTATTTTGTCTTGTGCAATTTATCTTCTTGTGTTATTTTCAAATTGTTTTAGCATCTATGTGGTGTGCACTTGCTTTAACTTGTGTGATCATGTCTCCATTGCAATCACATTATTTGAATTCTAGCAATAACTCTAATGTGATCCCTTAGTGGTTTATTTTGTTTTTGGTCATGCTTTGGCAGAGGTTCCTAATATATCCCCAATTACTAATTTTTGGATTGACTTGTTTGACTTTCCCCTTCAACTTCTATCTCCCACTCTTCGATTAAATTTAAGATGAAATGTATTAATTGCATACTTTTTTGGTATCATGACCTTTGAATCAATGGTAATGGATGAACTCATATTGACAATACCAATCAAGGTGTCTCTTATTATCATCCAAGGGTTGAATCTCTAGGAGAGTTGTCATATTGGTAGTAATTAACTTTTTTAGGACCATTTCAATGGGTACACCAAGACTAGTAAGATGACATTTCCTCACTCTAAACCTTGGTTTTCCCTTTAATATAGTAATTTTGGAGATATTTTGAATTTTAGTAGTGGGGGAATATTTTTGTACCATTTTTACATGTTTTGAATCAGTAACGTCATCTCCTATTACATTCTTATTCATATTGAAGACTTATAGCTTACCCAAAAAAGCATTATCTTAATTTTGAATTTATTCATTATGGGTATATTACTTAATTGTTCCCCTTTTAATAAGTGCCTTTTCTATCTAGATACCCTTTTATATAATCTCATTAAATGATTTGGCACATTATAATTTTAATTGATATTTTAATTTAGCATTTAGATTATCAATTAAGATCTTAACCAACTCTTTTTTAGGGATAATACATTGGAAGTGACTAGTTAGACTCCTCCATCATTGTAAAAAAGATGTTAAAATCTCTCCATTCATTTGTTTGGTATTATAGAGATCAATCATACAAATTTCATGTTTTATATTAAAAGAGAAATGTCTCACAAATTTGTTGTTAGTTCCTCAAAAGTAGTAATGGACCCCTTAGGTAAATGTATAAGCCATTCAAGAGTAGATCTTGTGAGACTTTTAGGAAAGAGTTAGAGTATATAAGCATCATTATATGTGACCTCATGGAAGGCTTCATAAAACTCTTAAACATGGTCGCAAGGGTCCCCTCTCCACTTATATTTATCAAATTTTGGAACTTCAAAATGTGTTAGGAAAGGTATCTATAAAATAATCATTTCTAATGGTGGTGTGAAAAAGTCTTCATATCTATATTTCATTGCCTGAGTACGGGGTCCATCCAATGAAGAGTTTCCTTCATCATCTTCCACTCTTTGGTAAAAGAGGGATCCATTAAGGGATTGAAAGTATGATTTTATCTTGATTTTGGTTTTAATAGGTTAATATTAGTGTTTCTAGTGGTTCTTTTGGGTGATGAAGGTATTTTATTTTTAGAATGGATTTGGGATGCAATGGAGTTAATTTATTGGGTTAGCTGGTCTAGGTGATCCTCTAAGGTAGATCTCCTTTTATCAGCCTCAATGTGATTATTTTGATGGGCTTATTCTTCTTATTATAGTTCTTGTTCATGATCTACAAGCTCAATGTTCCCCTCTTCTTGGTTAGGAACATGCGTGTGAGGAGGAGTGTTGGGTATGGATGGTGGTTGAATGAGATGTTATAGGAGATTAGGGTTAAATGTATGGGGTAATTTTACCCCCATTATAATAACTTTGGCTAAGATTTGGTCTCAGTTTTCATATATATACTGTTCAAATTGGGATATAACTTTATCATTTTTGAATAAGTCATTAGTGAGTCTTTCATCTCCTCCAGGAGTATGCATGTCACTTTGATTTTGTTCATTATCCCTACTTTGTTCACCTAGTGTCCTTAGGACATTGTCTTCCCAACTTGATCCTTGTCATAATCTTAGGACTTGATCATGGGTCTTAATTGGCATGGTCAATAATTTAGGGTGATATGAAGATGATTAGATGTGGTTTTAATATGAGGCAGAAAGAAGTGTGACTTTGAGCATTAAACTTGTCTTGAGTTTTATACTAAAGTGGTCAAGATGTTTAGAATGGATGTGATAATATTTGGATTTTGAGATTAAGGATTATGATGATCAAGTGTTACCAAAGTTTCAACCCTATGAAGGTCTAACCAAGCAAGGAGATTGAATGATGACATGACTAAATGCCTTTATTCACATTAGCGAGAGATGATTGGATAGAGGCTAGTTATGAATAGGCGGGATGATAAGATCAGATCGTGCTAGATAAAACCCAACATAGTTATAGAGTTTGGTAATATTTAATCAATGTAGTATGTTTTGGAATGTATGAAGTGATGAATAGGATGATTTCAAGACTTTTAAGAAGGATAGATGACAACTATAACTTAGTTTCAAGATGAAATTTAGTACTCAAGATTGTGGAGGATGGGATGAAGATAAAAATGATTTAGTTTAAGTCTTAAAATGGAAATTCGTCTTAAGGGTTTTCTAGGTGTTTTCATGAGAAAGGGAAAAGGGTAACTCAGCGTATAAATAATATGGGTCTAACACTACACACACACAATCACACCAATCACATCAATCACAAGCCCTAATATTTAGTAAACCAAAGGGTGTGTAACTTGATGAGTGTACCATCTAATAGATTTATGAGTGAGGTTGTAGGTTGGTGACCCATTATGGAATCTATCAAACCCTCTCAACCCCATATGCATTTGACAAACACTTGGGAGTTGATAATGACTCTAGTAGTAAGTTGCTTTTTATGGTCAAAAGGTATTATGTTATATTTAAATAAGGTTTCTAGGGGTATCCCTGATATACACAAGGTACATGGGACCCAAATCTATTTAGGGTGGTGTATAATGCTTGGATTAGAGAATTAACTCTTTCCCTTCATGAAAAACTTATATGAGGTCAGCTTCTTGGCCTAACAATAGTTGTCCCTAATTTTTATAATTCACTAAAACACAGAGTGTGTTTGAATGCACTGTGATGAAACCCATATCACCAACCCCTAAAGACTAGGCAAGTGCATGGGAATGAATTCCACATTTGTTGCACCCTATAAAATTAAAATTTGAGATAACAAACAGGTAGACAAAAAAATATTTATCCAATTATTTAATAATGTGAGACAAAATCACAAGCAATCAAAGAGATATATAAAACAAATTCATAATTTAAATTTTAAATAAAACACTGATCCTATGAATAAACCAGTTAACAACCTGACTTAAGGCCTTCTACTTATGTGTCCTACATAAAACTATTAGTAGTCTTTATTAAAAGTCAAAATATCTTCTTAGAACTGGAAAACTACTTTTATAGAGTTAGATTTTCAAAATCGATTCTAGAGAGTCAAAACCACAACTAGTAGGACAAAATTGCAACTAAACAATATGTGATTTTGTAGACATTTATCTAGCAGTAATAGTGTGATTAGTCAAAATCACTTTTGGTTAGTCAAAATCACTATTTTAAATCAAAAACATAAATATCGAGAAGCAATTTTATAATTTATAAAAAACCTAAATTTTATATCAAGTTACAAAATAAAATGTTCAATGTGCCAAAAGAGATATTGTTTTGCTTAAAGCAAGTTTATATTAGATATTAAGAAGAAAATGTAGTAGCTAAACTATCTGAGTCAAAACCATAGATTGAACTTCAAAATTGCCTCTGGGAATCAATATCACTACTATTGAGAAGCGATTTTGCTTCTAGGCAAAATAAAATATAGATATACAAATTATTGGGAACACTAAAATTAGCCCAAGGTGGATGATGTCTATAAATTTAAACAATTTATAAAACTTTTTTCAGAACTAAAGTACTGAGAAAAAATAAATGAACAACACTTTTTCTTCAACTATAGTCAAAATCACTTATGAAACCTCAAAACTATAACCAAGATTCAAAATCACTATTATAAATAAGTGATATTACAAAATACAATAAAAAAGGTTATTTTAGGGGTAATAAGTTTGTCTAAGTAGAGTCTCTCCTTCCCTATCATCAAATCAAAGTTAAACAAAAGCAAGAAAATTTTTTTAGATCAAAATTATAGGTTTTAGTTAGTGATCTTATGCCTAAATTAAAATTGTGATTCATAGAAGCAAAACTGCATATGAGATTCAAAACTACAAGTGAGGATAAGTGATTTTGTGTAATATAACAAACCTACTTATTTTAAGAGTGATATAAACTTTATTTATATCCCTACAAAGCAAAAAGATTAGTATAGAGTTATGAAAACTAGAAAGAAGTTCATAATGGTTAATATTGACCTTAGTGCAATATTTAAGTCAAAATCATGACTATGTTAGGAAAAAATACAGATGATTTTTAAAATTACAACTATCCAAAATCAATTTTGAAAGAGGCCAAAAAATTGCCAAGGAGGTTAATGACTAATGTTTAGGTTCATGAAAATATTCAAAATCGTGGTTGGGATGTATAAAATTGCTTATGCAAAATTACAATTTCTAATACAAAACTACAATTCATCTGGAATGTGAAAATTTCAAGATTTTAGAGCTCAATCTCTCTCTAATTTATCCTACAAGCTGACTTAACACATTTTACACACACAAGAGTTAGTTTAAAGGAGGGCTCCCACTGTGGTCACCAATGTATACTTGTAAAATTTGAGCTATGGATTCAATATAGTATATATAGTAACTTAACCCAAAACTTACAAAAACATCAAAGGGAGAGAATATGAAATCAATAAAAAATTATAAGAAGATTCTTACCATCACCTTGCTTTTATTGTCTTCCCTCCAAGATCTTCAAATGAATTCTCCAAAGATTATTATCTTGCTTGTTGGATTTCTTGATAATTGTGGATTCAAGAATTCAAGTGGGCATGAATTGATTAATGGCTTAGTGGATGCAAGGGTGTATGAAGGCTAAGAGATATGGTATATCCATGCAAGTCCAAGCTTTCAAGTTAGTTCAACCAATCTCCATACTGGGTTATTTTTAGGGTGGTGGGAGAGGTTTAAAAAGAATTTTAAATTTATAAGAATTCTTTAGTTTTAGAAAATTCTAGAGAGTTAGAGAAGGCTCTAGATTTTAGAGGCTTCTATATTTGATTAGGATTTAATAAGGATTAGTTTAGGGGTTTTAGGGAGGTTTAAGGATATATGTGTGTAGGAGAAGCTATGTATAGGTTGGCTAGGGGGGTTAGGTAGAATATTTTAAATTTTAAATTGGCAAGTGGGGTAAGTGGTTAGTAAATATGGTGGGATTAATGGTTTAATAGGACGTTAGTGGGATAATCAAGGGATTGATATAGCATGGGATGTAAGAAGGTTAACATGATGCAGGAAATGTAAGAATAGATTCATTCATTTATATTAAGATAATAGTTATGTGATTAATTAAGATAAATAGAGAGATTAATGGAATTGTTAGGGTGAGCAGATTTGAATGTATAAATTTATAATCTCAGCTTCAGAGCCTTACGATGATACATATTTTGACAAATAACTTGTCAATAGGTAAGGCAGTTACATCAACACACATGTGTAGTTCTAAACCTTGCTCTTTCAATTACAATTTATTTCAAGTAATTTTAAACTATATTATATGTATTGATATTACACTGTAACATGCTTTTGGTTGTAGGTCAATCACCATCAAATCACTCAAATTTAACTCAAGCAAAGATAAGTTGTGCATACACACCCAGGTACTTATTCTTTTCTTTTAAATTAACAATTTTGTTATTAGATTTAAGGGTGGGGTGTAAATGTAGATAATATTTTTTGATTATGTAGAAACTCAGTCTTGTACACTTCGCAAACTCAGATCTTGGCTATTTTTCTTAGTTTTACACATCTTACTTCCATAAGCCTCACATCTACTCTATCTTTTTCCCCTTGGCCTATCTCTTAGTCCGACCAATCTTATATTGATGACTTAGACATCCCATCTTACCCAAAATATTTAAAATATACTTATCTTACACCTCTACAAGTTCTAATCCTATACATGTTTTTCTACTCCCTAAATATTAATGTCTGGGGTAGACAATATCATCTATGTTATTGTTCTTCCCTAACGTAAGTGTGTAGTGCCCTAAAGTCATATATTTTTTAAATGAAATGTATTTCAATGGTCAGCTTAAGTACTTTAATGTGAGTTATCTTTCAATAGGATTGGTATAAATACAATATCAACCCTCATTCATTCCTCACCTAGAAATCAAACCAAAAGACCAAGGCACTTATAAAAAGTACTCTATCAAGCATTCAATTGATTAAAATCTTCCCTATTTCCATACTAGTCATAGGTACAACACATCTATAGGTTTGAAGTACTAAAGGAGTAATCATAAGGTCTTATTCACCAAGTTACAAGCTAGGTCACTATTATACTTGTCTTACACACATTGCATGATTCACACATAAACCAACACATTAGGGAGGACTACATGAGTTTGAGGCCCTCTTCCGGAGTATTGATTATGTAGGCAGTGCTCTATGATAGTGAAGTCATTGTGGGTCAACTTGACCCCAAGATCACATTGAAAATGGAAATCTAGGGTTTTTTCATTTCACAAGAAGTGATAGTCCATGACCCAGATTTGAATGCATTAGAGCGAAGGTGAATCAAAACCAAAAGCACCTAGGTGGTCACAACTTATTTCAACTGATATTTTGTATAGGACACTAGCGTCGAACCTAGATAATAACATTGATGCAACCATCCCAAGCTAACGTAACTGTTTAGAGACCCAGAGGCACTAGATCTAAAATCTGATAATTAATCTATAATTGTCTTCTTACCTGTTTTTAGCCTATACTAGATCCATATTTGCATTAGCATGAGAATGAGCTAAGTACATCACTTCTATGTCATTTCTATATCTAGCATAGTTGTAATTTTTATTTATATCTTATCTCAATTTAATAAATTTAGTATATGGTACATCTAAGTTTAATATTTAATTGGCCTATTGTAGATCTGATATTCACCTTTTTGTCCTGTCATTTTTATATCTTTAATCCTATCTACCAAATTAGGATCTACATCCAAATTATATTCAAACAAATGTTTATACACATGAATTTTTTCATTGATTTAAACCAACACGTGTAGCATGTTCCAATAGTTACTTTGTCATCAAGGGTATCTTCCAAGGGTCCATGCCATGGTGATTTAAACACAAATCAGATAGATCCTTCTTGAATTTTTTGATAATTACACGTGTAATAATAAGGCTTTAATTAAATACAATTAAATATTACATAGGGTTTCTTAAGTATATGAAAACATCAACAAATACTCTCTAATGTTCTACACACATGATTTTTTCCTTTGATTTAAACCCACATGTGTAGCATGTTCCAATAGTTGCTCTATCATCAAGGATATTTTCCAAGGGTTCATACCATGGTGATTTAAACACACATCCAATAAATCCTCCTTGAATTTTCTAATAGTTACACATGTGTAAGAATGATGGTACAATTAAAAAAGTATATATAGTAGAGGACAAAATTAAACTATACATTTTTTCATGTACATGTCCACTATGGTTGCATGGGAGATAAAAACATGGTGTGCAACAACAAATAGCTCAAACAAAGAATTTTCAGTGATGCATTTTTCGTAAGGGAGAAAAAACCTTGTAGGTGGGAAAAAAACTGGTGGTGTAACCTATTAAAAAATTGTTCACATTATTTACAACCTAGATTCAAACCCAACTTCCTTACCCATGTATGTGGGTATTGGCCTCAAGAAATGCTTTAGCCCCCCCCATGGGTTATTAGATTATTGTTGCCTAATATGTATCATGCACAAAAGGTGAGATGGACTTATTAGTCATGGGTTTCAAATGAAGTACAACTATCGATTTACATTCTTTCTGTTTACAAAATCATGTTTTACTAAAAACAAAAATTATGTCATCAAATGAGCTTAGAGTTTCTCTGTGCCTTAGAGCATAGTCCAATTTCAAAAATACTTATTTAATGGAGAATCCCTCTTATCATAAAACAAATAAGTTTTGTAATACAAAGTCCTTCAAGAAACACTGAATCGTAATTCACCCTATTATTAATGCAAGTGGTGAAAGATTTAAATGTGCACTAAGCGATGACAGTGAGTGGCTATAATAGGGTATTTCAGGTGATATCATACGCAAAGGGGCCCATTTGTACACCAAACTCGAATTCAG
Organism: Torreya grandis; assembly: GCA_037957365.1. Lineage (NCBI taxonomy): Eukaryota > Viridiplantae > Streptophyta > Pinopsida > Cupressales > Taxaceae > Torreya > Torreya grandis. The sequence goes on along the minus strand of JARHVA010001115.1, from coordinate 1,389,559 downwards.
GATAGTGGTTGGATTTACATGCCCTACATTACCCATTGCAAGGGGGTTCATAGCTTGCAAGGTGGTAACATCTTTGATTTATTATTTTCTATTGTTGAGGATGGACGAGGATGTCATGAGAGTTGATTTGATTGAAACAAGACTCCACATCTAATGTGCAACTCAAATCAACAATGCAATGTCATTAATGTGAGAACAAGACATTAAGATTTCGAAATATATCTTATTGCTTCCATTCATCTATATTACCAATATATTAACACCGGAAAACAAAAAATTACATCCATTCTAAAATTACTTACAATATCAATTAATAGTTCTATATCCAATGAAATCAATTAATATACATATTTCTATCATTGTGGAAGGAATCGCTCCATGCCAAACACTAGTTAAACTTAGTATACTAAGGCTACAATAGAATTTTGTTTTTTAAATTTTAATTGTACTCCGTAGTTGTATAACAAATAAGTATGACCCTTTGAAACGAGTATGAAAAGAGGCCCCCGTCATATTCATATTTATATCACATGGTACAGGTCACCATGTCGTGTTAAAATGCGTACCAAAGTCGCACATAAAATTGAATTGTGCACGCAACCGGGGCCCCATTTTAATGACAAAGTCGTTTGATTTATGTAAACTCTATCTACCAATTCTCCACTTAACGTGACCCACAATTCATGCCCTCTCCACTACGCCACCCCTCATTTCGACCCCCCCACCCTTTCAAATGTCTTATGTCCACTTCACATTTAATAAAGTGAGGTGAGAGCAGGCATGTCATTACACTAATCAAACCCCCGCCCTCTTACCCAAATTATTAAGATTTTGTAAAATATACATAATATATATTATTAGTTGTTGAAGATTACGTTTAAACCGAAAAACACCGCGTAATTTGTATTTGAAGCAAAATATTTTATAATAACTTATATGTTTTATAAACACAGCAAACTCGCTCACATAAGCATTTGCAATGGCAAATTAATAATAATAAAAGTTTGAATACATAAACAAACAATGTCCATGTTTATCTTTTGGCGGAACTCAAACCCTGGTAAAACATGAATTCTTGGACATAAATAAAATAAAATTTCTCCTTAACGAAAGCAGCCCCCACGGGAATGGGCATGGGCATGGGCATGCGATTGCTGTTGTTCTCTGTCGATGAGGTCGTGCACGTACTGGAAATCTGAGAGCTGGCATGGAATAGTGATGGTGCCCTTCTGATCAAATCCATATTCTTCCTCGGCCTCCTTGAGAAGCTTTTCGAAGAGAGGGTGGTTGATGTACATCACCGGTATAACAAAGCGCTGCTGTTGCTGACCCTGTCCCACATACACGGCGAGGCAGCCCTTGGGCACATCCTTGTAATTCTCCTCTCCTCTCTTGAAACTCAAGTGCAAGTGAGGGAGGTGCAATGAATGGTGCATCTTCATGCCCAAATGAGGCAGATGGAAATGGAAATGGAAATGGCTTTTGTTATTATTGTTAATTTTAGTATTAGAATTGAGATCTTCTTCCATATAACAATACAATGGAATTGGAATTAACCCTAGAGGAAGATACAGGCCTTGGCCTTGTAAGAGGAAGAGGAGATTTGTTGTGTGTGAGAGAGAGAGAAGGGCCAGGGATCTGCCACGGAGATAGTGAGCTTGAACTCACTCATACACAAGTCACACAGCGACCTAGGGATGTTGGACATTATTACAAAATAATTTACATATATATTATAAACACAAACACAAACACAAACCCGATCGCGAAACCGAATGAATGCTGCGCTTCACATGTTATCCGATCCGATCCGATCCGATCCGATCCGATCGTCTCAACAGACTTAAAAGCAACACCAGCGAGAGGAAGCGATGGGAAGAAGGGTTGAAGAAACATGGGTGCAATTTATAGGCCTCAATATTACAAGTTTGGCAAGCGTATGTCCGAAGTCGCCCGTTACGCGTGGCCAAAATTCTAGGTTAAGAAGTCTCCCGAAAGATATATCCCGCTAAAGGATGATGAGAATAAATTATAATTTTTTTACCAAACCCATTATCGTTTGTCAACCGTTCAAACCCAACTGTCTTTGTCCGCTCTAAAAGCAATTATAATAATACAATTCTTTACTTTTTACTATTACTTTTACTTTTTCTTTTCCTTTTTCCAACCTTCCGGGCAAACCATCTATTATTATACTTGGCCATGGATGCAACATCATGACACGCAATCCTGGTTGTATTGCACTTGAAATATTGATTTCTTGTGTTCACATGACATTCCAAAAATGGAGATAAGTTTCCAAGGTTATAAACTATGAAAATTTTAAACATGGCGATCAATCCTAAATAAACAAAACACCGACGACGACGACGACGACGATGATGATGATGATGATGATGATGATGATGATGATGATGATGATGATGATGATGATGATGATGGGACATCTTTTGGACTTTTTATATTCCATGACTTCCGTTTTATGGAGATATATGATATGATGATTTTGTGTATATATTAAAATTAAATATTTATAACACTTCAATTTTGTATATTTGATAAATATTAATTATGGTTATACTTTTTAGATTTAGATTTATTTGTTATCATATCATTATATTTAAATGTTTATCTCTTAGTTCGATCCATATCATTTTAATGATCTAAGTTTTTGGTAATACATAAAAAAATTTAAATCCTCATAAATATTATTTATCATCATTTTCAGATCCATATTAATTTTTTCGTCTTCTAAACACTATTAACCACAAAGGGACACTACCATATCGTCGACGATAATGTCTAGATCCCTATTTAGTGTTTAGTAACTAAAAATCACCTAAATTAAAAAATGATTGAAACTCATGAATCAACGTAATTGTTTTATTGAACCCTACCGTGAGATATTTTCAAAAGGCATGGTATTTAAATACAAATCTAAACCTTTTCATTCCTCATCTAAAACATACCGAGCAAACACCTACTAAAGTTAAATCAATCAACTGCATAAGCTCTCTATTATGCCCTATTCATCCCTATTTTCATATCAAGTATAAGAGCAGTTATATTACAGGGCTAAAACATTCAAAGAGCATCTTATGAATGGTATTTGTCAAATTACAAACTACATCAATGCATACATCTTCATATAGTATATTGCACCCTTGTGTACATAATTTTACACAGATTGGGGAGGACTACATAAGTCTGAGGCCCTCCTCAGAGTATTGTTTATATAGGAAACATTCATTGATAAGAGGGTCTTTGGGGCAACTCGACACTATGAGCCCACTAACCATTTTTTAATAAACTTATTCTACGGGTGAAGAGCTAGGATTTGATCAATCAATGAAGAGTAATAACTTGTATCTCAAATATAAATAAATCAGTAGAAAGTCAATAAAAAATATAAAATAATAAACTTGGTCGCATCTAGATCCAATCATTATTTCATACTGGACACCTACGTCACATCTAGACACTAGCATTGACAGTAGTGTCCAGATTTGATGGTAGTGTATGCGGCCATAGAAGTATAATTTAAAAACTTTTGATGACTGATCCAGAACACCGATCCTACATATTTTATACCTATTTCTTGTCTAGATCTTCTTGAATATAGAAAACCAAGTACTATTATTTCTTATTTATTACAACATCTTTCAATAATTGTACTTTACTATTTTTAGTAATCTCAACTGTATAAATTTAGAATATTATTTTTATAAGTTTTGTATTAATTTATCTGTTATAGATTAGTTTATCACCCTTGTGTTAGAAATACTATATTTTAAACTCTAGAACCCCATATAAATATTTAAGGTTAAACATCTGGTGAACCTAACCAGTGGTTTCAAAACCCTAGATTGACCTAGGGTTCTATTTTTTCTGATTTCTAATTTTTGTATATTGTTGTCTCATATTCTAAATTTTTCATTTATAAGTAATGAAAAATGTTAATCACAAAAATCATTTTCAAATGGAAGATAAAGAAGCACTAGTCAATAGTCTCAATAATAAAAAAAGATTTAATGGATGCATTCTTGTATGTTACAAGAGATGAGATCAATAAACATGTTAAGGCTAAGACATCCTCAACTAGTGATGGTGAATCCTTAAATGGTACCACAATTGATTCCATACCAATAACCTTCCCCTTGAGCATAACATCCCTTACTATATCTAATAGGGGCATGAGTTATGTATTTACACCATTGTTTCCCAAACCAAAACTTACTATTACTACATCCTTCATGGGAACTATTAACACTTCAACCTAAATAATATTTTCAATGCTTATATCAACTCAACCCATGGGTACACCTCTTTTGGTGGCTTCTAAAATTTCCCACCTTAGTGATCAATATGTGCAAGATCTTGTACAAACTATAAAACTTTTGCAACATAAGGTTATTAATATTGAGAAAATTCTATGAAGTCATCTTATGCTATTAATTCACAAGAGGTGTTACATAATCCTCTTGCACTTGAGATATATTTGCACCCTTTTCCAACTAAATTTGTTGCACCTAATTTCACATTTTAAGATGGCAAGGGTGATTTTGAACAACATATTCAATCTTTCTATGTGGCATGTCTTGATCATGCCTCTAAAGATAAACTTTTGACCAAATTATTTTTAAGGAGCCTAAAAGACTATGATTTACGATAGTTTTATGATTTATGACTCCAATCAGTGAAAGTATTTAAACCTCTAGCTGGTAAGTTCCTAGAACATTTTTATATTAACATCATTGAAATTATGTCATATGCTCAAAGATCAAAGATCAAACAAGGAACTAATGATCCTATCATTGAATATGTTTTGAGATACAAAATAATGTTGGCCAAAATGACAAATACAATGACAAGTAAATAACTACAAGACATTTTGAAGCAAAGTTTGTTTTCTCCATTATAATAGTCTATTGTTTTTAAAAAGTTTAATTATTTTGATGAATTATGCCATATTGTTCTAGACTGTGAAATAAAACTTATTTCCTTGAACAAGCTTGAGTATGTAGTAAGCACATTGACTACATATAATACCAAGTTTCATATCAAACCAAGATACAAATTGAAACCTACCAAACCTAAAAATGAAATAACCTCAATGGTTTATGTCGTGTTACATAAACCTAATTGATTCATTTTATCTAATGCACCTAAGAGATAATTTACAAATGCATATCATGAATATCACCAAGGCCCTGTGTATTTTATGAACATATGTTATACCTTGAAGTATAAAATTCAAGACCTTATCACTAACCAAAAGATTACCTTCAATGTCCTCTAAAGGATTTAGGTTCACAACTTAGTGATCACTAAAATTAGAAGATATGTAACAATCATTTGCAAGATCATTCTAAGAAATATTTATAAGTAAAAATGACATATAATACACATCCATCCATCAAAATATGGGCATAAATTAGATGGTATTTGTTTCTACGCTAGATTCACTTTTTACATTCAAGAAAGGAAAGATGAGAAACTAAGAAGAAGGACGAGGGTTTGTACATACTCGGGTTGTAGACGTGTGCACCAGAATTTAGATGATAGCAGGGACTCTTCTTTGGATGTGGAGGATGACACCTGAAAGAGAAAGACACTAAACATGAAAAATGTTAGATGACAAAAGGGTGGACTGCCAAGCAAGAGCTTGGTCCTAGAAGCGCAAAGGCTTCTTGGAGGATGCCAGTCCACTGTTAAAAATAGAATGCTGATCAGAAACAGAAAGTGATAAATGATGAAAAATAAAAAGAAAGAACTTAAGGAAAATGCATACCTGTTTAGAAGCAATCTACTTTTGCACAGTCACCGACGTCGGTGGTATTACCGGCGTCGGTCAGGGAAGGTCACTGACGTCGGTTAGGCTACCGACGTCGATAGGGGAAATAGATGAGGTCAGCTGGGGCAATAGTTAGGGATGAGTTATAGGTCTGGTCTTGGTCTGCAGAGTGGACTGAGGCTTCGTCTGAGGGTCTGAGGGTCTATGTGGGATTCAGAGGGACTGTTTGGGGTCTGAGGAGTAGTCTAAGGGTTTGTGCAGAACTGGTTGGGCAGAGGGGACTGTCAGGAAAGTGACTGGCTGGAACCAAAAGCACAAAAGGGGGATGAATGAGAGGCAGGGGTCTGAGAAGGCTTTTCAGCCTCTCAGGGACAGACAGGGAAGGTCTAAGTAGTAGTTAGCTAAATGGATAAATGCAAATAAGAAATGAAATAGAAAACAACACTGTGCTTACCTCTTGCTTACTGGTTGGAGAATGGAGAAACCTGTTGTTGGAGCTGTTGAAGGACCTGTAAATGGAGCTGTTGCTTGGAGCTATTCTTGCAAGGTGCTTGTAGCTATTGGTGTTGCTGTATGAGGGGGAGGAGAAGAAAATACAAATGCAAAAGCATCAAGAGAGTTCTGTTGGTGGGGGTAGAGAATGGTTGCAAAAAATGGTCTTGAAGGATGCTGACGCTGACAGAATCGCTGACGTCGACCGCATAATGACCGACGTCGGTGGCTGAAGAATGGGGATAGAGGCTAAAATTAGCCTCTATCCGTTCTTGCATGCTGCCGGGTCAAGGGGCCTTGGGAAAACGGTCGAGGGAGGCATAAATGGACGCGAGAGGAAGGATAAAGGGGAGATTTGGGCAATAAAGGCTAGGAGAGAGGTGGGGGGGATCCAAGGAGGGGATCCAAGGTGGCATGGGTGAGGTGGAAGAGGGCCAAATAAATTAAAATATTTATTTGATAAATGGAGGGGGCTAAGACAAGGGTTAGGACATGGGCCAAGGGGGGCCAAGGGTGAAAGAAGACCTAGGGGGTAGACACGATTTCAGTGTCTACATTTGCCCCTTTTTGTCTTATTGGTTGTTCTTGACGAATTAAAAGACAAAAAAAGGAGTTGGTTGCCCCAGGTATGGGATGAAGTGTTCCCCCCTCAAAGCGAGAGTCGAGGGAAGGGAACCTGAGATTGAGTGTCGATTTGATAGAGAGATGGATAGAGAGAGGGTGAGTGTGAACGCTGTAATAGTCGTGATTGTGCGTATACCACTTCACGGGATGGTCAGGTCAAATTATCGCAGGTCAAGGTCGAGGAGTGCCAAAATTGAAATAACTGGGCCCCAGCATTTGGTCATAGCTGATTGGGTTATTCAATCTAAGTTGAAGCTCTAATGGTCATCGTGTTTCAGGTATCTCAAGCTCAGGAAGTGCTCTTGAAAACACAAAAATGCCACAAGTAATGGGGATCAACCGGCTTGCAATCTTATACTTGTGACGGTCATAAATAATCTGCACACAATTTTGCTAACCAGTCGTGAGGTAGCATACATGCAAAAAAACAAGGCAAAGTCATCTTGGAAGTGGTCGCGGTCACAGGAGATGGTCATGATCTCCACGGTCTGATGGTCGATGGACAGAGGCAAAAGTGATCTCAAGTGTGCCCCAGGGGGCTAAGATAACTTCTATTGGAGAGCTGACTGATTGGGGGCATGATTTTAGGCAATGAGGAGGTTTGAAGTATGCCGACATTGGTGAAATAACTGACGTCGGTAGCCAAAAAGGATTGATGTCAACAAAAATCAGCTGACGTCGATAGATTAGGGCACGAAGGTGCCGACGTCAGTGGCTTGCCAAATCTGACAAAACCAGATTGGCAGCCCACCAAAAGTCATTTGCTACTTGTTGACTGAGAGAAAAAAGAGATCTAGAGTTGATTGAGTGAAAGTGACACAGAGTTGACTAAGGAGCGGTGCGAGGTGGCAGAGGAACATTGGTGGAGAGAGGGAATCGATTGGATGCTGTAGGGACGTGTGTGGGCCAACAGGAGCGTGTAGAGTCATTGGCACGGAAGAGATGGTAGAGGGGAGTAGAGGACCCATGGGAGGTCCACCACCAGTGGCACCCATCATGCCACCATGCCAATGACGTCGAGATGAGGTAGGAGGGTCTCTGAGCCCTATTTGATTGTTTTTTGTTTTGATTTGTTTTTTGAAATTTTAGTTGTTTTAGGAAGAAATTGAGGGGGGAGGGTAGCTAGGAAGGTGGGTGGGGGGTCTAGGATAGATTAGGGATGATTTAGGAGTGATTTGGGGGGGTTAGGGAGTCCACAGGGGGAAGCCCTAAATTTAGGGCTCACCTTGTTTGGCCCTAGGGCCGAACCAGTCACCGACGTCGATGGGTTCGCCAACATCGACTGACTAGTGACCGGCATCAGTCACTCACTTGCTGACATTAGTCACTAAGTGACCGACGTCGATTATGTGAGTTCCATCACTGGCACACTAACTAATGTCGGTGGCTGCTTGGTCATAAAGGGTGGTGAAAAATGGTCAAGTCAAAAGGTCAAAGCTACGCCAAGGGCTTTTCAGGTGTCAGGTTAAGCATAGAGGGTCAAAATGGTTGGTCAAATAGGGAGAGTAGGAATAGTTTTAACATGAGATTGATTGTTGATGGATGCAGGTGAGGCAGACTCTGATGCTACAGGATTGCCTCCTGACTTTGCTGACATGGATGCGCGAAGGTGTGATGGTCGAGGAGTGGGCACAGATGAGCGCAGTGGGGCTAGGCGGGTTGAGACGCTACTATAGAGTGGTGAGGGATGTGAGCCTCATGATGGTGTTGATCAAGCGGTGGGACCATGCCAGTAACACCTTCCACCTACCCACGGGCGAGATGACGGTCACGGTCGAGGATGTGTACCAAATTTTGTGGCTGCCAGTACACGGAGCTGACATCTATGCGTGTTCGAGAGAGGTGCATGATATACACATTGTTACATTGTTTGGGGAGCACGCCATGGAGATAAGCTACCATTCAGCTAGTTTTGCTTATGAGCCTTTGTACACAGTGGATGAGGGTGCACATCAGCTGGCTATCCTGATGATGATCAACATCACAGTCTATGCATTACCAGATGTGGAGGGAGGTAGGTTCCTGATCACCATGACCAGGGTTTTGATGGACATGTTGGAATAGTAGACAGTGTTCACTTGGGTGCCTAAGTTTTTGGCCCAGGTATACAGAGAGCTATGGGGCATTAGTCAGTGGCAACGGTACAGTCTGTGTGTAGGCCACCTTTTACACTATTGGGCCTATGAGCACATCACAGTGACACATCCTCTCAGCCTCCTAGTGGAAATTCAGGATGGCTTCAGGGTCGGATTTAGGTGATGGCACGAGGTGATGGCACAGACACAGGTGGATAGAGTAGTCAGAGATATTGACCACTATAGAGGGGTACTGGAGGCCCTAATTCTAGCAGATATCATTTGGAGACCATACTTGGTATATCCAGCGTTCAAAGACCAGGGCGAGTAGATGGTCAGGACTCAGAGCATGCGATGGGTCAGAGGTAGGCAAGCCGATGAGCTCAAAAGGATCCCAGTAGAGAGAGTGTGGTCCCAGTATGGGCTGCTATAGGATGTACCTCCCACATTCCTTTAGTACAGGCAAGATGATATAGAGGTGCCGCTCCCACTACCAGAGGAGACAAAGGGGCCGAATTTTGAGGAGTTGTCAGTAGGACCTAGGATAGCTGACCCAGGGTGTACAGAGGCCTACACAGCATGGTGGATAGGATGGTACATAGGGATACAGGTGGGTCCCCAGTTGGATCTACAGGCTATTACCAGGGAGCGAGATACATCTCGTGAGGAGAGGGACACAACATGATAAGAGAGGGATGTGGCATAGGCTCAGGTGACCATCTTGCAAGGACAAGTCATAATTTTGTAGGGGTAGCTGGCGGGGGTGACAAGATAGGTGATAGAGATGACAGGTCAGGTGGCAGCGCTGACAGGGTAGGTCACTCTATTATAGGGATAGTTGGCTACAGCCCAGGCAAAGGCAGTGGCAGGTCAGAGTTTTGGAAGGCAGGGCCCATTATAGTAGCCATCTCGACAGCTGGCATTTTCATAGGGGGCAAGACCGTCGGTATCGGTGCAGCCGACATTTTCACAGCCGCAGGGGTCAGTGCAGGGGACGGCAGCAGGTCAGATGGGTCCACCACAGACTATATCTATAGTTAGATACAATAATGCATTGGATGAGATCGCATATTATGAGGGAGCCATTAGGGGGTTCCCTCAGATACAAAGATACTCAAATATGAGGGCAGAGCTGAGCTGATAGTGGTCTATGTCACGGGCGACTGCTATAGATTTGCACAGACAGTGCAAATTAGAGGGGGGAGAGGATACAACATCTTTCTAGCCACTGCCACCACCACCATAGGCACAACCTTGAGGGTAGATTTTGTGATGCTATGTATATACCAGCCTGCGTGCTGATGATGCGAGATGTATGTATTTTTTAGAGAGAGAGAGTGGCACAGATTGTGCGATTGTATAAAATTTTGAGATATATATGATGAGATTATTTTGATCATTGACATGAGTTATGAGAAAATGTTATGGATGTGTTTAATGTTTATGGCACTTTGATTTGATGCATGTTTTGATATGATGTGTATAATGATGATGCTATGATGCTATGTTTGTGATTATGATGACTAATGTGATGATGAATGCGATGTTTAATGAAATGGTTATATGATGATGATTAATGATATTGATGTTGATATTTGATGTGAATGGTTATGATTTTTAGATTAAATGGTGATGTTTAATGACTATGGATGGACAGGATGAAAATGATTATGCTAATGATTATGAAAATATGTGACTAACTGTGATATGATTGACAGGTCATGAGAGAATGGGATGGAAGAAAGTGATGAAGAGGATGGCCGAGCTAACCCCAAGAGACCCCATGTCAATTGAGTGCTACCTACATAGCCCTTGTCCTAAGGGCCTAAGGCCAATGTAGTTCTCCCAAAGAGGGAGGAAGAGGGTTGAAGTGATTGATTGGTCTTGGTCGAGGTCAAGGTCATGGTCAAAGAAGAGAAGGTTTGTCCATCAGAGAGACGAACAAATAGGGGTGGTCGAGCTAACCCCAGAAGACAGTCATGCCATCTGAGTGCTGCCTACATAGCCAAGATTGGAAGGGGCCTCAGACCAATGTAGTTCAGACAAAGGGTCCGAGTGGTAGACAGGTGGTCAAAGTGGTCGATAGACTGGTCTTGGTCAAGGTCGAGGTCGAGGTCGAGTGATGAAGAAAAAAAAGGGTTTGTCCATCTGAGAGATGAACAAATCGGATGGCTGAGCTAACCCCAAAAAATGTCATGTCATCTGAGTGCTGCCTACATAGCCCCAGTCATAGGGCCTCAGACCAATGTAGTTCAGACTAGTTGAGAAGATTGGTCGATGATTGGTTTGGTCATGTGTCAAAATGATGAGGAGAAAAAGATGTTACAACCTTTTCCAAATGGTGTATTCTGTAACATTGGTTGAGGGGTCTTCATCCCTAGCAATTTTCCATATTTGTGATGGATGTATGCTAAAAATGAATTGAGGCGTATTTATGCTTCAGCAAGTATTGGTTTATGCTTAACATAAATTGTGTCTAGTTGATAGTTTCCATGTGTATTGGTGTCCATAGAAACTAGTGTGAATAGGCTATGTGAGTGGTCTGAAAAGAGATTGGGTTGAGTTGATTTGACAAATGATGAAGTTCGAATGTGACCAAAGTGTAAAGGAAGTGAAAGACATAATCACCCTTTCATTGACAAGGACCAGAATGATAGCATAGATAGGGGTTGTTAGAACAAAGAGCCCCATTCATGCATTGCATCGTTGACCATGGTTGTGTTAGAATGGTAATCGAATCACTTTGACATTAGAGTGAGCTTGAAGTCCCTTGAGCAAGTGTTATGATAGGAGGAGGAAAGGGTAACCTGTTTTAAGAGTAGGGATAACCTTACCCCTTTTTATAAGAGACCCTGAGACAACTACAAGCCAAGTCCATGACCCTTTTTTCTTTTTTTTTTGGTGGAGACTGATCAATGCGGGAAGTCTACCTAGAGATGTCATTTTGTTTTGTGGTCATTTGCGAAGCTGATCGATGCAGGAAGCTTCTAAGAAAGTGTTGTTTGTAGCAAGCATTAATCATAGCCATCCTTTAATGGAGTGGTCTATATTTTTGCTTTATATAAGTTTGAATAGCTGTCCTTCGAGGGAGCAGTCTATTAGCTACAACAATGATAGTACAACTATCCTTCGAGGGAGCAGTCTGCTTTTTGATTTGATTTGGTGACCTTGGATATGCTTTGACATCTTGATTTTATTTTATTTTTGATAGAATTATGAGTCATGGACAAGACTATAGAAGTTCAAGGGCTCCCTTTTATTAGGATAAAGCATCCATACATCATAAAAGGGTTATAGAGGATTTGTTAAGGGAAATAGGGTTGAAGGAATTAGGATTAAGAGGACGGGGATTGCTCCAGGGATGAGCTCAAGTTAAATGTCAAGTGGACGAGTACTCGACTAATAGTAGAATGGCTGCTCCATTGAGAGAGGATAGACGATAAGTCCCTGACTCATACTTGTGCGTGATGATGAAAGGTCCAATCCAATTAGGGGTAAATTTGCCTCGTTTACTTTGCTCCATAATTGTGACATGCTATTTTTCTTTGAGGACGAGGTCTCTGATGTTGAAATCTTATTCTCGCAGATTTTTGTCATAGGCTCGCTTGATGCGATTTTGATAGACATGGGGATGGTTGAGGGTAGCAAGATGACGTTCGTCAAGTAACTCAAGTTGAGCTAAGCGATCTTGACGAAAGTCATCATTGGAGAGAATGTCATGCAGAGAGATGCAGAGAGATGAGATTTGTACTTCGAGGGGTAGGATAGCCTCTGTTCCGTATACTAGAGAGAAAGGGGTATCACCTGTAGAGGTTTGGATGCTAGTGTGGTAGGCCCACAAAGTGAAGGGAACATGAATGTGCCAGTCCCTTCCAGTGTCGTTGACCACCTTCATGAGAATTTTAGTTAGAATTTTGTTGGAAGCCTCAGCCTGCCCATTTTCTTGTGGGTAGTAAGGTGAAGAGAAACTGAGCTTAATGCCAAATGAGTCACAGAGTTTTTGGATGGTCTTATTTTTGAAGGACTTGCCATTATCGGTGATGATTTCGTGAGGAACACTAAAATGATAGATGATGTGGGTGCTGATGAAGTCGACAATTTTGTCAACTTTTGTGGAGACGAGAGGAATGGCTTCCACCCATTTAGTGAAATACTCAGTGGCGGTGATGATGGACTAATGACAAAGAGATGAGTGAGGGTTAATCTCACCGATGAGATCTAAGCCCCACTGAGAAAAAGGCCAAAAATCTTGAGTGACTTGTAAGGCATGGCTAGGGAGATGGAGCAAGTTAGAGTGCTGTTGACACTTGATGTAACGCCGAATGTAGTTGCTATAGTCTTGATGAAGGGTGGACCAATAATAGCCCAGATGAAGGATGCGCTTGGCAACCAAATTCCCACTAAAGTGTCTGCCACAAATCTCGTCGTGGACTTGTTTTATGGCATGAGAGGCTTCAATGGAGGTTAGACAGTGAAGAAGGAGGACGTCAAAGCCTCGCTTATAGAGAAGACCCCCTAGCATGGTGTAGCGAGCTGTGCATTTGATGAAAGGTACCGTGCATTGCTAGAGAGATGGGGAGGAATGACAGAATGAGATAAGTAGTCCACAAGTTGGTTATACCAATCATCTCATGGACTAGAGTTTATGGTGTTGACATGGTTGATGTTAGGAGAAATGTATGAAGGCAGTGGCACATGATGCACTATGATAAATATTCTGGATGAGGATGATGAAGATGGAATATGCAAGGCAAGAGAAGCCATGGTGTTAGCAAACTTGTTCATGGATCAAGTAATAGTCTGCAAGAGGTAATGGTCGAAAGAGGCTAGAAGAGTGTCAACACAATTTTTGTACCTTTGCAAAATTTTGTTTTTACAGAGGTATGAACTGTTGACTTAATTGATGAAAAGTTGTGAGTCGCTAAAGATGTTAATAGACCTGATGCTGAGAGAAAGGGCGGTTTGAAGTCCCAAAATTAAGGTTTCGTATTCAGCCATATTATTGGTACAATCAAAGTCGAGCTTGAAAGACAGAGGCATGGGCTCACCTTTGAGTGGGATGAGAATGAATCTTGCACCCCCACTGAGTTGACATTTGGAGCCGTCGAAGAACATGGTCATTTGATAGACAGTGTCATCAGTGGAAAGCATGGCGATAGATTCATCAGGAAACTCGCATTGCGAAGGTTGATTTTTGGGAAGAGGGGCATCTACCAGTTGGTTAGTGATGGTTTGCCCCTTGATGGATTTCTACTGGATGAACTCAAAATCAAACTTAGAAAGTAGCATGAGCCATCGAGCCATACGCTGATTTTGATATGGCTTGGAGTGCATATATTTAAGAGGGTCAGTGTGAGTGATGACAAAGGTCTTGTGGTTGAGAAGATAGTGGCAGAGCTTGGTAGCAACAAAGACTAATGCCAAATAGAGTTTATCGGTATGAGTATACTGAGTTTCATAGTTGACCAATGTTTGGCTGATGTAGTAGACCGCCTACTCATGGTGATGCTCATCTCGATGCGCGATCATGGCACCTAACGAATGGTTGGTTGCTGAGTTGTAAAGGTAGAAGGGTTAGTCATCTTTACGTGGAATGAGGACTGATGGAGAGACCAGATAGAGTTTTAGGGCTTCAAAAGCCTCTTAGCAGTCCTTATCCCACTTAAAGGAGATGTCCTTCTTAATGAGATGATGAAAAGTTTGGCAGCGGTCAGAAAGTTGCAAGATGACATGGCGAATGGACTGGAGCTTCCCTTGCAGACTGCGAAGCTACTTGAGATTGGTTGGAGGTGGCATCTCGAGGATAGCATGGATCTTGGCAGGATCTATCTCGATGCCATGAAAGGAAATGATGAAGCCGAGGAGCTTTCCTAAGAGGACCCTAAAGACGCATTTCTTAGGGTTAAGGCAGACATTGTATTGAAGAAGGTGAGAGAAGATGATCTTGAGAATGGTCAAATGGTCATGTCAAAGCTTGGACTTGTCGAGAAGGTCATCCACATAGTCCTCCATGATTTTGTGGAGGAGATCGTGGAAAATGTAAGTCATGGCACGCTGATAAGTGGTGCCTGTGTTCTTTAAGCCGAAAGGCATGACCCGATAGCAAAAAGTCCCCCATGGGGTGATAAAAGTACTCTTGTGCTGGTCTTCTGGAGTGATTAGGATTTGATTGTATCCTGAAAACCCATCCATAAGAGAGAGCATCTCATGGCCGGCCGTGAGATCAATAAGCTGGTCAATGTTAGGAAGAGGGAAGTCATCTTTGGGACAGGCTAGGTTAAGGTCGTGATAGTTCCTGCAAATCTAAATCCCCCCAGTTGCTTTGGTGACTGGGACGATGTTAGAGACCCACTACAGATAATTGATGGGTTCGATGAAAGAGACAGAAAGAAGGCGCTAAAGCTCCTCTTTGACAAGGAGCGCAACACGAGGATGCATCTTTCGAAGCTTTTACCTAATAGGCTTAGCCTCTAGTTTGGTGATGATGTTATGGGTAGCAATGGTGGGGTCGATGCCAGGCATGTCACTATAGGTCCAGGTAAAGGCCTTGCTATGGTTTGAGAGGAACTAAGTGTAGTCAAGCTGCTCCTGGGCATCTAAAGATTGGCCAATCTTTAAGACGTGAGGAACATCAGAAGAAGGGAGGTTGATGTCAATGGTTGATTCATTTAATATAACCTAGGTCTCAGAAGGGAGGGAGCGCTAGATGAAAAAGTCATCGGTGCCCATGTAAGAAAGAATGGCATCGTTGTCTATGTAGCAGACAGTGTGAATGGTCACCGACTCATCCTCTATCATGCTAGGAAAAATGAGAGGAAGAGACCTGGACACCCCATTTAGTTGATAGGTTAGGGGTTCCAGGTAGATGGTGTTTATGAAAAAAAAACTAGGAGGGATGGAAACCACTGACTCCATAGGTGAAGGAGGAGGAATGGGTGAGCTTGGAGGAGATTGGTCAATGGTTGGCTCGGGGTAAAGGTCTGCAGAGGCTTGAGTGGAGTCATGATATCCCAGGCCATACCGTTTCTTGGCATTGTCATCATTGAGCAGCTCGATGGGCTGATGGGAGCCTTACTCATAGCGTCCAAAACCAAAACCCTTCCATGCACACCTGTAAAGGTAAGTGTGTGCAAAGGCAGGGTTGCCAAGAAATGAGAAGTTTGATGTGAATGGTTGGGGTGAAGAGAGAGGGTTCCCGTTAAGAGGAGCTTGATTGAGCCCCCCATAAACGAGGTTAGTTCGGAGGTGAGGAGGACCATAAGGCATGACCATCTCGATTTGATGGTCGTAATTAGGGCTGTGGTGAAGGCATCCATACTCTTGCGGAGTTTGGAACATGTCTAAGGTCAACAAGCGATATTACCCAAGTGAAAGTCATTAGAAGATGTCTTCCATGGGGTCTTTGGTTGTCGCTTAAAGAGGAGGAGTGAGGGCGACCACCGATTGTGAACTAATTGAAGCTTTCATGGATGGAGGTGGTGCTGGGGTTGATGGCTTGATAGGAATGAGAATGTCATTTAGACGGTAGGTGGTGTTATAAGTTTTGAAGGGTGAAGGGTCAGTGGGAATGGTGTGGACTTGCCCGTCGTGCTCAAATTTCACACAATAGTGCAGGGTGGAGGGGACATAGGCCATGGTGCAAATCCAGGGTCGGCCCAACAACATGTTGTATTGAAACTCTCCTTTGATGATATAGAAGAGCTCCAGGACTGTGTGTGGACCAATGTAAATGTGAAGGATGACTGTGCCAATGGTCGTGGCAGTGGTGTCATTAAAGGAGCACAAGATTGCATCAGTTTTGGAGACACAATTGTTGGGAAGAGCCAACTGATCAAAGGCATGGGTGGAGATAATGTTGATGCTAGAGCCTCCATCAATCATAACATGTTTAATGCGTGTCTGATCAACATAGGCAGTGATGAAGAGGGTGGCGTCTTGATCTTCTGTGTTGGATGTGGGAATCTCAGAATCGCTGAATGTGATGGAGGCAATAGGAGATAAAGAGTGGACGAGGGCAGTGAATGGTTGGGGGTCTTTGAGTTGGAACTCTGCTATCTGCAAGGCTCAGATGAGGGCTTGATGATGCTAAGGTGAGGTTTGGATGAGGTCATAAAGGGACATCTTCACAGGTGTCTGGTGAAGCTGTTTCAACATGGAGTCATGAATCGACCTGAAAGAGGAAGAAGAAGAAGGCTGAGATGCGCCAATGATAGAAATTTTAGGCTTGGGTGCTAGAGGTGGTTTGATGAAAGGGTAGGTCCAAGGAATGGTGGATTTTTCTTTTGCCTTGTCCTTTTGTGCCTAGTGGTTATGTGGATATCATTGATTTCAAAGATAGGAGGTGAAGAAGGGGTCATGGCCTGCTGGTGAGATGTTGATGTGGTTGAAGAGGTTGGATGGGAAGGTGGTGAGGGTCAGTCAAGAGTATCCTTGAGGAGAAGAGTGTCCTTCTCCATATAGCAGTGAATGATGGCCTTGAGGGCACAACAAGTCTTGGTATCGTGTCTTGGTATACGATGGTATAAGCAAATTTTCATGTCATCGAACCAGGAGGGCTTGGACCTGAGAGGTTGGAAAGGCCTGATGGGTGAAAGTGTTATGCTAGAAGTCTGCAAAAGTCAGTGCAATATCAATGAGTATGAGCCCACTAAAGGGTCCATGCTAGTTGATGTGTGCGATGCTGGTGACTTTTGCTTAGGCAGAGTTGGAGGAGGTTTTTGTACCACCTTTTGGGTTGATGGTGTGGTGACAAGAGGAGATGACACTTTCTTCATGATAGGTATCACCTTTTTAGGAGAGGGTAGGCTGGAGATAGGCAAAGAAAGCAAAGGAGGCAACTGATTTTGATTAGAGGTTGGGGTGGGAAGGACTCTGGTCAGGGTCGAAGGATGGGGGCCCAAAATGGAAGGTAATGATGATGGAGGAGGAGGCATTCGCTTCTGTGGTCTCACAATCATTTTTGACTTGGTTGGAAGACTTCTAGTGGTCGAGGTTTGGTCTAAGTCCACCTTCACTTGCGGGTGAGTGAGGGTAGAAATAGGATGAATGCCAAGTGATTTGATAGGTTTAGACGAGGTAGATGCGGGTTTAGAAGTGGGAGTCTGGTCTTTGTTGAGAGTCTTGGGAGATTTTTCCTTGGGAGGATTGGCAACATGAGACGAGAGGGCATGGGCATGTTGAAGAGCTTTAATATGCTCCCACAATCCCTGATGCTCCACTTTCCTTGCAGGGAGAAGTCTGATTTTTTCCACTAGTCAAGAAAATGGTTGAGAAGGTGTTGGATGAGGTTTGGATCTTTGAGAAGATGTTGATGGTTGTGGGGCCGAAGATGAGATGGGTGTAGCAGCCTCAGACCCATGGCATGATGAAGTCATGACAGATTTGTCCTTGGTTGGAGATGAAGGAGAGGCAGGTTCTTCCCTGGGTGGAGAAGAAATTGGAGAATGAGGCTCCTCAAGCGGGTAAAGGGCAGGGATGATGGTGCCCTCCACTTATGGTCAAGGAGTAGGAAGGGTTAGGTCCTCCATAGGCAGCAGGAAGGAGGATGGTGAGACCGGTGGTGCCGGTAAGGTTGAGGCATCCTCCAAGATGAGGTAGGTTGACGGAGAACTAACCGGAGAAAGAGGTTCATCCACATGTGATGGACTGATAGATGGACTAACCTCTTGAGGTTGGTCGGGGATGAAGGGCGAGACCGTATTGACTGTTCGAATGTTGTGTTCATGAGTGTTGTCAATCAAGGTTTGGACATTATTTTGGGTCAGTGGATGATTGGAGAATGGTTGCTTAAAGATGTCGATGCCCTGTTTAGGGGGTGTATTGGGATTGTCTAGGATGATGTCACCCTTTTTGAGCATGTCTTGGATTATGTTTTTAAGGTTCTTGCAATTTCCCGTGTCATGTCCTTTAACACGATGGTAGCTACATAAATCATTTTCCCTATACCACGTAGGGATGGTGCATGAGGGATCAAATTATGGAGGTGGTCGGATCTGGGGGAGATTGAGAACCCCCTGTTTAACAAGTTTTTCCAGCACAAACGCATATGATTCTCCGAGAGGAGTATACTATCATTGTATGTATCTCTGCTAGAATTGGCGGGTGGCGCTCTGAGATGTGGATGGCTCAGGCTGATTGGTTGAAGGCAAAGAGGATGAAGGTCTAACGACCACATCATTAGCTGAAGCTTTAGACTTAGGATTGGATGATGAAGGTTTAGAAGAAGAGGAGTCATTGGTCTTAGAGTTGGGATTCTTGCTCCACAAATTGACTTTATTCTCCTCGATGGCATGTAATTCAAGTTTGTGAGCCATCGTGAAGGCTTCGTCGAAGGTGCGGAAGGTCTAAACCCATAAGGTGGAAGAAATATGTTTGGCACAGGCTTGGGAGAAAATTTCAATAAGTTTAGGTTATGGTAAGGAAAAGGAGAGTGGATTGATGAGGCCTCTCTAGCGAGCAACGAAGTCAGCTATGGATTCATCCTCGAATTGGTAGATAGAATAGAGGTCTGTGATCGAGACCTTTTTGGTGATGTTGATGGAGAAGTGATCAAGAAAGAGCTGGGCCAGCTGTGTGAATGTGAAGATGGAATGGCTGGCAAGAGAGCTGTACCAGCCAAGCATAGCACCAGAGAGAGACATAGGAAATGTGTGTAAAAGCAATGCATCATCATGGGCAATAAGGTAACAGGCATGTCTGAATGCCCATAAGTGCTATTGTGGGTCTTCCTTGCTTTGAAAGCAAGATAATTTAGGAAACTCCCATTGACTGGGGTATGGCCTGATCGGGACAGAAGGATGAATGGGCTCATTGCAAATTTGCTCGTATGAGAGAGCATTGCGTGAGCCAAAAATGGAGGTCTCTAGGCTAGACATCTTATCCATCAGCATTTTGATGATTCTGCTGATGGATTGGCGAGTGGAGCGCCCCCTAGATTATAAGGCAGTTGAAAGATATTAAGAGGGGCATATGACATGGTTGGTTGCATAGACGCAACATATGGGTAGCTAGTTATCGGGGTGGAAGTTGAAGCCAAGGGCACTTGTGTTATGGGGTTGGTAGGCACAAATTGGATAGGGGCCGTCAAAGATGGTTGAGGAGTGGCCACACTTGTTGAAGGGTAGACAGTTACTCTTGTGTTGATAGGTGCAAGAGTAGGGGGGATAGAGACCACTAGGTTTTGGAAAGGTGTAGGATTTGGTTGAGTCGTCTGAGGTTGAGGGGGTACCAGAACCCCCATGGAGGTAGGTCTAGAAGGAGAGGCTAAATTTTGAAGGTGGGACACAGTTGGGTTATTAGTCGAGGTGTTGGCTTGATTGTCTATAGGTTGAATTGTAGATGCTGTTGATGTGATCATTATCTCGACTAAGGAAGTCAGCATCCCATAAATTGGGTTGCCTAAGGAGTCTCATGTTTGGATATGCACGAGATAGTCCTGTAAGGCTTTGACGTTGAGGTCCAAGAATCATGCAAAATCTTGGTCCCCTTCTGGGACAATAGGAGTCTGGGGCGGGGTTGGGTGAGTAGGAGTTCTTTCAGTCTCTGAGTGGAACTCCATTATAGGACCGGTTATGGATGGGGTAGACAGAAGCAGTTGATGCCTCGCGTGGTTGACTAGAGCCTTGGCTTGACTGTGAGTCAGAACCATTCAAGGCAAGAAAGGTTAGGTTTCAGAAACTATGTTTTTTCAGTTTCAGAAACTCAGAATGGGGTTTTGGATGAAAAAGGGATGGGTTTTAAGGCTGCTATTTTGAAAAAAAAAGAACTGTGACAGAGACCGACGTCAGTTGAAAAACTGATGTCGGTGAGAAAGATGGCTGACGTCGGTCAGATAACCAATGTCGACGAGAAAAGGTTACCGAAATCGATGGTAAAATCGATGTCGGTGACTGTGTTTTCCAAAAACCCAAAAGATTTGAGAGTTTTTGAAAAATAGGAAGAAGAACGTCCTCACTAGCTCAAACAAGCAGATAAGAACAGAAAAGATGAAGAACACAAGCAGAGCCTAAGCGTTAAATCCCTAGAAATAAATTATTAAGCTCGTGTGGCTTATGCCTTAAAGTGATGTTTGGGGAGGTTGGTTGTTAGAAGGGTCCTAGAAGAGGTAGTCTATGGATGGTTTCAGGTTTGTTTAGGCACTCAAGAGTCTGGGTTAGGTTCCGTACATGGCCTGGTGCTAAGGAGCAAGCTCCCCTCACTTCACGAGTCCAGTGGTAAGCTGGTCTCGCTTAGCCAAAATATACTTTCCCTAAAGATTAGACTCTGCTAGAGAATAGAGTGGGCTTTCCCTGTGGTGATGAAATCCAAGTGGGATTGTCGGGATGGGTAAGGTATCCGCTGGGGGATGAAATCCCAGTCGGGCCTTGTCTTAGGTAAGTTTGATGTTTGATTTAGTGCAAGTGGTTCAGTTGTGTAACATCAAGTGGACTACGATTAATTCATGATGTGATTTGTTAATTACTAGGTGTGGACTAAGAAATGCAAGAAAGCAGAAATGATATGCAATGTGTTTTAGGCCCCAAGTCGAAATGTTAAGTTCAGATGAAAACAAGTTGAGAAAGGGTAGAAGAATATGACTTTTGACTAGTTTGAAATGCAAGAAAAGAAAGAAAGGTTCTTTTTATTCCTACTTATGATGTCGTTTAGAAGAGAAAAAAGAGGTGAAAAGGGAGAAACCTAATGCACCTATATGAACAGAAAGAAAAGGAACCCAAGGGAGACCCTAAGGTCCCACCGGGTGTGCCAGAATGTTTCTACGCTAGATTTGCTTTTTACATTCCAGAAAGGAAAGATGAGAAACTAAGAAGAAGGACGAGGGTTTGTACGTACCTGGGTTGTAGACGTGCGCACCAGAATTCAAATGATAGCAGGGACTCCTCTTTGGTTGTGGAGGATGATACCTGAAAGAGAAAGACACTAAACATGAAAAATGTTAGATGACAAAAGGGTGGACTGCCAAGCAAGAGCTTGGTCCTAGAAGCGCAAAGGCTTCTTGGAGGATGTCAGTCCATTGTTAAAAATAGAATGCTGATCAAAAATAGAAAGTGATAAATGATGAAAAATAGAAAGAAAGAACTTAAGGCAAATGCATACCTGTTTAGAAGCAATCTACTTTTGCACAGTCACCGACGTCGGTGGTATTACCGACGTCGGTCAGGGAAGGTCACCGACGTCAGTTAGGCTGCCGACGTTGGTAGGGGAAACAGACAAGGTCAGCTAGGGCAATAGTCAGGGATGAGTTACAGGTCTGGTCTTGGTCTGTAGAGTGGACTGAGGCTTCGTCTGAGGGTCTGTGTGGGATTCAGAGGGACTATTTGGGGTCTGAGGAGTAGTCTGAGGGTTTGTGCAGAACTGGTTGGGCAGAGGGGACTATCGGGAAAGTGACTGGCTGGAACCAGAAGCACAAAAGGGGGATGAATGAGAGGCAGGGGTCTGAGAAGGCTTTTCAACCTCTTAGGGATAGATAGGGAAGGTCTAAGCAGTAGTTAGCTAAATGGATAAATGTAGATAAGAAATGAAATGGAAAACAATACTATGCTTACCTCTTGCTTGCTGGTTGGAGAATGGAGAAACCTGTTGTTGGAGCTGTTAAAGGACCTGCAAATGGAGCTATTCTTGCAAGGTACATGTAGCTACTGGTGTTGTTGTACGAGGGAGAGGAGAAGAAAATATGAATGCAAAAGTGTCAAGAAAGTTCTATTGGCGGGGGCAGAGAATGGTTGCAGAGAATGGTCTTGAAGGATGCCGACGCCGGCAGAATCGCAGACGTCGGCCGCATAATGACCAACGTCGGTGGCCAAAGAATGGGGACAGAGGCTAAAATTAGCCTCTGTCCATTCTTGCACACTGCTGGGTCAAGGGGCCATGGGAAAACGGTCGAGGGAGGCATAAATGGATGCGGGAGGAAGGATAAAGGGGAGATTTGGGCAATAAAGTCTAGGAGAGAGGTGGGGGGGATCCAAGGAGGGGATCTAAGGTGGCATGGGTGAGGTGGAAGAGGGCCAAATAAATTAAAATATTTATTTGATAAATGGAGGGGGCTAGGACAAGGGTTAGGATATGGGCCAAGGGGGGCCAAGGGTGAAAAAAGACCTAGGGGGTAGACACGATTTCAGTGTCTATAGTATTATTGGTACTTATACATGCACACTACCTCCTATGATTCAAGGACATTATATTATATTTGATGACAATGAAATAGTGGATGATGACTCAGATCTTCATTTATTATTTATTCAAACATACCTTGACCATCAATCTATACACAGTGTCATGATTGACAATGGTTCTAGTGAGAATGTATGTACCATGCCACTACTTACACTTTTAGGATATACACATGATGAATTATACTCTTTGATAAAAATTGTTAGAACATTAGATGGGACATCACAACATGTAATTGATAAGATTGATTTACATTTATAGGTTGGTCCAACACATGTGGTTACTAATTTATCAACTATGCCATATATAAGAGTTTTTGATATGTTATTGGGATGACTTTGGATACATAAGCTCTATATAGTACTTTACACAATGCATTGGTGTATTAAATACATTCATACCAATAAGGTAGTCACAATTATTAGAATTACACATAAACATCCACATGAATCAGAGAAATTTATTCCAATACAAATAATTATAAAACCTTCTAAGGTTAATCATCTATGAAAGGGTAAGTAACAAATAATCCTGTTTCCTAGGTGACCCATACTTGAGAGGTTTTTAAACCATAGACACAGTGGATTCCCTAGAATATTCATTTATGCCTATTGTTGACTATAACTCCTTTTAGGCTTGATATGAACATTAGGAGACTCCTAAAATCATTCGTCAGTGTCATATTAGCCTTGTGAAGGTCTCTTTCATTACTTTTCCATGTGAGATAAAACAAAAAAAAGGTATTAAAAAGAACTTAGGAGGTAATGAAATGATTAAAAGGTCTTAAGTCACTCATTAAAGTCATCTTAGAGGGGGTAAAATGTTCTATAAGGTCTCAAAAAGTTGACTCTTCACAAGTTCTCCATTTTATTCACAATAACTAAGAGTGTATTTCACTTAGTTATTTCCCTCCACTCCTATTTATTGGTACACTTTTCCATTTAACAATGTGGGAAGAGTGTATTCAAACCATAACCAATATTTTACCTATCTTCAATCCCTTATTCATGGCATTCATAGTGTTTCAAAGCTTAATGAGCATCAATATAAATTTGTAGGTCTAAAAAAGAGTTTTAGGCTCTTGTTCAAGGTTCAAGGAGAAAGAAAATTTGTCAAAATATAGATCAAGCAAGATTTCAAGACCTTCAGTGATTGATTGAAAACTCTCAACGAAGAATAAAGAACTTGCAAGTCTGTAGGCTCATATGAAGATGAAAAATAGAGTTTTGAACATTTTTTACAGCTCTATTTTAAGTTTGAAAGCCTCTAACAAGGAATTATCTATGTCTAATAATTGTAACAAGGTTATTAAAGGTTAAAAATAACCCTTTATGCATATTAAAATCCTTCAAAACCTTCACCCAAGAATACAAGTCAAACAAGGAAAAGTTACAGGGTTTTTTTTATAAAACCAATCACGTTCTATATTCATCCTATAGGTGTATGTCTCAAAAAAAGTATTGAGGAGTGCTAAGAGGGTTATAAGTATCCTTTAAATTATGTTTATATTGATTGAGGAGGTAATAATCACCTATCTTCAATAATAAGATGACATACTAGCTAAAACATCTCTAAAACTGTAGGACCATGTCTTCCCTTTTAAATGGTTTTTAAGAAGCATATAAATGAGCTCAAAGGCCTTTACCAAGGTTTTCAAAAGGACGGTGATTAATTATAGGATTTTAAATCATGCCTCTAAAAAGTATTACATATTTTAGGCATCTTTTAAGGCTCTAGAGTTGCCAAGAATCATCAACAAGCCTACCAAGGAAGTATAAGGGTTCCTAACATGATAGAGGGTCTTCATGGTGACCTATATCATTTTAAGAGAATCATATGCCTGCATAATATATGTGAGATCTAGGGAAGTGGTTTAAAGAATTCAATGGAACATTTTAATGGTTTTATCTTCAAAGAAGATAGATGCATGCCTGTATGGCTCTCCCTAGCATTTGCACGGTCTTCTAATGGAATAAAAAGGTTTTAAACATGATATAATGTTTCCATGATGATATAGTTCATATCAATATGTTTTCAAGTCTATAAAATGATTGGGAGGTTCATAGAGAAGGTTTAGGAAGGGATGCAATCATGTTTCCAATAATTGAAACCAACTTGCAAGGAATTTTAGATAGTAATTGTTTGGTTACAAGGTTTATCTAGTGTTTTGGGCCTTTAAAATATGATTTCAAGTCTTTTATCGAGTATGTTTGAAAAAAGCTTCAAGAGTTACAAGCTCCAAGAAGGATTTATTAATTGATTAATATTTAAATGTGTCCTCAAATCTTCTCAAAGGGGTTATAGGTCAAGGTTTGATGTTTTCAATCATGTTTAAGGGGGACCAAGTCTTTATGGTGTGAGAGAGCCTTCATAACTATCAAGATCCCTTAAAACTATCTTATCATTATAACAAATTTTCATGATATCTCTAAGAGCCTTTGGGCCCACAACTAAAGTCTTGGTCTTCAAGATTAGAAATTATATCTTACATGCTCCTATAGTTAGGATTTCAAAGTGTGAGGTGTCTTGGGTCTCACTAAGACTTAAAACTATAATGTAACCTTTAATAGAGGTCTCAAGCCTCATTAAGTTCTTATGGACCTATAGGGATGAAATATCTAAAGTTGTAGGCAATAGCTAAAGATTTACCAATTGGTTACATGGCTAAGAAGTTTCATGGAGACTGTAGGATCCTAAAACTCACTTGTATGTCTATCTAATAAGCCTCTTGAGTAACAAAGAGTAAGTTCAAGGTCAAATGAT
Source organism: Torreya grandis (assembly GCA_037957365.1). Taxonomy (NCBI): domain Eukaryota; kingdom Viridiplantae; phylum Streptophyta; class Pinopsida; order Cupressales; family Taxaceae; genus Torreya; species Torreya grandis. The sequence goes on along the minus strand of JARHVA010001115.1, from coordinate 1,363,645 downwards.
GAAGAGTTATAGGTAGAATTGCTAAGTTACAATGCCATACACTTGTGAAATGAATCATGGGATAAGTTTGTGAGACTGTTAATAATAATTTCATGAGATTGAAGGAGAAGATATGGGTTATTAAATGCATATATAGGCCCTTAAGATATAGAGGCAAGTTTCAAGATTGTTCAAAGAGATCAATAGGTCTACAACTATCTTCTAGGATCATAGATCATTCTAACAACTTTGTTGAAAGTTTGCAAGGTAAGGGTTGAGTAAAGATTCTAAAGGTTATAGACTTTAGGGGAAGTTTATTGGATTTCAAGGTGGAAACATGACATTAGAGTCCTTACTAAGTAAAATTAAGCCTGGAGGTTTGTTTAAAAAGCTTCACGATTGATAAAGAGTAAACGTAAGGTAATGAGATAAGTTGCAAGTAGAATTGTTAAGAGAGTTACAAGGCTGTAGGCTTATTAAATGAATTTGTTAAACAAAATCATACACATACAGGCCTGTTACTGAGGTTATAATGAAAAAAATCATGGTCAAGAAGGTCATAAGCTTGCAATGTGTTTCTAAAGCCTTTTAGGACTCTCTAAGGAGATATAAATAAGAATATTGGCCTGTATATAATAAATGCAAGGTTTCTTGACTTCTCACACTAACTTCTAATGGTTTATTAGGGATTTTGAGCCCTCAAGATATGTTGCATGTCTACTAATTTGAAGAAGGTTTCTAGATCCCTAAGACCACCAATATGAAATCTTCAAGTTGTAGGTCTAGCTGATAAAGTTGAATGAAAACAAGGTTTATTGGAAAGTTTTGAGGGACTTCATGAAGAATTAATATTGATTATAAAGATGTTAAAACCTAAAATCAACCTATAGTTCTGCAAATAGGTCCTTTAGGCCTCCATGATGATACAAGATCAGAAAATAAGAACTCCCAAGAGACATGAAGATTGTCAAGACTTCCAACCTATTGTGAGGTTTTCAAATTTAAGAGATGGAAGTTTTATGACCTCAACACCTAACTTATAGACCTAAAACAAGGTTTTAAAAGGGATTTTAAGGTTGTATAGGTTAAGTTGTAGGTTTGCATGGTATAAGATAAGGCAAGATGAAGCCATCAAGCATGAAAATATAGGTTTCTTGGCTTTTTCAAGAGCTCTCACAGGTCAATAAGATGCTACGCCAACTTCTTAGCCTCTTAAAGAGGCCTTCATATAAACTTCAAATCTGATTTCAAGAATTCCATGCTTCTACAACCTATCTAGCACTACTATGGGTGAAGATTAATAGTCATAAAGAACACAAGGATGTATGAAGGCATTGAAAAATACCCCTAGAAGTGTGTAAATCCCTCCATGGAGTGGTGGTCATGAAAATTCAACCCATAATTACAAATATGCATAGGAGGTATACTTCTAAGTCAAACACTCTCTAAACATGAAAATTAAGGAGGCAAGTCAACTTGGGATAGATTCTCTCTAACATGCATTCATAAGAGGTGGATATGGGTGAGTTAGGACTATTAAGGTAGGAATTTTCCAAGAATATAATATCCTTGAAGGACCACATCGACCATCCACAAGCCCACCAAGGGATAAAAATAACAAATAATGAGGTCTCCTCCCCCACTACTACACCAACCTTCATTGAAGATCTTCATGGGAGAGGCCTAATGTGTTGGAGAGGGCTTAATGACCCCATTTACCCTTGTTTATCCTCTTGTATAGGTTAGATTAATTGAGTAACAATAACATTCATGAATTTTTCTAGTGCTATGTTCTTCTCTCTCATCTCCATATTCTTATATATATGACTAAAAATGACTTGTTCATCATCCCTCTTATTGGGTATGATAACAATATGATATTTTTAAGATTTGTAATGCTATTTTTATGACTTAAATATGATATAATTAGTATTTAAATATTATACCCTCTTAATTCTCTTAAGCAGTGTGTAAAATTTAAACTATTAAATTTCATTTATGGTCATTTCTTTCCCTTATGTTATTATCCTATCATTTTTACACCCTAATTGTAGGTTCTTTTAATCACCTAAAAGTGGTAATTGGATGTTAAGAGTGTCACTTAAGTTACCCTATTGCTAACTTATCTCTAAACCTATCCTAGAGCCTTAGACACACTTTTTTAGTCATCGAGTAGACCATAGTCACCCATAGTTAGGCAAAATAAAATCCTAAAACTATCTTCTTAGATCCAAACCTAACTTACTTAGTAGTCTTCCAAGTGGATATTAGTGCCACATTTGGGACACTACATCCAAATGACACTAGTATCCCTAATTGGGTGCTACTATCCTTAGTCCTAACTCTTCCCAATAGATACTTTTTCAAATGTGTGCCCCTCTTAAGGTTAGCCTAAGCACATTTTCTTATTTGAAAAAGCTACAGAACCCTATAAATACATGTCTAATTGACTTGTATTCACTAGAGGGAAAATAGATGCAAAATCACATTCAAACCATAGACAAGTTAAGTAAAATTAAGGTATTTGATCCCTATTCTACCCTAATTATTCATGCTATGATCTAAATTAGGTCTAAACCTAGTTTTCAAAGATTTCAAATCTCAAAAAAATTCAAATAATCCAAGTTCACTCTCATTCTAGCATTCACTTGTACTTGCATCAAGCACTAGGTGGGAGAATTACATCGGGCTTGATCCCTTTTCAAAGTATTAGTATGTAGGTAAATCTCTTCACAGTGGGGTGTTGAGGATGCCCAAACTATCCTACTAATGAAAACACAAATATTTCTCATGCCATACTTATAAGGAAGATTGAGATTTTCACACAAAATTAGGTTTTTTAGGCACAACATAGAAATCCAAGTTTCATGTGCATAGGAACATGACCTAAGAACATATGCATAGGTGCTCCCAAAACATAATAATGGTCTCATAAAGGGGAGACTACCACCACATGAAAGACATTACATAAACATGATGCTACTATCCATATGGGGCACTCCTATATAGTGAGCAGATGAACATAGAATCCTATTGATGATATTCAAAACTGTTGAAAACCTAATTTTAGAACCCAAATCATTTATGACAGTCACTTTTCAAATAAGTTTATATTTATGCCTATTTATTTATTTAAAAAGTTAAAAAGGTCAAATGATATAATAAATTAGTACTTAAGTGCATATTTATTTAATTAATTTATACATCTCATCCCTTTAATCTAAACATAGGATTTTCATAGTAAACCCCTAAAAGGTTAAATCATTTGGTGAACTCATCTTACTTTGAATGTTGATTTAAACCATAGTTTGTATTAATCTAATTTTTTGTGCAATAAATTAGGGCTAAATAATTATAATTTTTTGATTTTTTAGACAACCTAGCTAATTAAATAAATTTCATATTAGGGTTTAAATTTATTTAAATATTATTTAAATTTATTGCAAAGAAACCCTAGATTCAAATCAACCCCAACCCTAAACACACTTAGGGTTTTTATCCTTTTCTATTTATACTCAGATTTTATTTCCAAAACTCAAATTTTAGATTCATATATCTTCTAATTCATACAATCATGATCATAATGATATATTAAATTAATCACTTCTTGTTGTAAAGTTTAATACTTTCATTTACATGCTTGTTCCCTTTAATTCAGAATGAACTCATAAAAGACATAAACACGTGCATAGATGATGATTTATATAAATTACAATAAATGTCATATTTCATAACATGTTATCTTTCTCCTATGTGTAATTCTATTAAAAATCAAACCTATACATATATAGAGTATTTAACACATAAGTTAACAACTATGTTTCAAGCTTCAATGTCATATCTTATGCACATGAAATAATATCCTTCTCTTCCTCATCTCCATGAGGGTGATAGATAATTTACCTCTAACCAGGTCCATGCCATCATTAATCCATTAGATGAAGAATCTTATAACACTATCACTAATCCCCCTACTCAACCTATTCACACCTCTTCCCTACAGGGTGTGTGCCTACATGTTCAAAGAAAACCAAATAGGGTTTACAATTATGAAATTCTATGTGATCAAATTATCATTATGAGCGAGATAATTATAGTTTAAAAAAATAAAAATTGACTACTACATGAAAATATTACAACATTGGAAAAACAATTTACAAAAAAAGGCTTCTAGAGCACAATAGTGTAAATCATGTTTATATATCTTCAACTAGTCATTTTGTGTCAAATAATGTTACATATCATAACATGAAATCACAATAAAGTACATCTACAACTAGTGATCCAAAAATAATTCAAATGTCAAATAAGATTTCAAATGAGACACTAAAGGAAATAATTAAAGATAATTTACTCAACCTACCTTCACTACACCCAATGAGGAGATCTAGATATTTTTGTGCATATCATATAATGTTGGGCATCATACAAATTCATGTCTAGCATTGAAAATAAAAATATAATAGATCATGGATATAGATGACTCACATAGTGTCACATCATCTAAATGACATACACTAGCATATCTACCTATTCAAAAAGGGTCAAATTTAAAAACAATACAAAAATGGTTACAAAAGCATTACTCAAAACAAAAAAAAGGTTATAAAATCATAATCACAATGAGAAATAGTACAATAAGAACATATAAATCAAGTAAATCCATCTCTACATAATGAGGCTAAACTTTAATAGATATAATTTATCAAGGCAAAACATCCAGATACACATGACATGTTACATAAGGATCAATATTTTAAGTTGTAAAGTAAAAATCGTGCTTAGTAAATAGGCATTATCAAACAAGGTTTTCTAGTAAAAGATCCTCCATAACATTATATGCCTAAAACAAACACAATTTCAAATGGAAAAATCACAACAAATCTTCCAAAACACAATTTAGAAAGATCAACTCCACAATATGAGCAATTTCCTCTGGCATTCTAGATTATCATTATTTTGATGTTGAATAATATTATGATTTTGATGATGAATAATACTCAGATTCCCACTACAACAACATTCATCTATAACATATCAATCACACTGCATGAGAGATAATCATTCCTATTTTTGTCACAGGCCATAATGATAATGGGTCTCCCATGAGACTCATTGGTTAGTATGGTTCTTACCCTTGTACATACTTCTTTATCTCCCTCACTCCTTGTACATAGTTTATTTTCATTTTCTTGTAACATAGCTTATACTTAAAAAACACAAAAACAATATAACATGTCAAAATATTGTTAGATCTTGATTCCTCACTAAGCAAACTATTTGATTATCTGTGGATATTTATAGTTGACAAATCTAGATTTGGCTATTTTCAACTAAGTTTTGAGATATATATTGTTATAAGGTAGTAGGATATTGCTTAGGTTACATGTTTACATTTCTATGAGCTATATGTAGCATATGTGTTTACATTACAAACATGTTGATTTTTTATTTTAGCTATAATCTATGATGTACATGTATATCATGAAGTAATGATCTAACTACCTAATTTTTATGAGGTTAACATAGGATAACTCATCCATTAGAGCATGATGGAGGGAGAGCATCATTAGAGAGGGTGACATAGATAGAGATGTCAAAGAATGATAGAGGAACTGGCTATAAAACTATGCACACACCATATTAGCTAACACATGTTAGAATGTATAATAAATAGTTTTCACATGTGATTATTTCTACTTGAATTAAATAGTTATTTACCATGATTTGCGAGTGTAGGCTAAATGGTGTAATGAAACTTCTTTTCCATGTTTAATATATATGATCATTAATGCTAGTAGAAAAATTATTATCATAATTAGATTTTAATTCAAGTTATTAATTTGCGAAAATGTCATTAAAATTATATGACATTAGGAGGATGATAATTAAATAAATAAAATTATGGATTTTTATGATTAATAAATAAAAATTTGGAAATTTCTAGTTGAGAGAAAAATCTAGAAAAAGAATAAGATTTAAAATAAAATAAAAAATGGGGAAAGAAACACAAAACCAAAAACAAAACAAAAATATTTTAAAAAAATGGATACACCTATTTTATTTGAGTGGAAATTAAGAAATTAATAAATTCATGAAAATAATAATGATAAAACAAAAATGAAAAAGTTAAAAATAGAGATGCGTTGCTTTTTATCTTAAAAAGGGAATACAGGAAAAATGAAGTAAGTATTCTTAAGGAAGAAAGGGCATAACATAGAATAAGGGGCATAGCATAAGAAAGAAGACATGGAAGAGGAATTTGAAAATGAAAAAGTAAGGCCAAGTACATTACAGACTACCAGGTAGGTCATGTCATTGAATTTATGTATCTATTTATATGTTTACAAAATTAGTAGTCTAGTTTGGGTGGTGATATTGCCACTGAATGAATTTGTAAATCTAGTTTTTGAGCATATCAATAAATAAATTTATAATCCATTTCATACCTATATGTTATCCTAGACATCCCATAGAAAATATTTGAATAACTAAGCTAGGTGACTTCCACTTTGTATACCTTTATAGAGGCGTCAACTTGATAGTTTTTGTAAAAATTGATTTGCATTATTATATCTTTTTCTGCATAAAGATTTGTTGTGGTTAGTAACCAATTAGACACAATTATATAAAATATATTTGTGAAATATTTATGTATGAATTATATATATATATATATATATATATATATATATATATATTACTCATACATAAATATTTCTCAAATATATTTTATATAATTATGGTATGAATTATATATATATATATAAGTTGAAAAAACTATGTAATTATATTGTGGGGAATCAACCTATATTTAAAGGTTTTACATCTCAATATATGTGGAATTTAACTAAATATATGTTAAGTTAGAGAGATACCACATCGTGATTCTCCATCGCCCTATGCATAAATTGTGCAAATAAAATAGTGATTTCTTATTACCAGTGATTGGTGGCCATGTGAATTGCATCACAATAATAGTTGTATGATGAAATTTGATGAAGGGCATCACTAGATTTAATTTAGAGTATGGTTATAGTGTTGTTCATTGCATGTATAATTTTCTAGCTCTTGCATTGCTTAGTGAGTTGAAATGTATACACAACCTGCATTGGTTAACATACAGTAAAATAAGATTAATAAACATGAAATCAATTTATAACACTTATTTATGTATATATCGATGTGAGTATAATAACTAAGAAATTTTATAGGATATATATGCATAACATCGAGCATAAACATGATTAACCCAACAATTCTTTAAATCCATGTAAAATTACTTATTAAAATTCTTTATGCATGTGATTATAACAACTAGTATAAACGTGATTAACCCAGTGATTAAAATTATTTTATCCATGTGAGTATTACTTATTATTAACCTAAAAATTATTTTTTGAGCTTATATTAATTTTTAACCTTATCTGTAATGATGGCATGTACATAAATAAGAGTTTGATTATAACACTTTAATCTTGTGAGTATACATATAAGGATTTAATAGTGAAAATTATTTATTATTTAGGGTTAAAACATTTGATTTAACAAGTGAAACCAAGTTATGTTTCAATGGATCCATATATTTAAATGTCTTATATAGCTAACTTGGGTTAAGTAATATCTTAGGTAATATTAAACCTATGGGCTTAAATTAAGATCACATATACATTTTAGGATGTGTATGAGCTTGGATAAGAGTAAATAATCAAACATGAATGAGAGTTATGATTAATGGTCAATAGATTTGATCCTCTTACAAATATAAATTGGATAGTTAAATTATCAAGGACAAAAGTTATAACTTACTAGAAACCTAAGAATAGTATTCACTAAAGCATGTGGAGTATAAAATGTGGTCTTTCATTATTTTGTGATAACCATGATATGCTTAGGATAAAAACACCATTGTCCAGATGTAAAACTATATAAGCAATGTATGGATGAATACACAAAAAGAACATATGTATACTTATGCTTACTAGTTTATACTTGAATGAATGGGTGTGCTCCTCTAACTATAGTTTCATAGGTGATTATAACTATAGAACTATGTTTAATATATATTTATGTTTTACGTGCTTACCAAAAATTTAGTAGAGGATCTTGATCATATGATTTGATTTGAATTATTAATAGGAATCATATTAATTTAATGTATAACATGGCTTATGAGATAATTAACACCTTTGAACCATAGTTGTATGTATTTATATTTAAAGGCAACCTTGCCACCTAAAGAATCTTTGAGTATTGAGAGAATATAACATATAAGAAATGGTTACGAGAAATGAGAGTTGTGAAACTGTGTCAAATAAAGCTCTATGATCCTAACCTAGCATTTAATGATAGAGGCATATTTATAACTCAACATAGGTCTTCATTATCTTGGGATAATCTATGTGATTTGATATCCTTAGTTAGAGTTATAAATAACTATAGGAATTTATTGATTAAAAAGTATAAATAAAAAATGGTCTAGTATTTTCATATCATTTGAGTACTTACATATGGTGCATGGAAAAATACTCAAATATAAGGATTGCTAGAGGTACAATCACTAAGAGGAAGGGGGGTGAATCAGTGATGCAAGATAATCCAATTCAATTCCCAACTATTAGAAATTCAACATACATCAAATTGATCAAGCAATATAAAAATAAAATCACATACATCTAAAGCACACATAAGAGCATACATCACATGAACACATCATATATGTGGGAAACCCTCTTAGGGGATAAAACCCATTAAACCCTGAAAGATAGATAATAATCTTATAAAACAAGATCCAAAATTTAGACCAACACCAATTGATCAAGAAACACCGATCTCTTAGTTTAGTGAGACATTAATCCCATAAGGAGCTATTGCCCCTGTCTAGCTAAGCACCCACAGTAACTAGACCTTTAACAAGCTTTACCTTGCAAAGATGAAATAACCCCATAGGAAACCAAGAACCCACTTAAATACCTAAACAGATCACCTTGAACACCTTTTTTTTAATCTTCAATAGATGATGATCACCTTTATCTATACTCTTTACCTCCAATTTCTCTCAAGTTGCTTATCGGGCTAACTTGCTCAAAATACCTCTTTCAGGCTCATTAGGTCTAATGACCTGTGTGTCTTCTTACATCAACTTGATTAGATAATCATACATAATATTTTTCACACTTTGATTTTCCTAACTGAATTATACCTTCTATTTAAAAGGTTCTCTTCTTTTCTTTAATCCACACATATACAACTAGCATAATTAGTCCAATTATGCCTTGTATTTATACCACTCTCTTCCCTTAACCCATATTGGTTAGCCAAGATGCTTTACATATTTGAACCAAATTTAAAATAGTTATATACACATGTTACATGTGAGATCCACACACTTCATAGGTTAGTCATTACCTCATTAGTCCCAAACCACCATTAGGTCTTGGTGAGACCTAAAATAATTAGGCCTTCATACTCACACACTAGATGTGAGACTAGTTGGACCACCTTCATCCTTTATCAATTCTTAAAACAAATAAAAAATATTTATAATATTCAATTGATTACTCTTATATGGGTTCATGCCACCTGTAACACCAATTCACACTTTGAACCTACCAATTATGTCTCCTTGCTCTTTAGGCTTTCATACATAGAAAACACAGTCTCAAACTTATGAAGCACCTACTCAAATATTTCACATATAAATATAATTATATCACATATATGAACCCTTAAAGACATATTAAACACATTCATGTGATTTAGACACTACAACATAAATTCTAAGCACTCAAATCAATTCTCACAAAATGACCACTCAAATTGGTCATACACAGTCAAAATATAGTTATACTATTTTGACTCTCATAAGCCTTATATATTTATATAACATTTACATACTCATTTTATACTTAAATTATACTCATAAAAACTTCAATTTATACCTAAAATATGGTTACTCAATCTACCAGTGCATTCAACAAACACCTTCAACTTCTAAGAAATTGTTCACACTGAAGATGGATTGGTCAAACCTAAAAAATACAAAAAAATAGTAGCCATGGAGTCTATAACACTATCCAATATTTATATCATCTTGAAACATCAAAATACTATCAAGAACAACTCAATTATCCTTCTTGGGTTACTTGCAAAATAATATCAAACACATAGTCAACTTTGGAGCTTAATAAATTTTACTTTATAAACATTCAAACAATCTAAATATATTCTATAGATTAAAATTTAAGTCCTTTAAAATTTTTATTTTTAATTAATCAATAATTTTTTCCTAGATAAAAATATATATCTCAAACACTAAAAACTAGATTTCCCTTATTAATTTAAATATTCAAATTCCAAAGGTCACTGAGCAAATACTAAACATTGGACACTTTGACCTCATCTCATGCTCCCTAGAAAATTTGAAAAAATATGAACCATAGATATCATTATATCATCTTGGTTTTTAAATTTCAATGGTCAGCATTGATCTAAGATCCTCTCTTCCATGATCATGCAACTTGATAACTTTACGTTGCTTCTACACATTTGACTCTTTGATTCGACCTGCATGATCAATCTCTATTTGTATGAACACCCATTAACTGATTATATTTTGTCAACTCAATGAGATAGAGACACATATCACAAGAACATTTACATTTTAAAATTTAACTTCACATGCACTATTGGATCAAGATATGGATGATGAATGCTCATCATTAGATCTATTGAATAGTGACCTCAGACTCAATGCAATTAAACTTGATGGTCTCTAGCCCATCACAGTATGCAAGAGAAAATTTTAAGGTATATAAATTGAGATATAAAACACTTCATGAATAAAAATATTTAGGGTGCCTTATTAACACTATAAAAAACATATCCATGAAATCTTTTGACCTCAGTTGACTCTCTAAGTACTTGCATTAAATACACAAACTTACTAGTTCATTCATATTTGCATGATGTGCAATGATAATTTGGATTATCTTAAGCTATAATATGAATGCTTATCTTTCCAAATGATCAAGTGACATACCATAACTTCACCAAGACATCTATGGATGCCTTACAACTTATTATTTATCCTTACATACCTACAAATGTGCTATATCTCTCCAAGCTATCAAACATAACTTCGTTGTCATTTATGCACTAGAATCATATGCTCTCTTTGACATCAATGAAAACCTAACATCAATGACCATACTCAACAATCTCTCCCTTTGTCATTGATGGAAAAACACCCTCAAAATGACTTCATTTGAACTTATTCATTCTGATTTTTATCCCCCTTTGACATTAATGACAAAGGGTCTCTTCCTCAATATGCTAACAATCATTCCTTAACATCATGTATGCATTTAAATACTATTTAAGATACTCAGGATACTTACAAACTTTCAAGCATATGAATCAATTGCTCTACCTTTGATATGCACCAATTTGAATTTGGACTTCTCTAATCCTTAGACCTAACAAACTACTCCCAAAACTTAGAAATATCCCCCTAACATCATGCTCTATCTTATGTCATTTATTATTTAGATAAACTAACCTAAAATTGGGATGACCTGTCTACCTAAAAAAATCATAAGCTAGCTTTGCTCATACATTGAGATTCAATACCTTATCAAAATACATGACTTGGTTTGATCAAGTCATCATGTCAATCTTTCATGAATTCAAAACTGTAGCAAACATCTTCACAATTATACCATGACTAGAATATCTCACATATACTCCCCCTCACATCATACACAACACTTTAAGCCTTTCAAACTATATGACTTAGCTTCCCCTAACTCCATGCTTCACTTAGATCATGACATCTTCAATAAGTATTCTCAATAAGCTAGGCTTGTCAGCAACTCTTCAACACTGTGACCTCTATGGCATACATAACTTGACATTGATAGAAATTTGAGACCTTATTCATGATATCAAAGATATGACAACACCTTCTCCTCATACTCCATATCAACCTTGTCTTCAATCTTTCAACATTTGATCAATTAATCTAAGCAACAAGAATTGATAAATTTTTACTTTATGACCAAAAAACCCTAAACACACCTTGAGTACATTTCAATAAGATCAACATACCTTCTTATGTAATATAATATATTAAAAACACACCATCATTGATCAAACATTTGGAAATCTTCATTTTTTGCCTATAGACCTTCAGAACTAATATCTTCATTCTTCACCATTTGACTAACTAGACCATCCTTCATATTTGATCAAAACTTTATATTTAGGATCACTATTTTTGAAAATATCTTATCACAATAAACCAACACATCTTCTTATGACATTTATTATCTTGTAATATCAACCAAGTCTCAATTACCATCCACCATGATTCTTCTTGTGATCAAGTGTCTCTTTGAAGCCTAGATAGAGACACCCTAACCCACAATATATTAAAACAATGTGAAACTAGGAGTTACCCACAAATACTCATATTACTTATCCTCCTTGGTCATCTGATATTGATAGTTCTTCTTCTTCTTCTTAGGCTTAAGAGAAGCAACATGCTTATCCTCTACAATATTCTCCTTTTATTCTAAGATTGGATTGATAACATATGGAGACAACAAATATTCATGACATACCTTTTTAACTGAAGAAAGAACCTCATCAATGGGCATTGATAATTTATGTTCTTTGAATGAAAGTTTCTCAATAATAATAGGATATTCTTTTGGATCCATACATATCTCAGAACTAGTCTCAACTATCACCTTGGTCTTCTCCTTGAGCTCAACTTGAATTATAGTTTGATTCTCCTTTTCTATTTAGACAGATGATATATTTTCTTGGAAATATAAACCTTCTTCATATTTGATTCCTCTTTAGCTTTAGCAAGCAATCTATCTTGATCTCTTATCTCAACTAAATTAGTTTTCTTGGTCTTCACTTCCTTAGGATTCCATACCAAAGATTGAGCCTTCTTGAGCACACTAGGATGTCCATGCATCTTCTTATTACTTGAGAGCTTGTTTATAAAATATCTTGCAATATGACCAACTTGATGATAACTAAAACAAATAACATCATTCACACCTTCTATGCGATGAATATTATGAATCTCAATAAACATACCATCTTGTCTCTTAGGTTAATTATGCTCAAGCTTGACTGCCTTAGGTCTCCACACTTTAGTTAGTCTTTTCCCATGCATTCGAGGGTAGAATCTAGCAATATGTCCCATGTCATGGCAATTATAGAAGACTATATTATCCATACATCTAGCTGACCATCTATTTTTCTTTCTACAATTTATTTCCAAATGACCAAACTTGGGACAAGCATAACAATGATCATTCAAAGATCTTTCATACCTCATAGCACTAGGATGCTTGATGGATATTTTCTTGTTGATATTGGTGATTGCATACTTATTGTCTTGAAATGACCTCTCTTGATCTTTCTCAATATTATTTACCTAGACAAAAAATTTCTCATGCTCATCCTTCAATGAATCTATCTTGGTCTTCAGTTGGACACTCTCATCTTCTTTAGATCTCATATTTGAACTTGTAGCTTCTAACTAAATTCTAATATTTTGTATGTTCTCCTTATCCCTTATAGCTTCTTTATCCATGTCATCCTTCATTTACATGTTTGATCTTCATTAATATTTATATAATCAATATTGGATTTCAAATCAACATGCTCCATTCGATTTGAACTCAACTTGGCATTTGTCTCTTCCAATTGAGTTATGATATGTCTTCATTCTTCCTCTTTTGAACTCAGATTTGTCTTTGTAACCTTTAATTAATCCTCAAGAATTATGATATTCTCTTTATTATAGTTTGATCTTGATCTTACCTTCAAGGATTCTAGCTCCTTTTTGAGCTTGATGCACTCATCTGTAATAGCCTTATAGCTTGAGGCCATGATCTTATTCTGAGCCTCTTCTTGATCATACTCTCTCATCTTACCCTTGTACTTATTAAAGAGTGCCTTTAACTAATTTAACTTTTATTCACTTGATTTTATACATGCATAAGTAACTTATACTTGATCCTTCAACTCGTGATTTTATTTCTTCAATTGCTTAGCCATATTATACCTTGGATTACCTTCAAGTGGTTAAACTTGCAAAGAAGGTCCTGTTCTATACCAATTGTTAGAGATAAAATCATTGAGAGGTGGGCTGGGGGTGAATCAGTGATGTAAGATAATCCAATTCAATTCTCAAATCTTATACATTCAACATACATCAACTTGATCAAGCAATATAAACATGAAATCACATACATCCAAAGCATACATCACATGAACACATCATATAGGTGAGAAACCTTATTGGAGGATAAGACCCACTAAACCTTAAAAGATGGAATACAGTATTATAAAAAAATATATAACATTTATACCAAAAAAATATGATCAAGGAACACCAATCCCACAAGGAACTACTACCCCTATTTAGCTGAGCACCCATAACAACTAGACCTTTAGCAAGCTTTACCTTACAAGGAGGAACTAAAACACTAGGAAACCAATCACCCACTTAGTTACATAAAAATATCAACTTGAACACATATTTATAGTCTTAAAAGTGACGATGATCACCTTTTTATACTCTTTACCTCCAAATTATCTCAAGCTTCCTCTAGGGCTAACTTGCTCAAACTACCTCTTTTAGGCTCATTAGGTCCAATGACCTGTGTGTCCTCCTATATAAAATTGATAATATATAAATGTATAATATTTTTAACACTATAATGGTCCTAACTAACCTATACCTTCTCTTTCAAAGGTTCTCTTCTTCCCTTGAATCCACACATACATAACTAACACAATTAGTCCAATTATGCCTTGTATTTATACCACTCTCTTCTTTTAACCCATCTTGGTTGACCAAGATCATTTAAATATTTGAAATTTTTTTAAAATAGGTCCATACACATGTTAAATTTTATAACCACACACTTCATAGGTTGGTCATTACCTCATTATTCCCAAACCACCATTAGGTCTTGGTGAGACCTAAAATAATTAGGCCTTCATACTCACACGCTACATGTGAGACTATTTGGACCAAATTAATCATTTAAAAATGATTAAAAAACATAAAAAATAGTTAAAATATCCCATTTATTACTCCCATATGGTTATTTGACACTTGGAACACCAATTCACACCTTGAACCTATCAATTACGTTTCCTTGCTCTTTAGGCTTTCATACATAAAAAACATAGTCTCAAACTTGTGAAGCACCTACTCAAATATTTCACATATACATATGATTAGTTCACATGAATGAAATATTAAAGACCTATGAAACACCTCCATGTTATTTAGACACTACAACACAAGATCTAAGCACCCAAATCAACTCTCATAAAATGACCACTTAGACTGGTCATACACAGTCAAAATATAGTTGTACTATTTTGACTCTACATATCTGATCAGGAAAAAAATATGACAAAAAATGCCTTCTCATAAGCCTTAGATACTTATATAAAATTTACATACTCATTTTCTACTTAAATTATTCTTATAACACCTTCAATTCATACCTATAATATGGTTACTCAATCTGCTAGTACATTCAACAAACATAGTCAACTTATAAGTAATTATTCACATTAGAAATGGATTTTTCAAACCTAAAAAATCCAAAATGATAGTATTTATGGAGTATATAAAACTCTTAAATATTTATTTAATCTTAAAACATCAAAATACTATCAAGAACAACTCAATTATCCTTTTCAAGTCACTTGTAGAACAAAATTAAACACAATCAACTTTGGATCTTAATAAATTTGATTTTATGAACATTCAAACCTTATAACTAGATTATATAGATGAACCTTGAATACATTTACAAATTTTATTTTTAATTCATCAATAAATTCATCCTATATCAAAATATATAACTCAAACACTATAAACTAATTTTTCTTCATTAATTTGAATATTCAAATTCCAACAGTCATTGAGCAAATGTTAAACTTCAAACACTTTGACCTCATCTCATGATCCTTAGAAAATTTGAAAAAATATGAACTATAAGTCTCATAAGATCAGCATGGTATTTATCTTTTAATTCTCACCATTTATTTAAGATCCTTTCTTCCATGATTGTGTCACTTGGCATCTTTATGTACCTTCTACACATTTGACTCTTTGACTTGACCCACATCATCGATCTCTATCTGTATGACCACCTGTAAACCATTGATATTTTTTCAACTCAATGATATATAGACACATATCAAAATAACATTTAAATTTTTTAATTTGACTTCATGTGCACCTTTGGATCAATATCTGGATGATGAACGCTCACTGTTAGATCTCTGACTAATGACCTTAGACTTTAACGTAGTTAAACTTAACAGTCTTTGCGCCATCAAAGTATTCAAGAAAAAATTTTAAGGTTTATAATTTGAGATAGAAAACACTTCAATATTCCAAATATTTATGTTACCTTATTGGCACAATAGATAACATCTCCATGAAATCCTTTAACCTTGGTGAAATTTCTAAGTACCTGCATTAAATACACAAACTTACTAGTTCATACATATCTATATGACATGCAATGATGTTATGGATTCTCTTAAGCTATAAGATGAATTTTTGTATTTCTAAATGATCAAGTGACACACTATAACTTCACAAAGACATCTATGGATACCTTAAAACTTCTTCTTTGTCCTTACAGACCTGTAAATGTGCCATATCTCTCCAATCTATTAAACACAATTTATTTGTCATTCATGCACTAGAACCATATGCTCTTTTTGACATCAATGACAACCTAACATCAATGACCATGATCAATAGGGATTATACTTATAATTAAATATATCTTTTAAATAAGTCATAAGGTGTTCGTAGGACCAAAACTATAACCATGTGAGAATAATTTCCTAAAAATGAAAATAAATGTTAAATATAAAGATTATAATAGGATTATAAGTTATTTATTCTTTGTAAGTATTATGAATGGATGTCTAGAAGTAATTAGTATGCACATAAAATATGATATTGTGATATTAATACTTGTGATATAGACTCGGATCTACTTATGGAGATTAGATTAAGTAGTTTAACCATAGGGTATACTCAGGTGGTATAAACCTATACTTGTTAGATTATTATGATTATGGATCAATTATTTCTTTGAATGGTAATATTTATTATTTTTAATTATGTTTTTTTTATTATAAACAATGAACTATGATAGTATGGGATGTCATAAAGTAATACAATATGAATGTATGTTATACATAGATGGTATATACTATAATTTTTATGTCTAGAATCACACCTACATTTAACTAGTTTAAAGTATGCATGATAGTTATTAATATGAATATCATGTTTTATGATAGTTAGTAGGACTTTGTGTATGCATACATGTCATATTTCATATTGAACTCATAATCAGTAGGATCTCTCCTACAAACCATTACCACAGAGTATTCATCTTAGACATTATGCACAAACCAATCTCTATATTATTTACTCAAAAGAATAATAAAAACATCCATAAATCTCTCTCTCCACTGGTCTAAGAGAAGTAATAGGAACACCTATTAAATATTCATAAATGTTATTACACACAATAAATAATTTTTTGTGTGAAACAAATATTAGTTGATATGCAATATTTGCATGCAAAAAATTGGTGTACAAATATTTGACACATAACAACTAATTAATTGACTCCTAATTGAACTTAACTCCATGAGTGAGTTTTAATGCTCACTCCAACACCCTCCTTTCAACATAAAATATAGAGTAAGAAAAGAGAAAGTAAAGATATTGAATGGGTCCTAACAATAAGGTCTGATTAAGTACCCATGTATAAATCATAGCAAAAGACAAAGTGTCCTTATGGCAATCAATCTATCTTACCAAAGTATATGGATGTTGAGTCACTGTAAACACCAAATCAAATAAGAACTAGTACTCTATATGAGGCTAAATTTTTAAAAGACATTGATCACAAAACACTAGAAAAAAAGAGTCACTAAGGATGAAATGTATCACCATAAGGTACCCAAAAACCAGTAATAATAGTTAAAGTTGAGAGAGCAAAAAACATATGCTGCAAGGTATCCCAAGAAAGCAAATAGCTCAATACTTGAACATAATGTTGAAGAGGTGCACTCGATGGAATGAAGGCCATCAAATACAAATTCACTTAGTGGAATTGAAAGTCTTAATGGAATTCAAATCTACATGAGTAGTCTAGATCCACTGCCTGATCATAAAAAAAAATGACACTAGAATTCACCAAAATAGATCTTAAGAAAAGAGGCTATCAGATGTGTCAATAGTGAAAAATGGTTCACCTATTGACTTTAATATACTATAAAAAGATGTGGTACACCAAGGGTTAGCAAGGAACATGACAACTAAAGAAGTAGGATCTACATCATACCCCTCATACTACTGACTGGATGGAGTGATGCAATATAGGTCTATATGAGTGGACTAAATCCACTAATAAAACACTAACATGTTGACACTATATTCACTAGAATAGATACTCTTCATAATGAGATCAATATCCATAATAAATCTAAAGGATATTGTCAACTATCAATAAAATGTTGAAGATATAGAAAAATATCTCTCAAGAAAATGGCCCTAGTGGTGATGGGATAGCCAACAATTGAAGAGTAAGTGATCAACATGGAGTATAAAAACATGAATAAAAATACTTCATGACTTTCAGTATGACCACAAATAAAGATCCCATACAAAAAACACCAGATGATATATAAAACCTAGAATATGATCAATTTGTAGAAGATACCATCAAGAACAAGAGAGTTTCTCTTAAAACAAGGGAGCAATATGAGACACAAAACCATACTCAAGAATGTAAGACATTGGGATTTATTGAAAATACATCCATGAGTACAAAAGTGGCATAAAAATATAATGCACACTAAAAATGGGACATCATACTCTGTTGATAATTTATCCACGAGTGCAAAGTGTGATGACAAGGACAATAATGTCGGCCAAGTGGTTACAAGCACAATAATATTGACCTCTAAAAAAACTTAAGGAGGATCTAGAATAAGTTTTTTTTTTGTGAGGAGGTCTAACCTCTTACTAGAACAGACCTCACCCTCTATTCTTCAACACATGAGGATGAAAGAGTGATATCTTAACAACCAAAGTGGCTTAAAAAATGGCCTCAAAAAGTATTTTTCCACCATATTAAAAATTATGCCCCCAAAAATAAATTTCACCACTTAAACTATTTGACTTTTAAAGGAAAGTGGTCCTCTCGTAAAAATAATCATATCACTCAAAGAGTGATGTCCCCATTTAGAATCCAATCCTCCCCATTAGAAAAGATTTATCTCACTTAAAGAAAGTAAAGGCTCTCCACCATACCTTATAAAAACTTTAAGTATTGTAATTTTTAAAACTCATAAACCTTGTGAGTCTAATAAAGTGTTTTGACTAAAACTTTACAATTTTAATAATGTTTAAATGATTTAAACAATAATATTCAAACCTTGAAAATGACTGATGGTGGAAATACACCTATATGGGCAAGGGAGAATGATAGAAAGCCATGTGTCATGTAGTTGACTAGCGAGGTGGAGGTTATGATGTAGCATGGAGGATAAGGTTCCACATGGAGTGGCAACTACATGGGTAATGAACCAAAAATTAGGGCATTAATACCATATATATTCAACCAAATATATGAAAGTATACATGTGGAACAATAGTAAAATGTTTCAACCAAATAGAGGAAAGTCTAAATGTAAATTTGTAGGGCTTGCCTCTGATATAATTTGGTTGATAATATTCTTAGTGGAGTTTATAGGTTTCAACAACCATGTATGAAAAGCTAGATCCAATTTGGAGAGGTTGATGGAGGATAAAACTAGATCCATCTTATACAAAACCCTAGTAGTGAGTAGAATAAGTAGATGAAAATCCTACTATGTGACAAATAAGACCTATTGGTCTATACTAGTTATGGTAAGGGCCATTATGCCAAACTCAGTTGAAAGAATGTAGGGAAGAAATTTTTTATTACACCACTTTGATAGAGTAGACCAGATGGAGGGAGTCATCGATGGTTGAAATATTGAGTTTGGTGCAAGGTTGGAGATGAGATTGCTTCATCCTTGATATCTTATTTTATTCCATGTTGAGTGATGACATTATAGGTTTGGATGCATGCATGTTTTGGATGTAAAAAATGCAAATGTCATAGAGTTGAAGAGAGTAAAGCTAACTAGAAAATTAAGAAATCCACCAAGTAAATGAATTTTCTTGCTCAAAGGCTCTCCAAACCTTTTAAATGCCTATGCCCATGACCGTGTAGAAGATCTACATGGGTAGGTTCGAGGTCAAGCTTGAGCAAGATGTGGCCAAGAACTTTGAAGCTCACCATAGAGTCAAGTGCCTTAGAACCATTCAAAATTGCATTTCTATAGATGTAAAAAAATAGACAACGAGATGACTATCATTTATAATCAAGCAATAACAACTCAAATTCTACCAACAAAACACATTTACACTGCTTCAAATATGATTATACAACACCAAAAATAATGTTAAATTAGTTTATAAGAGGATTCATGTCTAAATTAATAATAAAAATTTCTAACACCTTCCATGATGGAGTCAAATAAAAACATTATGTCACTATTGCAGTGCTGAATACGTAAAATACAAACTTGTAAAGTAGATTTCAATGAAGATTTAAGGCCTATACCAAATAGATATAAAATATAGTAAAACATTGATCAATAGGTGAAACTGGGTTGAGTAATGGTTGCATGAATCAGCTCTGATACCATGTCATATTTCATATTGAACTCATAACCAACACATTACCATAGAGTATTCATATCCAACATTATGCACAAACCAGTCTCTATATTATTTACTCAAAAGAATAATATAAGCATCTATAAATCTCTCTCTCCAATGGTCTAGGAGAAGTAATAGGAATGCCTATTGAATAGGCATAAAGGTTTTTATGTAAAATAAATAATTTGTTGTGTGAAGCAAGTATTAGTTGATATGTAATATTTACATGCACAAAATAGGTGTACAAATATTTGACACATAACAACTAATTAATTGACTCCTAATTAAGCTTAACTCTACGAGTGAGTTTTAACTCTCACTCTAATAATGCATACAACCTTTGAGAGTGTAAATTATGCTAGGATAGATTATTATGTGTTTCATGGAAAACTATGACTTGCCTTGCTATATCTATTTGCTTGAATATAAGCTTATGTTTTCATGTATTTAAGACTATTTTGTATGACAGATTGTGAAAAAAACTATTAGTCATGTCTTATAATAATAATCTATGGTAATATGGGTTATCATAGGGTGTAGTATGTTTGGGAACTAATTATGTTAGTTGAAATATATAGTTAAAATGTGCATTTTACCTGGGTGGTATAAATTATAGTCATTATTTCTAGTATGGGATAGAAAATAATATAAGATTCATTCATATGTTTGATATCATAAATCTATGCTTTGGTTACTCCTATGTTTAGTATGTTATATGATGTGTTTTCTAGTAGGATGTAAATTCTATGAATCTTGGGGTTAAATTTTATTTGACCAATCTATTTTGCTATTAATGAATAAGGAGTGAGATGAACTTCACTAGCTTACTAGCATCACAATGCAAGATGAAGGTGGTCCAATCAAATGGTGTGTATGAATTTGATTGATCTATAGATCATTATTATTTATTATTCATAAAACTTTGGGCTAAAGTATGTTTAGTGATACATTATCATTTGTTTGTGTGATATCTTACAATAGAATGTGATTTCTATGATACACTACATGTTAATTTTTAGAAATTATACATCACACGGGTACTTGATTATCTCTCTAGATTCCCCCACCATCACTATATACTCATTCATGAAGTGAGAGACATTTCTAGATAAGATCAATGCAGGGGTAGTTGGTCCATGGTTGGTGTGGAAAATCACTTTAATGATGCTCTCCCTCCCCACAATAGTACTACTATTGCGACAACACTTGAGATTACCACATATACTAGGGATTATATGGAACTCATGCTCTAGCGAGCCATGTATCTTATTTATGTACATTGAATTATATTTTATTTATTATTGGAAACATTATCTTGAATAAATATAATAACATATTTACTATGAACTAAAAAAAGTGGTTGTATATTATTCCAATAGTGGTTGTCTATTTATAATTATCTTCTATGTTTGTATTATGATGTGTTTCATATAGTGATAGTGATAAGTGAATGTTAGAGGTCATTTGCTTATTTGCAATTATCCCACTGAGTGTATTTTTTATGATCACTACTTAGATTCTCATGGTGTTATATATTTATAGGACATGTTTAATTTTAAAAAAATCATGTTATCTATTTTAAAACCTATTGGGGTTGTTACATTTGGTATCAGATATATGGCTCAAGATCTAGGATGTAATGAGTCTATTAGCATTTTTGTGTCCTTATGTTCACTAGTGTCAACCTAGTGACATGAAGTATTACACTAGTATTTTTGGATTTGTAGTACCTCAGTGAAAGAACCATGTTACACCATGATTGGAGTTTTGAGACTTGGTAGATCCTCTTGTATGGATTGGTGACTTTTGTTAGTTTGAGACATTTGTGAATTGTGTGGGGAAAATTGAGTGTGTACCCTTAGGATCACTCATACCCTTTTGAGTTGTTAAGGGGTTGGTTTATTAAGTGTACCAATGGTGATGGTTATATATGAGGTTGGGGTAGGTGATTACATAACATAGTTCATGAGTTATGAATAAGAGATTTATACCATAGTTTGATCACTTAGATAGAACACCTCGAGTATGATTACATCCTTCTTGGTAATCAAGTTACCTTCACCATTTATGTTTTGTGATTATTTAAAAGCATGGGATGCTTCTCACTTAGATATTTAAGCTTTAGTTTTTGTGTCGTATATTCACTAATCCTAGGAATGACAAAATCTTATAAGACCATTTTTAGTTATTACCACATATGGAAGTGGGAATTTTCTTGTAGAAGAGTGTGGATGTTTGTGTTAAGAATTAATATGTGGTAGGAGTTTGTTTATGGATTGACACCATTAATTTATGTGAATTAGGAAGAAGTGTCATCTCTCTTAGTTAGATTATAGGTGAGTCATTATTATCTCATTATCCTTTGACATCATTATAAGCTACTAAGAGGATTCATATTTTCATGATGTTGATTTAGTGTTCTTTTAAATGAAAACTTGTTTCTAAAATGTTATTTTGACCATATTCCTTGGAGTTGATGGGATAAATGCCTTTTACTTCTTGTTGAGAGAGAATTTGTAGGATTGGAAGGAATGATACATCTTTGTGGTTAGTATTTTTTTTCTCTCAGTTGTGGAAATAGATTGTGATACTATATTTACAAATTTGGTAAGTAGGTTATGATTTGGCAACATTGAGTTGCAATGTTTTCTTTTTACCTTGTGAGGGTATGTAGGAGTTTTAAATTTTTGAGATGATATTTATCTACCTTTCACTTGTGATTCTTTAGGGTCACTACTTTATCTAACTTGTGAACTTATACCATGTGGAGTAGCGAACCTTGAATTTATATTAATTCTAGATTAAGAGTTATAAGTTGATTATAATTATTATGATATTATATACCCTTGATTAGATTGATATTAATATATTTTGATTAAAGTAGGTTATTTTTCAAAGATATTTATGTACCTTTCACCAAGAATGAGTAGGGTATATGATGTACATAACATCTTGTTAGTCTAAAAGGGTTGAGATAAACTTTTAACTTGTTGTGTACTATTTGAGCGAGTAGGGAAACAATATCTCACTTGTTACCTTTATAAGGTTATAAGGATGGTGTGGTCCTTGAAATTTATATGTTATGTTAATTTTATCATTATTTCCTCTTAAATATGAATATAATAGTATAGGTTAAGTTATGAAACATGAAACTAGTTATGTTTGGTTAGTGGTTGTATGAATTTTTCTTGTATGCATGTTGATACATTTGAAATTATTTAAGCATATAATATTTATTTCTATGATATTTTAGTATAGATTTATGATTCATTAAACCTTATGCACATTTTGGAGATCATTAGGTTCTGGATACCTAAGCGACGAGTGCTAAATTAGGAATGTGAGTACTAAGCGATATGAGTGGATCCTACTTAATCTCACATTTGTTAGATGTTTGTCAATGATGTCTCCAAGGTGACCAAGGATGTTGATGAGGTGTCATGTGTGATAGAATGATAATGAAAAAGTGTGATTTAATGTGCTTCAGTGTTCTTGCATGGTTCTTTAGTGGTTGACCTAGTGAGGCAATTTATGGATGATATTGATAGTATGAACATGTTATAGAGACCCTATGGGGTGTTATGAGTGATTGGAGTGATTTTGGAAGTGAAATGAATTCATCAAAGCATTCATATGAAGGTATAGGTTCCAGTAGTCATATTTATAGATAAGGTTGAGTGAGTATATTGATGACATCAATATTTACACAAGTGAAGGTTTCAAGAGTAGCTTGATAAATGGATGGATTCCCCTATGAGAGGAGATCTTGTGATACAAGTTTCAGGTCATGAGGATATGTGTTGAAAACATTATTAAGGTGAAAATTTTTCTTCTTAGAAAGAGTTCAGTGAGTTCCCATACTTAACCAAATTTGTGATATCAAAGATCTACGATGAACATTTAATCTTCACGATAAAGATCCAATGGCGAACATCTAAACTAATAGATGAAGATCTAATGATGAACATTTAATCAAGAAATGAAGATATAATATAAAACATCCAATTTTACAAATGGAAATCTAATGGTGAGTGAGTTATCATATAGATAGATAACAATGATGTACGTGAAGTCATTATGTCAAAGGTTCATGAGATTGCATGTGCTAGTGACATATGTATCAATCATGATCATTTGATAGAAAACTAATATCACATAGGTGTTTGTGTGAATATAGAGATAGATGGTATGGTTTAAGTCAAATATTTAATTATTATAAGGCATGTGGGACTTCCAAGTGGTGTAAGAGTAGGGACTAACAATAATGTGATCAAAAGGCATGTGGGGGTGTCAATTGTCTTAATCATAAAAGTGCAAATCAATGATCAATAGTGAGTGTTAAAGAGTTACAGTTAAGAGGATCATAAGGAGATAAATGGATCACATTTGATAAATTTTCCATAGGACATGAGATGAAGACATGTGTTTTTAATATTTGTACTTACCAATGACCATTGGTATTTGAAATTAACAAAGGAAAAACTAGTGCTGAGTATTTTGCAAATATATTTTGATCTAGGAAAAAAAATTATTAGTGGAAAAATAAAATTTGAAAAGGACTTAAATATGAATATATTAAATTTGGTTATAATATTTGAATGTTTGTACAATTTCAGATATTGATCTCCAAAGTTGATTGAAGGTTTGACCATGTTTTGTAAGTGACCAGAGAATGATATTTGATTTGTTCTTGATATTATTTTGATATTTTAAGATGAAATAACTATTAGAGAGTGTTTTATCTCAATGAGAACCATATGTGATTAATTTATAGGTTTGACCAATCCATCTTTAGTATGAATGAATGTCTAAAAGTTGACTATGTTTATTGAAGGCTTCATATAGTTTGAGTGACCACTTTGCATAAATGAGTTGGAAGAGTTCTGAGCATAATTGAAGAAGAAAATGAGTATGGAGATATTTTATAAATATCAAAGGATTATAATAAGGAATTATTTTTCATTATATTCACCTGATCAAATATGGAGAGTCAAAATAGCTTGACTATAGTTTGACTATATATGACTAGTTTGAGTGGTCATTTTGAGAGAGTTGTTTTGAGTGCTTAGAGCCTATGTTGAAGTATCTAAATCACATGAAGGCATTTAAAATTTTGTGAAGGTTTAAACTATTTGATCTAGTCATATGGATATGTGAAATATTTGAGTAGTTACTTCAAAAGTTTAAGAGTATGTTTTCTATGTATAAAGGCCTAAAGAACAAGGAGACCTAATTAGTAGGTTCAAGTATTGAGTTGGTGTTCCAAGTGGAATTAACCCACAAGGGAGTGAGAAAGGGTATATTGGAGATGGGTTTGATATTTTATAATAATTAGTTGAAGCTGAAGGTGGTCCAAGAGGTTTCAAGAATAATGTGTAGATGTGAAGGCCTAATTGTTTTGGGTCTCATTAAGGCCAAATGAAGGATTTGAGTCTTAAGGACTATGGCCAACCTATGGAATGGAGTTTTTAACCCATGTAACATGTGTGGAGACATATTTAAATTTAAAAAAAATTATGATAAGCTTATTGGCTGACCAAGATGGGTTAGACCAAGAAAGTGGTATAAGGCATATTTGGGTTGTTTGAGAGGTTGGGCAAGTGTGTAGATGAGAAGAATATTTGTGAAGTATGTGAGAGGAATGTGGATGTATTGAGAGGTATATTATAGTGTGTATTTCATGTATGAACTTGTGGTCATAATTCTAATGTTAAGTTTATAGGTTTGATGCATGAGAATAAGTGAAGGTGTGTAGATTGATCCAAAAGGTGGTTTTGGATGCCTTGCTTGTGTGTGAAGGTTTGAATGAGTGAAGAGGATTGAAGTATTTTTTTTTTTATGGTTTATCCATACTATTGAGAAGAAATTAGAGTTATGAATTTGTTCATTTCATAAATGTTATGCTGGTACTCAATATGTTAGGCAAGTTGGTGCTTGTCATCTTTAGGGGTTGATGTGCCTTGTGAAGTGGGCACTTCAATAAATTATCATGTTAGTAATCATATTATATGAAAATTAGTTTTAAGTATCTAGAGTAATTTTTCTCTCCTAAGAGGGTTTCCCATATAGATCTTATGTTATCTTGCTTATCTTTCATGTTCATTATTATGAGTGGGTTATTTTCTTCTTGATTGCTTATGGTGTATGACTAAGGGTTTGAAGGATTTAGATTAAAATTTTGAAATATCTTGATTCAATATTTCACCCCACTCTTAGTGATTATACCTCTAATAATTGGTATTATAGTAGGACCTTCTGTATAAGTTTAACCACTTGAAGGTAATCTTAGGTACAATGACAAATTCTCAAGGTTTCTCTATTAAGAAAGCTCCATTGTTAAATGGATCTAATTATGATTTATAGAGTACAAGAATGAAGACCTACATCATGTACTTGTGGTTTGACACTTGGAAATCTATTTTGGATGGTTATTCCATGCCACCTACTCCTTTAACTAGTGTTGCAGACAAGAAGCTGAGTGAGAACAATTCTAAAGATATGAATGCTATCATTTGTGGTATTTAAAAGGCTAAGTTCACCAAGGTAATCCATTTCAAGTATAAAAAGGATATTTGGGATAAATTTCATCTCATATATGAAGGAGATTCAAAATTCAAGTTGGCCAAACTGCAAACCTACCGAAGGTAATTTGAAAGTCTCAAAATGAAGGATGAGGATATTGTGGGTTCCTATCTTCTAAGACTTGATGAGGTAGTGAAAATGATCAAAGGAATGAGAGAGGTTATTGAAGAAGGAAACATAATTCAAAAGGTATTAAGTTCTCTCACTTTTAAATTTGATTCAAAAGTTTATACTATAAAATAAAGTCATGATCTCACCAAAATGAATATGGATGAATTACATGGCATTCTTTTTGCCTATGAGATGAGAGTTAATAAGGAAAAACCACCAAAGAAAGAAGAAACTTTAATTGTAGAAAATAATCTAAAGAATAAGTTACAAGGTAAGAAGGTCAAGGACGATGATATTTTTGATATTTATGTTGATGAACTAATAGATCTGTTAACAAGAAAACTAAAAATAGGTTCAGGCAAGTTTAAGGGTAAATTCCCTTCAAATGTTTTAATTATGGAGAGATAGGTCACTTTTCCAAAAATTTTCCTCATAATAATAAGGGAAATGATAATGAATAACATGAATATCATGATAATGACAAGAAATTTAGGTCTAATAAGAGCAAGAACAATTTAAAAAGGTATAATGGCCAAAAGAAGTTTTACAAGGATAAGAGGAGTCTCTACACAAGGAGATATTGCAGCTCATTTGATGATAATGATTTTAAGAATGATCATACTAAATATGAAGCTCTATTCATGGATAAAGAAGGTAAATGCTCATATCAAAAATAATCTACATGGTTTAGAGGTGGTTTAGGTGATATAAATGATGAAGAAGACAAGGTAAACTATGAGACTAAGTTGATGAATGCCCTTGAAGATCCAAATATTGAGAAGAAGAAAACTAATAAGTTAAAGCATCAAATAAATTATTATGAGGTGCAATTTAGTGTGTTTGAGGCAAGAATAGATGAAGACTTCAAAGACTATAAAAATTTAATCAATCTTCTTAATGATTAGCTGAAGACCATGAATGCAAACTTGAAGGCCAAAGAAGTTGAATGTTCAAGGTATGTAACTAAGATTGGTTCTTTAAGAGATGATTTGAAAAAGACTTAGAGTCATGTGAAGTCACTTGTGAAGTTTTAAAAGGGATCAATTGATTTAGATAACATTTCGAGTAGTAAAAAATATGCAAGTGATATAACTAGTCTTGGATACATAGAAGAACAAAGGAATACTACTCATGATGACTTGAAGACTTTTGTGAACAAGAATAATCAGACTCAAGAAATGAATTTTATAATAGAAGGAAGACAAATCAATTTAGACAACCAAATGCAATGAGGTACGCAAACTTTAATGGTTACTTCTACACTTGTAATCAATTTGGTTATAAGGATAGAGAGTGTAGAACATCTTCTAGTAATGAATTTTCTTGGAACTATGAATGGAATCATCAATCAATTGATGTGAGTCAAAGTGAGTGCTATAATTGTCATGACATAGGACACATTGAAAGATTTTTTCCTAACAAGGTAAGACAAGCTAAGTTTTCATCAACAAGAGTCATTTTTTAAAATTGTCTAGGAATTGATCACATTGATAATTCTTACAAACAAAGGATATCAAGTCAAAATAAGTCATTTCAGGCTCCGAGAGTACAAGGTAAAAGGCAAGTTAAAATATGATAACAAAAAGAAGAAATTATGTGCCATGATCAATCTATAGGTCCAAGTGGACTATTTTTCATGGTAGAAGATGTTACACAGGTTGAAGAATGCTAAAGGTACTCATTATCTTTTTGTGTTAAGAATAAAGAGACAAAGCTCACTAAAGAGACCAAGGTAGTTGAAACTTGTCCTAAGGTATCTATAAACTTAAGTAAATAAAATGATTTTGTTGATAAATTTTCCTATAAATAATATTAGTTGACAATGTCAAGTGTTGATTCTTTGAAATGTGAGACTGATACTTCAAGTGAAAAGGTATGCCAAGAATCTTTATTTTCTCCATGTATTGTTAATACCATCCTAGAAGAAAAGGAAAGTGATAAAGAAGATAAACAAGTTGATTTAGTCAAGAAAAAGAAAAAGAAGAAGAAGAAGAATCAATTTAAGTTTTCCAAGAAGGAGAGAGAATATGAGGAGTTGTGGGTAACTCCTAGTTTCACATTATTCTAGGATATTGTGGGTTAGGGGTGTCTCTCTCTAGGCTTCAAGGAGATACTTATCAGTAAAAATAAACATAATGGATGCTAGTTGAGTTTTGGTTGATATTGTAGGATAAAAACTATCATGAGAAGATGTTCTTGGTTAAGGGGGAGAAAAAATTTCATGAGCATATTTCAGATGTTGTGGTGAATTGTGTGTTCTAGGAGTATTCAGGGACTTTGGTCCTAAAGGTGAGTTCTTGTCAATTTTTGATGGATTAGTTGGGAAAATGTTGAATAATGAAGGCAAGGTTGTTATGGAGTGTGAATAATATTTTCACAAGTGTAATACATGAGGTTTCATGTATTTATTTGGTCAAAAGAGTTAGTTATGGTCATTTATTGAGTTTGACCATTTTTGTTAGTGCTCACTGCCTAATGAGTGTCAATTTTGCAAATTTGATGATTTTTGTATCTCGAAAGACAAAAGATAATTGAGATCAGTTGAGTTTGATTTTTAAAAGTGGATGAAGTGGATTGGTGATTTCATAATGTTATCATGATCAATTTATGGTGTTTTAGCATGTTGAGTGTTATATGTGCAAGGTCTACAAGTTAGGTATGGAGATTTCTAGGTGTCATTTGAAGAATTACAAGTTGTCAAGGTGTATTAGTAGTATAGAAAGATGTGTTGAAATAATTAAAGTGTTTTCTATGTGATTTCAAGTTTTTAAGGTCTTTTGTGTGAAATTAGAGAATTTTGTTTGCTCTCGGGTTTTTTGGTTTGTGTTTAAGGGTATGCAGGTAAAAAAACCATGATATAGGAGGTATGGGTTACCAAAGAAGTCTGATCTTAAAAGTTGGTTTAGAAGTGTGTATTGATGACCTCAAGGCGTGATAAATTTTTTAGAGATGGGTGTTTTTTAGAAGTTGGTGTGATGACCAAGTTTCTCTTGTAAACCTAGTATATTTGCTCATGTTGAAAAATGGTTTGCCTAATGATTTAAGATTTGAGGATACTTAATTAATTGAAATGGAAAAATGGGTGCTCAAAAATTATTTCATGGTATTTTGGAAGTGCATGATTAGTTTCATGGAGGAGGATTTGTGGTTTCATGGAGGAGGATTTGTGCAAATGGAGGGCTAATTAGATAGTAGGTTTGTGAAGGAAGTACATTTTAGAGGAAGATCTGAGTGTGCATTTTTGGCATGTATGAGGGGAAATATGATAATGATCTAGATATGAAATTTCAAGCCATGAAAGTTCATACACAAAAAATTATGGGCTCTGTAAGGTCTAGGTAGGGATACAAGGCCTCTAAGCAAGGCTAACATGAAGAAGTAGAATTTTTGGTCTCTTTCTCCCAAAGACCAAGGTTATCAAAGGGTGACTAAGATTTGGTAACTTAGGGGGAGTCCATATTAATGTTTTTAAGGTAAGTTCATGTAGTTTATGATGTTCATGTATGTTTTGTCTTCATAGAAGCTATGTAAGATCAAAGAAGAGTGTAGTCATAGAGCATGTTTGAGAAGATCAAGGTAAGAAGAGGTATGCATAATGTTAGGGGGTTGTGTATTGTTGGGTGAATATTTTTTCGTCATCTAACTGATGGAAAAATGGGTATATCAACCATAGTACAAGGAGATTTATACAACAAAAAGTGTGGGTTTACCACATCTTAATGAAATAAATCTCTCCTCTCATCAAGGGGAGGTTCCCTATAAGTCACACACACACACACACACACACACACACACACACACACACACACACACACACACACACACACACACACACATATATATATATATATATAAGCATAAAATAATACTCAGGGTAGGATAACACCATCCATCTCTCTTTCTTTAGAGATGATGTTCACAGAGCAAAAGATAAATTCAAGTTGATGATTGAAAGCATTCCTCTTCCTTCAGAAATGGTATTCAGTAAATTGTAGAAAATATTCTCAAGTAGTACTAGGTCGATGAGAAACCCATGAAAGCACAAAGTATTTTATTGCTTCTCTTACTAATTCAGAGCCTACGTAATAGTAGAGTGAAGTAAAGTTCAAAGTCTTCACCTAAAACTACAATAGATAATAAGATCACAAAAGATAAAAGTAGCTCAAAGTCTATTAGATATCCTTTGGAATGTATTTAGATAATTTCCACACACACTTTGATTATTTAATTAAATAGATGAGATATTATTAGGAAAGAGAACATAAGAATGATCTCCTAAATAACACAAATTATTTCAACACAAAGTTTGAAAATAAACTGTTTCTCATTCATTCAATAAAATATGATTTACAAGTTGAGATCAAAGTCTCAAGAAGTATCTCAATTTTGGAAAAGTTTTTGCTCTCAATTATCTAGAGATATCTTTACAAAAGAGGATCCCTCTATATATATAGGGAAAAAACCTTCAAAATTGAGAAAAGACGTATATATTAAAACCTAGTCAAAGATGAGTCTTCATTGACTTTGGGACTTTTCTAGATTTTTACATGTATTTACACATAACAAAAGCACATGTGTAAATGTCCCAAGTTAGTTACAAAGTGCATTTTTAATAAATCATGGAAGAATAGCTTCAATCTTTATTGCCAGTCTTCTTCATTTCATGGTTGGGATTGCTTGATTTGGTACTTTCTATGAACTCGGCCATATCCATGTGCCCAATCTCTGTATCTTTAATGTCATCAACATTAAAAGCAATTGAGGTGATTGGAAAAACACCTTGATACTTGTACTTCATTATCTTTGACTTCTTTAGAGAAACTTCAGTGATTTGAGAGAACTTTTGTTGAAAAGACGTCAATGAAGAGGGATCCTTTATAGAAACTACAATAAGAATCATGATTGTGTAATCAGGGGAAAAATTAGCAATCTAGGAAAACTGCACATTTGATGATCATGATTAGGGAAATGCACTTGAAAGGGATGAGGCATGAGCAGGTTAGAAAGTGAAAGGGAAGTGGGCTTAGAAAATAGGCAAATGAAAATTTTCTAGAGTTAGTAAAAATGGGGGGAAGGTATGCATGGACGGCAAAAATTACTGCCCTTGCATGTTGAAAGGGGTCAGTGTGCATTGGCAAAAAAAAATTCTTCCCTTGCACATTGAGGTAAACAGAAGTATCGATGGCAAAAATTGCCACCGCTGCATCTATAAAGAGTTGAACATGTAAGAGTGGAAAAAATTGCCACCCTTGCACATGGTAGGCAAGTTTGGTGTAATGGAGGTGATTTTTGCTGCTCTTACACGTTGTTCAAGTTAGGTTGCATCAGAGGCAAAAATCACTATCGGTGCATGTTGTTTGTATTGGAGACTTGTGTTAAGGTGGCAAAAATCACCGCCCTTACACGAGTAAGAATTAAGGAAATGTGAGGGCAATGAAATTTGCCACCCTAACATGGGAGGAAAAGGTTGAACGGGTATGGAAAAGGAGGGTCGAGGCACAGTGAAAGGGGAGAGAAATGCCTCATTTGGATCAGGAAAAAGAGGTAGGGGAAGAGAGGAAAAATAAAACCTATAAAATAAATAAAAACAACTTTAAAAAGAGAGGAAAAACCAAAATAAAAACAAAAACAAAACTCTACCTAAAGACTAATGTGAAATGAAGCTCAAATTTGGTGAAAACGTGCTTCTTCTTGCTTGCTTGATCATCCAAAGGTGGAGAGCAGGAGGAGGAATGGAAAAATGAGGTTAAAATGGGGCAAAAAGAGATTAAATGGGGGAAACAATTGCCCCTAACAACTCGATGTGCATGGCCATAAATGCTATGCATGAAAATTGAGACAGAGCAAGGGTAGTAAAAATTGCCACTCCTGCACTAGAGTTTGAAAAGATATGCAGGGGTGGCAAAAATCACCACTTCTGCATGGAAAATATGTGAAGTATAGAAGGGCAGCAAATTTCACCACTCTTGCATGATGGATGCAAGGGCAGCAAAAAATGCCACCTTTGCATGGAAAACAAAAAGCAAGTGCAGCGGCGACAAAAAATGCCACCCTTACTTGGAAACGCTAGAAAAAGCTAACTCTAGGAAATAAATACTTTGTCCTTTGGCTACATCGAGATTGTAATGATTTTCATGTTTTTGAGAAAATGCAATAAGGGAACATCATGAACTTCAGATGATACCAGTTGAGCAAACATGAGAAAAAGAAAAACTCACCTAAAAAAATGAACTTAGAGAGAAAAACATGAAACACACAAGTTTCGTAGGGGTTGTTCCAAAAATGAGCATAGCTAATTTTGAAAACAACAGCTAGTTCCTGTTGGGGAACTTCCATTGATCTAACTAATTGATGGGAGTAGAAACCAGTCTCTAAGTGCCTTCATCCAAGCCATTGGGCTATAGAGTCAAGCCAAAAAGGAAAAAACATGAAAGACCAAAAAAAATATAAAATATAAAAACTATACATATGTACAAGTGAACTCATCTAAAACTTCAAGGATTGAACTGCTTCAGATGCTACCCACTGTGAGGTAGTGAGAATGGTGCCCCATCTTGATACTCCAGTAAGAAGCTATTCTCACTATAGATCTGATGAATGGTAAATGGACCTCTCTACAAGGAATCAAATTTTCCATGCATTCCTTTTGGTTTTCTCATCTTGTCCCACAACAAGACTTGATCTCTAATCTAAAAATCATGAACCTTTGCCCTCTTGTCAAAAAGTTTCTTCACCTAATTCTGATGTGTAGTAATTTTGTCCACCACCATGGTTCATTGCTCATTTAATTTGGTTAGACACATGATCCTTTTATCAATTGAATTTTCAAAGGTTGAATCTTTGATTGCCTTTGCTAACCTGAGTGCTGGTAGTTCCAGAGTGATTGTTATCTCTACATTCAAGCCATATAAAAGTTGAAATAGTGACATGCTTATGGCCCTCTTGGGTGTAATCCTATCTACCCATAAAGCATTAAATAATGCTTTATGCCAAGTCTTTTGATTATCATCTACCAATTTCTTGATAATAGTAACCAAGTTTTTGTTGCTCGATTCTGCTTGGCCATTCCCTTATAGAAAATAATCAGAAGTGTGGGATAGGGTAATTTCATAATAAAATTAGAATTGGGTAATCTCATGAGAAGAGAAATAGGTTGCATTATCTATTACAATTTTAATTAGAACCCTAAATCGAGAGATAATATTTTCCTTAATAAAATTACACACCACTTTTAAAGTAACGTGCTTAGTTGGAATGGCTTCCACCCATTTGGTAAAGTAATCAATTGTAGTGAGGACATAATCATGCCCAACACTTGAAGATGATTTGATTTCACCAATGAAGTTAATACCCCATTATTTAAAAGGTTCTTTGATTACCACTGGATTGAGGGGTAATGCAACCAATTTAGGCTTTCTAATGAACTATTGACACAATTCACCTCTACGCACCCATTTGTAAGCATCTTGAAATAGCGTAGGCCAATAGTACCTTGCTCATAGAATTTTATGCACTGTTACTGGTGAAAAAAAATGTCCTCCATAGGTGAAATTATGGAAAGACTCCAAAAGTTTACCTTGTTGCACCTTATCGACACAGTGAAGAAATACCCCATCAAGGCTTCTCTTATACAAACCATTATTCCACAAGACATAGTTAGAAACCTTTAACTTAACATTTCATTTTTATTTTTAGGATAGATGAGTGGGGCACTCACCATAGATTATAAAATGAGTGATGTCAAAATACCACTCATCAGTAGTAGCGATGAAGAGGACCATAGGTATGTCTTCGATCTCCATTTCTTCATTTTTTGCTTCCTTGGAGATTTATCAGTAATCAACTGGTAAAGGCCCTTTCCTCATACTAGTTTGGTAGGTTTGATATCAAGATCAAACTCTTGAATCTTAGAAATCCAATTACCCATTTTTGTACCAAACTCCTGTTGAGTTAGAATGGACTTCACCATTATATTGGGCACCAAGACTACAATATGTGAATTCAGGATATAAAACTTGAAATGCTTCATCGCTTTAACCACAACATAAGCATGTTTTTCCATGTTTGAGTACTTCAGCTCATGAGCTTTGAGTGGAAAGATTCCACACCTTTTTGGTTCTATTAAACTAAAATAGCTGAAAGTATATGTTCAGAAGCATAACTATATATTTTGAAGTCTTTGGTGTAGTCTGGACAAACTAGAATTGGTGCACGGGTGATTGCTTTTTTGATGTCTTCAAATGCTAACTTGCCCTCTGCAGTCCACCTAAAAGTGGCTTTGCCCTTCATCATATTGACAATGTGGCAAGTTTTCTCAGTGAACTCGGGGATGAACCTTTGTAAAAAATTTATTTTTCCAAAGAAAGAGTGAAATACAGTATTACTTCTGGGAAGTGTAAGCTCTTGGATGGATTTGACTCTCTCTGAGTCAATATTTATGATTTCTCAAGATATAATGTGCCTAAGAAGTTTCCCTTCTGTAACCCCAAAAATAGTTTTTTTAGGGTTTAGAGAAATGCCATTCTAATGGCAACGTTCCAAAACTTGTTGTAAATGGTGCACATGGTCAAGACGATGCTTGGAAAACACTATTAAATCATTCAAGTATAGTACACTTACCCATTTCATCTTTGAAAGTGAGGTCCATTTCTCTTTGAAATGTGGTGCTCACATTTATTAGACCAAATGACATTCTTCAATAAGCAAAGGTGCCCCAAGGTGTGGTGAAGGTAATCATATGCTAGTTTGCTTTTTCAACTTCAATTTGATTGTACCTTGAGAAGCCATCCAACATTGATAACATCTCTGAACTGGTCACCATCTGAAGAACTTGATCCATGATAAGTAGAGGATAGTTATCCTTTAAGGATAAATGATTCAAGTTTTTGAAATCCACACAAATGCAAATTTTTCCATTTTTCTTCCTCACAGGAACTATGTCTATAATCCATGTGGAATGATGGATTGGAAAAATTATTCTAGCATTCAATATTTTCTATATTTCAAACAAAATAGTACCTGATATTTTTAGATTATACTATCTAGATTTTTGCTTATAAGGCACTAAATCACTTTTGAGAGGAATGTTATGGCAGATTTCTTCAGGTCTGAGTGACTTCAGGTCATCATAGGAGTATGTAAGGACATCTATATACTAGCAGAGCAGAGAAGTAAACTTGAACTTTTCTTCTTGAGTACATTTCCCAATGTTCACCACTTTGGGATTTTCCTCGGTACTTAAATTTACTTGATCAAATTCCTGGGAGGAGCTTGAATCTTTTTACCACTGTTTAATGAACCTATCATGTTCGTCAAATGGCTTCTCAAGGGAAACTAGGCCTTTTGGGATCTTATTCCCTTTAAGTTGAAAGAATTCTTCACCTGCATTTGCATTTGATTTAGAGGTTGAATCAAGCTTCTGGGGCTCATTTCCATCAAAATGAAGCTATTCAAAGCTGTTCTTTTACTCCAAGAAGGTAATGATTTGATTATCATTATTAAACACTTGCCAATGACTGGCATTATCAGGTACACTTGGTCAAAAAACTAGTTTAATAGTATACTTGTCTCTTTTAAAGTCAGGATGAGGGACCAATAGAGTTGTTGAAACAACTAGTGCATCAGCTCAGTCATTAAATTCCCTAGGTATAGCCAAGATGCTGAAAGCATCAAAGATTTCAATTTGATCCCAAACTAAATTGTGGTAGTGGCATAATTTCTCATTTTTGGTTTGATACAGGGTTCTTACCTAATAAACCACTAGTTCAACATCACCTTTAGCGTGAAGGAGTTCGATGCCTTTGTCTTGAGTATCCTTCAATCCAAGTAGTAGGGATTCATACTCAGCTGTGTTGTTAGTGTTGTTGAATTGCAACTTGTATGAAGAAGGAAAAATATCTTCTTGAGGAGATATCAACACAATTCTAGCTCCTGAGCCAATAGAGGAGCAACTACCATTGAATTCCATAATCCATACCTCATTTGATACTAATTTTTCTTTAGATCCTTCTTCATTTGGAGGTGGAGATCCTTCCACATTAGTATTGCATTCCACCAATTTTTTTGCTATTTTAGCTGAATGCATTTCTAGGTTGTCACCTGTAGGAGCTTCATCAGATGTCTCATGAACTTCCTCCATGGATAGAAAGTAGTTACCCATGCCTGAAGACTCAAATATGATTTGAGCTTTAGGTGCTGAAGTCAGGGTAACCACATATTTCACTTCCTTCTCAGGGAACAACCTTTTCATAACACCCTTGACTGGAATCCTTGCTTTGGATAGGTCCATGCTTAATTCACCACCAACATCCTTACAAAAATTTTGCCCAAGAAGGATGCTATAAGAGGCTAGAACATCGGCCACCAGGACCATCATTTTGATTCTCTTTTCTGGAAAATATGCAATTGCAAATTGGGCATCTTTGATTTGACCCAAGAGTGGGACTTATTTGTTTTCCATAGAAAAGCACCTCTCGAAAGTCTTAGTCAAAGTAAGACCAAGAGAATCTACTACCTTGGTAGGCATAACATTATCAGAAGCTCCAGAGTCTATTATGTAATTACTTAATTTATAACCATTTATCAACAGGGAAACATAAAAAGGTTCTATTTTCTCAGGAGCAATAGGAGGAGTAATGACAAGATTATTTTGGGTGGGTTTATTCTTGAAGGAATCATGAGTTGCCTTTGAAGAATCTTGTCTTATGGGAATAGTCTTACTTCTCACGTAATCGGCCAACCTATCAAACTATTCAGGATTGGCTCACAAGTACTCAATCTCAGTCATTTGAATCTTAGTCTTTTTGGCATGATCAATTATATCAAATAATTTAAATGAGCTAGAGGTAGAGGAAGGGGGCCCATCATCTTGATCTTTATTGGGTGTGGTATTGGTCTAAGAAATATAAGTAGAAGGTATGGGACAGTTTGAGGTACTTACTTTTTTGTTAGTTACCTAATCCTTTGGTTGGAAAGGTAGTGAAGTCCCTCGTTTAGTGATATAAACTACCAACTGAGGTTCTTCTCCCACTTTCTCTTTATCAATTTGTTGAGCTGATTGGTTCTGAGATTTGGTAAAAATAACATAAGATCCATTAAACACTTCTCCCTTACTTCCAGCTTCATTTCGATAATCTAGGAAACCAATATTGGAGTTGTTAGCTAATTCTTCTTCTTGTTCTTCAAAGAGATTAACATCATCT
This sequence comes from Torreya grandis, assembly GCA_037957365.1. Taxonomy (NCBI): domain Eukaryota; kingdom Viridiplantae; phylum Streptophyta; class Pinopsida; order Cupressales; family Taxaceae; genus Torreya; species Torreya grandis. The sequence continues at coordinate 1,324,930 of JARHVA010001115.1, read as the reverse complement.
TATTGGTCCAACTTAGGTTGGAGTGAGAAATATTGTTTAGCTTCAAGGTAAACAACTACTAAATTAGCAGGTGCTACTTCAATGGCAAGCTTCCCATGTGGGGAAGGCAGGCAGTTTGGTTGCCCTTGGTTTCTGGCAGCATTGCCTTGATATCACTGATTGGGAAATATCCTTCTTAGCATATCTTGATAAGGAGTAGACATACCTTGGGCCATTTGTTTTTTAAAGGCTAGTAGTTCATTTTTTAACTTTTGCACCATAGGATCTATGGTGCTCATGGAAGAACTTTCAGCAGATGAAGAAAATTTATTTTTATTAGAGTCTTTTCTGATTTTACCTACCAGAATAAGATCATATTCCACCTTAGTAGCCAAGTTTTGAGCCACAGTGAGATCCATAAGACCGACCTGCCTCAACAAAAAACTTACTTAAGGGAATTGTGAGTTGATGAAAAAGCACCTGAGATTCTCTGGCATTGGCTGAGTGATCATAGGAATTCAGTTTCTCAGCTTATTGAATTTTGCTATGAAATCCCTCATGGGCTCATGAGGTTCCTTCTTCATTTGTATAAGCTGAGCCAATAAGGCATGTGTGTCGTTAGCAAGACCTAGCCTCAAAGTTGGCTTTGAGTGTATTTTAGTCAGTTATAGTTCAAACTTGAAGGTGGTAAAACCAATCTACAACAGTGCCTTGTAAAGTTTCTAAAAAAAGTCTCACTGCCACATCTTCGTATTCCACACCTATCACACCACATGCTATAGAGAAGGCATCAATATGCTCATTAGGGTGAACCTTCCCATCACCATAGAATTTGGGGAAATTCTTTCTTGAACTATGAGGTAGTTCATGTAAAGGTGGGGTCAAATTGAGACGACCAAAGGAGTTGCCCCAAGGACCTTGGGCCATTATGATAGGATGATTGAATGGCAGGATAAGAAATCTTGGTGGGGTTGGTATAGATAAAACATTACTAGTATTAAGACTAGAAGCTTCACCAAGTATGGGATATTTGACATTGGTAGGAGGAAAACTCTTGGTTCACTAAAGGCGAGATGGAGGAGGAGAAATCTCAAAATTAGTTTGTCACACCAAATCGAATACAAGATCAACAATACCTTGAGCTCTCTGGCCTCGCGTGTACGGTGGATCTACCAGAGTGTAAAATGAAAAAGGAACTAGAGATGCTTCAAGTTGAATCTTGAGGCTTCAAAATCCATGTTCGTAATCCCTAGTGGAGTCACCAAAAGTTGTTGGGTGAATATTTTGTCATCAGCTAACTGATGGCAAAATGGGTATATCAACCATAGTACAAGGAGATTTATACAACAAAAAGTGTGGGTTTACCACATCTTAATAAAATAAATCTCTCCTCTCATCAAGGGGAGGTTCCAAGTCACTTATATGCTATATATATATAAATAGGCAAAAAATAATACTCAGGGTAGGATAACACCATCCATCTCTCTTTTTTCAGAGATGATGTTCATAGAGCAAAAGATAAATCCAGGTTGATGACTAAAAGCATTTCTCTTCCTTTAGAAATGGTATTCAATAAATAGTAGAAAATCTTCTCAAGTAGTACTAGGTCAATGAGAAACCCATGAAAGCACAAAGTCTTTCGTTGCTTCTCTTACTGATTCAGAGCCTACATAATAGTAGAGTGAAGTAAAGTTCAAAGTCTTCACCTAAAACTACAATAGATAATAAGATCACAAAAGATAAAAGTAGTTCAAAGTCTTTCAGATATCCTTTGGAATGTATTTAGATAATTTCCACACACACTTTGATTATTTAATTAAATAGATGAGATATTATTAGGAAAGAAAACATAAGAATGATCTCCTAAATAACACAAATTATTTCAACACAAAGTCTGAAAATAACCTATTTCTCATTCATTCAATAATATATGATTTACAAGTTGAGATCAAAGTCTCAAAAAGTATCTCAATTTTGGCAGAGATTTTGCTCTCAATTATCCAGAGATATCTTTACAAAAGAGGCTCCCTCTATATATATAGGGAAAAAACCTTCAAAATTGAGAAAAGACTTAAATATTAAAACCTAGTCAAAGATGAGTCTCCGTTGACTTTGGAACTTTTCTAGATTTTTACATGTATTTATACATAACAAAAGTACATGTGCAAATGTCCCAAGTTAGTTATAAAGTGCATTTTGAATAAAACATGGAAGAACAACTTCAATCTTTATTGCCAGTCTTTTTCATTTCATGGCTGGGATTGCTTGATTTGGTTCTTTCTACGAACTTGGCCATATCCACGTGCTCAATCTCTATATCCTTAATGTTGTCAACATTAAAAGCAACTGAGGTGATTGGAAAAACACCTTGATACTTGTACTTCATTGTCTTTGACTTCTTCAAAGAAACTTCAGTGATTTGAGAGAACTTTTGTTGAGAAGATGTCGATGAAGAGGGATCTTTTAGAGAAACTGCAATAAGAATCGTGATTGTGTAATCAAGGGAAAAATTAGCAATTTAGGAAAACTGCACATTTTATGGTCATGATTAGGGAAATGCACTTGAAAGGGATGACACGTGAGTAGGTCAGAAAGTGAAAGGGAAGCGGGCTCAAAAAATAAGAAAATGAAAATTTTCTAGAGTTAGTAAAAATGGGGGGAAGGTATGCATGGGCAGCAAAAATTGCTGCCCTTGCATGTTGAAAGGGGTCAGTGTGCATTGGTGGAAAAAATTTCCACCCTTGCACATTGAGGTAAAAATATGTACCAATGACAAAAAATGCCATTGATGCATCTGTAAAGAGTTGTACATGTAAGAGTGGCAAAATTTTCCACCCTTGCACATGGTAGGCAAGTCTGGTGTAATGGCGGCAATTTTTTCTGCTCTTACATGTTGTTTGAGTCAGGTTGCATTGGTGGCAAAAATCATCACTAGTGCATATTGTTTGGATTGGAGACTTGTGTTAATGCAGTTAAAATTTCCGCCCTTACATAGGTAAGAATTAGGAAAATGTGAGGGTGGTGAAATTTGCCACCCTAATACAGGAGGAAAAGGTCAAATGGGTAGGGAAAAGGAGGGTTGAGGCATGGTGAAGGGGGAGAGAAACACCTCATTTGGATTAGGAAAAAGAGATAGGGGAAGATAGGAAAAAAGAAAACCTATAAAATAAAGAAAAACAACTTTAAAAAGAGAGGAAAAACCAAAATAAAAACAAAAACAAAAACAAAACCCTACCTGAAGACTAACGTGAAATGAAGCTTGAATCTGGTGAAAATGTGCTTCCTCTTGCTTGATTGATCATATAGAGGTAGAGAGCAGGAGGAGGAATGGAAGAATGAGGTTAAAATGGGGAAAAAATATATTAAATGGGTGTGAAAATTGCCCCTAAGCACTCGATGTGCATGGCCATAAATGTCACGTGTGAAAATTGAGATAGAGCAGGGGTGGCAAAAATTTCCGCTCCTACGCTAGAGTTCAAAAGATATGCAGGGGCAGCAAAAATCACCACTCCTGCATGGAAAATATGTGAAAGATGCAAGGGAAAAAAAATTTTATGCTCTTTAATGATGGATGCAAGGGCAGTGAAAAATGCTGCCTTTGCATGGAAAATAAAACGCAGATGCAGTGGTGACAAAAAATGCCGCCCTTGCATGGAAATGCTAGAAAATCTAACTTTAGGAAATGAAAACTTTGTCCTCTGGCTACATCGATATTTTAATGATTTTCATGTTTTTTGGAAAATGCAATAAGGGAACGTCATGAACTTCAGATGATGCCAGTTGAGCAAATGTGAGAAAAAGAAAAACTCACCTCAAAAAATGAACTTAGAGAGAAAAACACGAAATGGACAGTTTTCATAGGGGTTGTTCCAAATATGAGCTTAGATAATTTTGGGAACAACATGTATCATCTCTTAGAGTTGGTAATTTATTATTATTGGTCCTTGAAGTCTTTTTAGGTCCACAGGATTAGGATTTGAGCCCACTTTGTCATTGTGTCAAAGGGGGAGAAAGTGCTTCACGAGAGAGTCAGAGTCAGAGCATAAGCTTTGTATTGGTGTTTGACATCATTGACAAAGATGGAGACTATTAGAAGTTTTTAATTTATGTTTTCAAGGTGACCAAGGATGTTTATGAGATTTTATGTTTTCTATAATGATAATGACAAAATGTACTTCAATGTGCTTCAGTGTTCTTTCATGGTTCTTCAATGGTTGACTTAGTGAGGTAATTTATGGATGATATTGATGGTATGGACATGTTTCAAATACCCTATGGGGTGTTATGAGTGTTTTTAAAATTTAAAATAATTAATTAGAGTAGTCATATGAAGGTCTAGGTTCAAGTAGTCATCTTGACAGATAATACTAAGTGAGCAAATTGATAATGTTAGAATTCACACGTGAAGGTTTCAAGAGTAACTTGATATATGGATGGATTCCCCTATGAGAGGAGATCATGTGGTCCAAGTTTTTTTTCATGAGGATATGCTTTTAAAAGTTTATTAAGGTGAAAATTTGGCTTCTTAGATAGAGTTCACTAAGTTCCCATACTTAGCCAAATTTGTGATATCAAAGATCTACGATAAGCATTTAATCTTCACAATAAAGATCCAATGACAAGCATCTAAATTGATAGATGAAGATCCAATGATGATAATTTAATTAGGTTATTAATATATAATGGTGAGCATCCAATCTTCGAGATGGAAATATAATGATGAATGAGTGATTGTACAGATAAAGATCAATAACATGCATGAAGTCATTATGTTAAAGGTTCCTAAGATTGCATGTGCTAGTGACATGTGTGTCAATCATGATTATTTGATATAAAATAAATAACACATGGGTGTTCATGTAGATGTATATTTATGGTGTATTTTGAGTCAAATAGTTAATACTTAAAAGGCATGCAGTTCTGTCAAGTGGCACAAGAGCAAGGACTGAGAGTAATGTGCTTAAAAGGCACACAAGGGTACCAAGTGCCTTAATTATAGAAGAGTAGATCAATGATAAATGGTGAGTATTAAAGAATTAAAGTTATGAGGCTTGAAAAGAGATAAATAAAGTGCATTTGAGAAAGTTTCCAAGGGACATGATATGACATGTGTCTGTAATATTTGCATTTACCAATGACCATTGGAATTTGAAATTAACTAAGGGAAAAACTGTAATGAGTATTTTACAAATATTTTTTTTATCTAAGATGAATTTATTATTGGTGTGAAAATAAAATTTTAAAATTAATTCAAGACACATCTAATAAATTTGATTAGAATATTTTAATGTTTGTACAGTTGTAGATATTGAGCTCAAAAGTTGATTGAATGTTTGACCATGTTCTATAAGTGACTAGAGAAATATATTTGAGTTGTTCTTGATGGTATTTTGATATTTCATGATGAAATAACTATTGGAGAGTGTTGTATTCTCAATGAGAACCATATATGAGGATTTTGGAGGTTTGAACAATCTATCTTTAGTATGAATAATGTCTAAAAGTTGACTGTGTTTATTAGAGGCTACAGACAATTTGAGTGACCACTTTAAAAAAATGAGTTGGAAGAGTTTTGAATAGAATTAAAGAAGAAAATTGGTATGGAGATGTTTTATAAATCTCAAAGGTTTATGATAAGGCATTGGTTATCATGATATGCCCTTGATATAATATGGAGAGTCAAAATAACTTGACTATATTTTGATTGTATATGATTAGTCTGAGTGGTCATTTTGAGAGAGTTGTTTTGAGTGCTTAGATTTTGTGTTGAAGTATATAAAGCACTTAAAGGAATTAAAGAGGTCATTAAGGTTTAAACCATGTGATCTAGTCATATGTATATGTGAAATATTTGAGTAGTTACTTTAGAAGTTTGAGACTATGTTTTTTGTGTATAAAATCCCTAAGAGCAAGGAGACCTAATTGGTAGGTTGAAGTATTGAGTTGGTGTTTCAAGTGGAATGAACCCATGAGGAACTAAGAAAGGTTCTATTTGACATATGTTTGATATGTTCTAATCATTGTTGTAAGATGAAGGTGGTCCAAGAGGTTGAAAGAGTAATGTGTGGATGTGAAGGCCTAATTATTTTGGGTCTCATTAAGGCCTAATGAAAGATTTAAGTATTAAGGACTACGAACAACCTATGGAGTGGAGTGTTTCACCCATTTAATTTATGTGGAGACCTATTTAAAGTGTAATATAAATATGTTAAGAATCTTGTCTGACCAAGATGGGTTAGACGAAGAAAGTGGCATAAGTATAAGGTATATTTGGGCTATTTAAGAGGTTGAGAAAGTTTGTAGATGAGAAAAAGATTTGTGAAGGCTGTGTGAGCCATGTGGAAGTATTGAGAGGCATATTAGAGTGTGGCTTGCATGTATGACCTTGTGGTCATAATTATAATTTGAATTTATAGGTTTGATGCATGAGAACAATCGAAGGTGTGTAGATTAATCTAAAAGGTGGTTTTGGATGCCTTGATTATGTGTGAAGGTTTGAATGAGTGAAAAGGATTGAAGCAGGTTGTTTTGTATGGTTTCTCCATCAAATTAAGAAGAAATTAGAGTTTTGGAGTTTTTTATTTCATAGATGTCATGTTGGTGCTCAACATCTTAGGCAAGTTGGTGCTTGCCATCTTTAGGGGTTGGTGCTCCTTGTGGAGTGGGTGCTTCACTAAAGTCTCATGTCAGTAATCATATTATCAAGTAATAAATATTTTTTTAGGATTGAGAGTGGGTTTTATCCTCTAAGATTGTTTCCCACATAGATCTTGTGTTATCTTTCTTATCTTTCATATTTATTTTTATGAGTGGGTCATTTGCTTCTTGATTGCTTATGGTGTATGACTAAGAGTTTAAAGGATTTAGATTGAAGTTTTATAATATATATATATATATATATATATATATATATATATATATATTGATTTACCCCCCCTCTTAGTGATTATACATATAACAACATTGGCTTGGTAGATACTAGGTTTGGATCTGAAAAATAGACTTGTTGAATCCAGGAATTGATAGATGAATTTGTCAAATTTAGTCATATGGCCATATTTATGTATATGGTGGAACATTTATTCATTAATTTTATATACATTGGAAATATATTATTTTCAATTCTTATTCATCATTATAATTGTCAAGATCTTTGTGGAGTAGTGGTAGTATTGACATGTTATACTTCTCAGGAGCTACACGGAGTAGCAATAATATTAACTTCTTAACAGGCTCCCTAAATACTTTTATCTAGAATAAGAAAAATACTCTCTAATATTAACAAAGATGTGTGGAGGGGATGGAAGGTTTTGTGAAATTCTCCCTAGCTATTTGTTTTGACTTTTATGATGATATCATGTGTTTTGTGAAGTGAATTAAACTTTTGTCAGGTTATGTATAGGCTTATCTTGCTAATTTTGGACCCTGACATGATCATGACATAACCATATAGAGCAAATGACCTTCACAAACATTATTTTCATAATAAGTATATGTCCCAAAATAGGGTCTTATGGGACTAATACTCTGAAAATAGTACTACTTGGGAGGACTATGAGGAGATCTACAGGTAAATATCACATTTGTTTACTTAATTTGATATTGTATATCATGTTATTACTTTACTAAATAATGTTTTTAATTTAAAATTTATGTTGGAATAAGAGCCATCCTAGATGATGACTAGCTTTAGGAGGTAAGTATGTTACATCTCGATTCCTTTCTAAGAAAACTATTTGATTATCTGTGGATATCTATAGTTAACAAATCTAGATCTGGCTATTTTTAACTAAGCTTTGAGATATATACTATTATGGGGTAGTAAGATATTACTTAGGTTACATTTTTATGAGCTAATTATAGTGTATGCATTTACATTATGAACATATTGATTTTCTATTTCAACTATAATTTATGATGTGTGTATATCATGAAGTAATGATCTAACTACCTGCTTATTGTGAGGTTGATGCAGGAGAACTCATCCCTCAGAGCATGATGGAGGGAGAACATAATTAGAGAGGGTGATGTAGATCAAGATGTCAAAATATGATAGAGGAACTAGTAAGAACCCTATACACACCACAATAGCTATATGTTAGAATGCATAATAAATGGTTTGCACATGTGATTTTTTTTGCTTACATTAAATAATTATTTTCCATGATTTTCTAGTGTAGGTTAAATGGTATAATGAAACTCATTTTACATGTTTAATATATCTGATCATTAATGTTATTAGAAATATTATTAGCAGAATTGTATTTTAATTTGAGCTATTAATTTATGAAAATGTCATTAAAATTATATGACATTAGGAGGATGATAATTAACTAAATAAAATTATGGCTTTTTATAAATAATAAATAAAAATTTGGAAATTTCTAGTTTATTGAAAAATCTGAAAAAAGAATAAGTTTTTTTAAAAAAAGGGGGAAAAAAAAAGGAAAGAAAAATATTTTAAAAAGAGGGCTACACCTATTTTATTTGGGTAGAAATTAAGAAATTAATAAATTCATGAAAATAATAATGATAAAACAAAAGGAAAATGCTAAAAATAAAGTTGCATCCCTTTTTCTCTTAAAAAGGGAACAAGGGAAAAAGGAAGTAAGTATTATTAAGGAGAAAAAGGTGTATCATAGAGGAGGGGGCATAAAAAAATTAAAAAGACATGTTTGAAAAAGAAAAATCAAGGCCAAGTACAATATAGGTTGCCAGGTAGGACGTGCCATTGAATTTATGTATCTATTTATATGTTTATATAATTAGTAATCTAGTTTGGTTGTGATATTATTGCTGAATGAATTTGTAAATATTATTTATAAACATATATATCAATAGATTTATAAACCATTTCATACATGTAGTCTAGCCTTTATGTCCCATAACAAAGCTTTGAATAACCCAAGCTAGGTGACTTCCTCTTTGTATACCTTTATCTAGGTGTCAACTTGCCGCTTTTTGTATAAGTTGATTTGCATTGTTATATATTTTTTTGCATAATGTTTTGGTGTGGCTAGTAACCAATTAGACATAATTGTATAAAATATATTTATGCAACACTTATCTTCAAAGTATATATATATATATATATATATATATATATATATATATATATATATATATATATATATATATATATATATATATATATATATATATATATATATATATAAAAAAGTTTAACAAACTATGTAATTATATTGTTGAGGTGTTGACCTGTATTTAAAGGATTTTACATCTCAATATATGTGGAATTTAACTAAATATATGTTAAGTTAGAGAGATACCACATCCTTATTCTCCATCACCCTATACAGAAACCGTGCAAATAGAAAATAAATTTCTTGTTACCAACGATTGGTGGGCATGTGAATGGCATTACTAGAATAATTTTACGCTAAAATTTGATGAAGGCCATCATTAGATATAATTTAGAGTATGGCTATAGTTTTGTTCACTACATGTATAATTTTATATCTCTTGCATTTATCAGTGAGTCAAAATGTATACACAACCTGCTTTGTTTAATATATAGTAAAATAAGATTAATAAATGTGAAATCAATTTATAACACTTATTTATGTATATATCCATGTGAGTATAATAACTAGGAAAATTTATAGGATATATATGCATAAAAATGAGTATAAACGTGATTAAACTAAAAATTCTTTAAATCCATGTAAAATTACTTATTAAAATTCTTTATTCATGTGATTATAATGATGAGTATAAATGTGATAAACATAGTAATTAGAATTATTTTATCCATATGAGTATTACTTATTTTTAACCTAACAATTCTTTTTAGAGCTTATATTAATTTCTAACCTTATCTATAATGATGGGATGTATGAAAATAAGAGTTAATCTTGTGAGTATACATATAAGGATTTATGAGTGAAATTGATTTATTATTTTGGGTTAAAACATTTTATTTAACAAGTTAAATCAAATTATGTTCCAATGGATTTGTATATTTAAATGTTTTATATATCTAACTTGGGTTAAGTAATATCTTAGGTAATATTAAACCTATGGGATTGAATTAAGATCACATATACATTTTGGGATGTGTATGAACTTGAATAAGAGTGCATAATGAAACATGAATGGGAGTTATGAATAATTGTCAATGGATTTGATCCTCTTATAAATATAAATTGGATAGTTGAATTATTAAGGACAATAGTTATAACTTAATAGAAACCTAAGAATAGCATTCACTAAAGCATGTGGAGTATAAAACATGGTCTTTCATTATTTTGTGATAACCACGATATGCTTAGGGTATAAAACCCATTGTATAGATGTAAAACTATATAAGAAACATATGGATGAATATGTAAAAACAACATAGGTATACTTATGCTTATTAGTTTATACCTGAATGAAGGGGTGTGCTCCACTAACTATAGTTCCATGGGTGATTATAACTATAAAAATATGTTTAATAGAGATTTAAGATTTACGTGCTTACCAATACTTTAGTAGAGGATCATGATCATATGATTTGACTTAGATTTTTAATAGGAATCATATTCATTCAATGTATAACATGGATTATGAGATGATTAACACCTTTGAACCATAGTTGTATGTTATTATATTTATAGGAAATCTTACCACCTAAAACATATTTGAGTATTGAGAGAATATAACATATGAGAATTAGTTACAGGAATCACAAGTTGTGAAATTGTGTCAAATAAAGTTCTAGGTTCCTAACCTAGCATTTAATGATAGATGCATATTTATAACTCAACATAGGTCTTCATTATCTTGGGATAGAATATGTGATTTGAGATCCTCAATTAGAGTTATAAATGAATATAAGGATCTCTTGATTAAAAATTATAAATGAATAATGGTCTAGTATTTTCACATCATTTGAGCACTTACATATGGTGTATGGATAAGTACTTGTATATAAGGATTATTCCTATAATTAAATATATGGTTAAAATAAGTCATAAGGTGTTCATGGGACCAAAACTATAACCATGTGAGAAAAGTTTCCTAAAAATGGAAAGAAATGTTAAATATAAAGATTATAATAGGCTTATAAGTTATCTATTCTCTGCAAGTATTATGACTGGCTGTCTAGAAGTAAGTAGCATGCACATAAAATAAGAGATTATGTTATTAATACTTGTGCTTTAGAATTGGATCTATTTATGGAGATTAGATTAAGTAGTTTAACCATAGGGTATACTCAGGTGGTATAAACATGTACTTATTAGATTAATACGATTATAGGTTAGTTATTTATTGGAACAGTAAGACTGGTTATTCATAATTATGTTATTGTGATCATAAAAAATGAACTATGATAGTATGGGATGTCATAGAGTACAAAAATATGAATGTATGTTATACCCATATGGTACATACTATAATTATTATGTCTAGACTCACACCTACATTTGATTGATTTAAATTATGCGTGCCAGTTATTATTATGAATAACATGATTTATGATAGTTAGTAAGACTTTATGTATGTGTGCATAAAACCTTTGAGAGTGTCACTTATGATAGGATAGAGTGTTATGTGTTTCATGGAAAACTATGACCTACCTTGCTATATGTAGTTGCTTGAATATAAGCTTATGTTTCCATGTATTTAAGACTATTTTGTATGACTAGTTGTGAAAAAAACTAGTAGCCATGTCTTAGATTACTAAACTATGGTAATATGGGTTATCATAAGGTGTAGTATGTTTGGGAACTAATTGTGGTGGTTTAAATCTAAAGTTAAAATATGTATTTTAATCAAGTGGTATAAATTGTAGTCATTATTTCTATTATGAAATAGAAAATAATGTAAGATTCATTCATACATTTGATGAAATAAATCTATGATTTGGTTACTCCTATGTTTAGTATGTTATATGACATGTTTGCTCGTCGGATGTAAATTATTTGAATCTTGTGGTTAAATTATATTTGACCAATCTACATTGTTGGTACTAAGTAAGGAGTGAGATGTACTTCATTGGCTTACTAGCATCACAATGTCAGATGAAGGTGGTCTGATCAAGTGGTGTGTATGAATTTTATTGATCTAGAAGTTGTTATTATTTATTATTTTTAAAATTTTAGGCTAAAGTATGTTTAGTGATACATTATCATTTCATGAGTATGATTTACATGTTTGTGTCATATCTTGTAATAGAATGAGATTTCTATGATAAACTATGTGTTTAGTTTTAGAAATCATACAACACATGGGTACTTGATTATCTCTATGGATTCTTGTGTCATCACTATATACTCATCCATGAAATGAGGGCTATTTCTTGATGGGATTAGTATGGGGGTTGTTGATCTATGGTTAGTGTGGAAAAGTGCTCAGATGAAGCTCACCCTCCCCACAATAATACTAATATTGAGATGACACTTGAGATTGCCACAGATACTAGAAAGTATGGGGAACTTATGCTCTGAGGAGCCATGTATCTTATTTATGTATATTACATTTATTATTGGAAACATTATCTTGAAGAAATGTAATAACCTATTTATTATGAACTAATATCAGTGGTTGTATATTATTCTAAAAGTGTTTGGATATTTGTAATTACCTCCTATGCTTGTATTATGATGTGCTTCATATATTGATAGTGATCAGTGATTGTTAAATGTCATGTGATTATTTTTAATTATCACACTTAGAGTATTTTTTATGATCACTGCTTAGATTCTTGTAGTGTAATCTATTTATAGGATGTGTTTAAATTAAAAAAAATTCACATTATCTACGTTAAACCCAAAGGGTTTGTTAAAATTATAAAGTCATTCAAATATTTCATAAACACAAACTTTTACTAATTGTATGCATTTTTATGTTTACATTTCTACTACTTTCTAGATATTACATTTTTCTAGCTATCCTCGTATAGTCAATTTTTATCATACACATATGCTTCACTTGTTCCTATCAAGTGATTATAGATTACATACAAGACTCTAGTCTACTACACTAATCCAGACCACCTACTATCTACCTATTAGGGGAATTTACACTAATACACGTTTATACACTGATACATCTACCCACTCGGGGGCATCTCATACATAATTACTATAACCAAGTTCTATCTTACATACTATACATTTCAATTTATGCATTGATTTATCTTGATATTGATTATTACTCCTCATTTCTCAAATTTTTTGCTAACTATCACTAGTTACACTCAGTATATATGCATCCTAACATCTACATATATTTGTACTAAAAAGTCATACATGCTTTCATTTTTAATTTTACTAGATTAGACTTGATTATGTTCTTATGCTTATTCCATTTTTGAAGGCATTTAAATATGACATTTTTATTTGGATCTACACCACTTCTATATTTTCATGCATTGGACATTTTCCCATATCCCTTGTGTGTGCTTTCCTACTTATATATACATACATTTGAATATGTAATTCTATGTGGCTCTAATATAAGTTGTTTGTTGCTTGTGTATGTGGAAATTTGAACATGTCCTTATATGTCTTCATTCTCATATTTAATGACATGTGCCCATGTCCTTTATATTGTGCCCCCTTGGCCTATCTTTTGCATGCCTCATATTCTTGTATGTATGCTTCCTTATATGCTTCTACACCATGACACTTGTATTTGATTTTTACATACTAGTATTCAATTCCATGAGGGATATCATGCATCTACCCTTCCTGCTTGGGTGCTATGATGGACATCATGACCCATCCCCCTAGGTAGTTACTCATATCTATTGTTATAGACATTAATTACATATATCTTTACACCCTTGTGCAATGCTAGATTAAAACATACATATTACATTACTTACTCATGTTTAAATACATTTACATTCTGATGTTATGTTTGTATGTTATATTGGAATATCATGCATATGCTCTGGCTACCATATTTTTTAGAGCTACTTCTTTAGAGAGTAATTTTTACAAAGGGTTCAAAACTAGCCTCAAAAGAGGGGGAATTAATAGGGGTTTATCATAGAGATCAGGCTCCTAATTTGTTTTTCATAGATAAAATTCATTACATAGGCTCAATTTCAAACATCAGACATAAGGCAAACACAAAACAAAATAGAGACTCATAATTCAGTTTAGATCACTCAAAAATTAGACTAGGTAGACATTAACACCTAGATTGGGATAGTAGTGCTCTACCATAGACCGTTATTGGCCACTAAAGGGAATTATTGTCTAGTACCCCCAAATTTAGGATAGTGCAAATCATTTAGACTAGTATACCAGGTATAATATAAATTTGCATAGATATAATTATAAGCTTGATAATTATGCTCAAATTTTGCTTAGATTCATTCATTTCAGCTTAGATTCATACTAGTTGATAAAATTTGGGGGCATCATGCATGAAACGACCACTCCCACATTTAGTTTAGTTACACAAATTTAGCTATTTCATACTTAGTTCATATTCAATATACTCAGATACTACTTTGGAGGCATGTGCATGACACAAGTTTCCAATTACTCAGCTACACATAGGTTGATCAGATGGAACGACAAACTCCATTTCATTATCTATGTTATATACACTTTATATCACATTATGGACTATCAATGGCTTCATACCTTATGCCATTTATAGTGGTTGGCATTCTCAAGTGGCCCAAAGTTGCCTAATATACTTGAGTCACTATGATGTTGACATATATAATTAAATTTACTCATTTATATACTTTTATCACTTTATGCAACACATTTATAGATTCATATAATTAACAAAAGTGGGAAATGATAGATTCATGGCCTAATTGATTTCTTTATCCACTTACTTGAGAGGGTTAGACATATTTACAATCTTATCCAAGCTATTCATAGAGATCATGATCCACTGAGTAGGGGTGGGAAATGATGGAGTCAAAATTAGATTGAGTTCTTTAGCCACCCATATGAGGATTGAGTAAGCCATAAACTCAATATAAGTTATTCAATGATATTATCTCTATGTACACTCACACACATGTTATCACTAGGTTCATACATTACTTCATTTACCCAACAAGGTGTATTCATTCCTTTCCTCTCTCTTTACTTAGTTTTACTCATTTACATTATTTCAGTATAGTATTTTTCTTTTGATCATCTCTTAAGTAAGAATTGATTTTTGGATGTTTAATTTTAGGACATTGCTTTGGATCATGTTCCACATATGTAGACCTAAGTTTACATACTCAAACTCAACTACGTGGGCTTCACTTTCAAGGTAAGTCTAGGTACACTTCTTTTTCATTTATATTAGTCATTTTTTGATTTATTGCATCACTATCATAAAGGGGGGGAAATGCAATTACTTAAAAGTAGTAATTGGATGATAAGAGTGTTGGTTAAGTTACCCTATTCCTAGCTTAGCCATAGACCTATACTAAAGCCTTAGAGACACTTTTTCAGTCATTGAGTAGACCAAAGTCACCCATAGTCAGCCAAAACATAGTCCTAGAACTATCTTCTTAGATCCAAACCCAAATTTCTTAGAAATTTTACAAGTGGACATTAGTTCCACATTTGGGACACTACAGCCACATGGCACTAGTGTCCCCAACTGGGCATTATTATCCTTACCCCTAGCTCTTCCCAATAGATAATGTTTTAAATGTGTTACCCTCCTAAGATTTCCCTAATCACATTTTCCTTCCACATAAACTACAAAACCCTATAAATACAAGTTTAATTGACCTCTATTCACTAGATGGAAAATATATGCAAAAGCACATTTAAATGAAAGATAAGTTGAGAAAAATTATGGTACTTGATCCCTATTCTACCTTACTCATGCATACTACCATCTATAATATCCTTAAGCCTAGTTTTAAAAGACTTAAAAGATCAAGAATATTCAATACATCTAAGTACACTCTAATTGTATCATTTACTTGTACTTACATCAAGCACTAGATGGGAGAACTACATTAGGATTGATCCCCATTTAGAGTATTGGTATGTAGGCAATTATATTCACAATAGGGTGTTGAATATGTCCAACCTATTCTACTAACTAACACAAAATTATTTCTCATTCCATACTTGCAAGGAGGATTAGGTTTTACAAACTAAATCATGTTTTCTAGGCCCATCACAGAGCTCCAAGTTTTATGCATGTAGGAATAAGACCTAAAAACATTGGTATGTGTATTCTCAAAAAATAGGAATAGTCTTACAAAAGGGACATTACTTCTACCTAAAATATACTACAAAAACATAATGCTACTATCCATATGGCACACTATTATCCAATGAGTAGATGAACACCAACATCTTGTTGATGATACTCAAAACTATCCAAAAACCAATTTTTGGAACTCAGATAATCTATGATAGTCACTTTTTAAATAAATCTATATTTATTCTTATTTATTTCTATTTTTAAGAAGTCAAAGAAGGTCAAATTATTTATAAAATTAGTACTTAATTATTGCATATTTATTTAACTAATTTAGACATCTCAACCCTTTAATATAGACATAGGATTTCCATAGTAAAACGCTAAAAGGTTAAATCAGTTGTATGTTGTGTAAACACATACCTTCATGAAAATAACTTATGAAAGCATTGATAAAGTTTCAAGTTTTTTAGGAGTAATGTAGTCTAATATCAATTTGGATGATTTATTGTGTTTTTTCAAGCAGGTGAAGAAGATCTCTAGACTTGGTGCATTACCTATTTTTAGTTTTAATTCAATTTATTCCCTTTTCCATCACCAAAAAAAATAATATTAGATATAGATAGGTCTCTTTAGCATAGTTTGGGGCATGTAGTTGATATTAAATTAAGTGTATTTAGTTTAATAAGGAAGAAAACCTTATTTATAAGTTCATCCAAAGGAGCCAAGGTCCCACACCTTATGGATGATCTCATTGTTGTAATTAGATCAATTGATTAATTGAATGGGTGCAAGATCCAAGTGAAAATAGTTTTTGGCATTTTTGGTGGGACCATTTTAAGAGATTTTCTAAGAAGTTGGTGCCACTCTTGGCAATTTGCAGTCATTGAACACATCTATCAAGCAATTGAAAATTCCATCGAGCTTTTAAGGGATATGGGTTTAGAAGAGTATCAAATTTACATGCCAAAATTAAAAATAAGGGAATATTCCATAGGCAAGGATGCTAATTTTGTTGAGTTACCAGTGTAATTAGTTAAAAGGAAGAGGTTTTAAAGGTCTGATCTGTACATTAGCCTCCCTTCTACTTCTAAATCAACTCAAAATAGCCAAGGCTTACCTCAAATTTTTCATATGGCTATCCCCATAAATCATGTCTTTGTTCCTGTTTTAACCTTTTAAGACTTAGATGAAAGTAAATCCTATGTTGTTAAAGAGATATGTATAGTAAATTAGGTTAGAAATATGCAATAAATACAACCACTGATCTATAACAAAATCAATTTAATTTGACCCTTATAAAAAATAAAAATATATAGTATAAATGAGAAATTATCTAGAAAATGACTGAGATAGATGATTTGGAGGTTGAAAACTAAGGTAAAAGCTAGTTTGAGTGTTAAAAATAGGATCTAAGTGTCAAAACCCCTTTTAGATAATATCACCCTAATTGGAGAGTAGTGTTATTTGGCATTAATGTCCTTATTTTGGTAGTAATGTCCTCTCTATAAAACTATTCTAAACTTCTAGGTGAACCTGTATTTGCATCTATCAAGCCTGTACCTGGATGCACAATGTTCTATATCTCTATATCTAATGTGTTTTGATTGATTTTATGAGCAAACCCTAATACTCCATGTTGGTATGGAATTTGGTTGATACAAGTAGTAAAGTGTATTTTTTAGTGGTGTAAGATAAACACCCTCAACACCCCACTATGATGAGAGTTGCCTATATACCAATAATCTGAAGAGGGATCAAGCTTGATGTAGTTCTCCCCACCTAAATGTTGCTACAAGTGCAAGTGAAGCTAGTATGATTATTGAATTGAGTGTTTAAAATGTGCTTGAGATTGAAAATTTGAGTAATCTAAGCTTATGAATGCTGTAGATGGTTGTATGTAGAATTAACACATAATAAGGATTGATAACCTTAATTATACACAACTTATTCTATGTTTGTATGTGTAATTTACATCTCATTTCCTTCTAGTGGTTAGAGGTCTAAAATTCATGTATATAAATTGTTTTGGTGCTTGTTTAGGTGTTAAAAGAGGTCTAGGTTGACCCTAAGTGGTCTAAGATTTGAAAAAATATCCATTTTTAGAAAAAGGAGGGAAAGGAAAATAGTGCCAAAATTGGGACACTAGCACTGTGTGGTGCTATTTTCCCTATTATGGCACTAGTATGTAGGTGGAAAAACCTAAGGCATGAAGGGCCAAGATGTATGAATGAGGGATTGGGACTAATTTAGGGATGTCCAGGGATGCATGTGGATTATACAAAGGCTTGATAAGTGTGAAAATAGGACCTAAGATAGATCTAAGGCTAAGTTAGGGATGGGTGGTCTCAAGTATCACTATTAGAACTCAAGTGTTATTTTTAGGTGATTACATTTCCCCCCTTTATTCTATAAATACATCAAATCAAAATGACTAGGATAAAGGAAAAAGAAGCATACCTAGACTTACCTAAGAGGCAAAGCCTATGAATCTAGATCTAAGTATTTTAAGCGTACTGCATTATGTGTCTTGTAAATGAAACATGCATAGATAAGTACTTATTAAAGAGATATCAAAAGAAAAGACAAAACTAAGTAAGGAAGTAAAACTAACTAAAGAAATAAAATTGAGTAAAGGATAAGAGATAGGAAAGGAATGAGTATGCCTCACTGGGTATGTAAACCAATGTATAAATTTGGTTACAACTTATGTGTGTGCATGTATATAGTGGTTAATCAATGAATAAATTAGACTGAAATGATAGCTTTCTCAATCCTCATGTGTGGGTGGCTCAAGAACTCAATATGATTTTTACTCAATCATTACCCACCCCTTTTTGGTGGTTCATGACCTATGAATATATTGGATTGGGCTGATGGTGTGTCCAAACCTCTCATGTAGGTGGATTAATAACTCATGTATACTATGAATCCATCATTACCTATCCATGTGTAGTAGATGCATATAAAATTAAAACTACATGATGTAATTGACAATGTCTAACTAGGTATGTCTAACTAGAGATGTCAGATATATGACCACTTGAGTATATTAGGTGGCTCTAGGCCACTCAAAAATTATAACCACTACATATGGAGTAAGGCATGAATTTAGTGTGTAACTTAGAACATGGTTTTTGATGTATATAGCCTAGAAAATGACATGGAGTTTGTTATTCCATCTGATCAAATGGTGTGTAAGTGAGCAAATGGAAATAATGTGCCATACACATACCCCCAAATATGATATCTAAGTATATGGATTTTGGATTGAATTGTAATAATTTGTATCTAAGTATCTGAACTAAAAATGGGAATGGTCATGCCACACATGATGCCCCAAATTTGAGCAAGCTAGTATAAATATGAGCTAATCTAAGACAAAACTAGTAAATCTATAACTAAACCTATGCAAACTTGGACTATACCTTCTATATTTTTATATCCAATCTATATTTTTTTGAGACTAAAGTTACTAGATATTAGTGCCATGTGGAACTAGTGTCCTAATTTAGGCACTAATGTCTGACTATTCTAATTTCTATGCAACTATAACTAATCTTTGTGTCAAAGTTTCCCACTAGGTTTACTTGAGTCTAATTTTTTTAATCCAATGCTTTCTGCTAAAAATTATACTCTAAGTACATTTTGATAGTCTGATCTCTATGAAAAACCTTTATGAATGGCCCCTCTTTTGAGGGGAGTTTTTGAACCTATTTAAGAAATGTCCTCAAAATAAAAAGATCTAAAAAATGTGTATTATCTAGAAAATATATGATATCTATGTAATAATCCAATATAATATGCATACATAACATTGGAATGTAAGATAACCTGAGTATAAGTTTATAATGTGCAATGTATGTGAGGTCTAACATTCACAAGGATGCCAATATAGATATAATAATACAATTAAAATATAAATATAAGTAATAACTAAGTATATACCTAGGGGGATGGAACATGATGTCCATCATGATAGCCAAGTAGGAAGGGTAGATGCATGAGGTGAATCATGGAATCTAAAACTAGAATACGTGACAATTAGGAAATAGGTGTTATGGCCATGATGCATATAATAAAGCATACATAAAATACACATGCCACATGTAAAGTAGGCCAAGGGGCCACAATACAATAGACATGGGCACATTTCATTAAATTTTAGAAAGCACGATATACAAGGACATGTTTAAATGTCCACATATGCAAATAACTAAGTTGGCTTAGATCCACATAGAAAGACATGTCCAAATGTCTCCATAAACAATCAAGAAAGAACACACAAGGACATGGGCACATGTACAAAGAATACATATAATGAAAATAAGTGGCATATATTTATAAATAAATGGCATATTTAAATCCTCTCGAATAAAACAAATATAAAGACACAATCAAGTCTAAACTAGGAAATCTAGAAATGAAAGTATGCATGAACATGTAATACAAATTTAAGTAAGACCTAAAATGTACATAGGCTATAAATGAACAAAAAAAAGAGTATGTTTAGCATGATAAATATCAAGATATAACAATTTTAAATCTATGATGTATATTTTAGAAAGATGTAACCTAGTTATTGACATTATGTATAGGGTGCTCCTAAATGGGTGAATGTGTCAAATGAAGAACCTGTCTATTTGTGTATATGACTCCAATGGTTAGATAATAGTAAATATATATTGGTGTAATGGACTTGAGTCCTATAATAAATTTAAATTCACTCAATAAGAATAAGTGAATCATGTATGTATGATAAAACTAACTATACTAAGATAACTAACATATGTAGTGTTTAGAAAATATAAGAGATGTAAACATGGAATGCATATTATCTAAATTTTATTTTTAAATATTTGATTTTTTTTTTGTTTTTTGAATATTGTATTGTCTTTATATTTTTTGGATATAAGATATGTAAAAGCAACATACAAATGAAACTATATATAAGGAGAAAGAAATAAGGAAAGTACGTACAAGTAGAGAGGAACAATACTAACCAATGAGTCTCACTATCAATATGGCCTATGTAAAAAATAAGAATGATAATATCTCATTTTGTGTGACTTATATGTTGTATTTTAATGGTGTTGTAGTATAATCTAAGTATTATTCATCATCAAAATCATAATAATCATAATAACTTAAAATGTTAGTGTTGACTTCTGTTGTATCTTGATGAACATAGGAAATTACCTCATATTGTAGTTGACCTTTTGGAATTGTGATTTGAAATATTGATTATGATTTTTACCTTTGAAATTGTGTTTATTATAGTCATATATTACTCTAGAGGCTCTTTTGATAGAAATCTTTTTTTGAGAATGCTTGTTGTCTTAGCATGATTTTGACTTTACAACTTAAGTTCTTCCTCTTTCTGTAACATTTCCTATGTATTTGGATTTGTTGCCTTGATAAAATATATATATGAATGCTTTTAATTATGATGTTAAATAAATCACAAACCTTGTTGACCCACATTATAAATTGATAAAATAGGATTAGTGATGACTTGGGCCTGCTTGCCCAAACCTTGACTGTGATAATCAATCTGTTATAGATATTTTTGACCAAACCCATACTAATTTATAAGTTGAGCCTCATTTTGGAGAGGTATATTTACATATTTTAATTGATTTATTTGTACTTGTTGTATTGTTTCTATCTTTGATTATGATTTGTGAACCTTTTGTTGTTCTAAGTTATGCTTTGGTAACCACTTTTATATTGTTTCTAATTTTGATCCTTTTTGAATTGGTAGATGTGACATTGTATTTTATTTGGATGATGTGCCACTATTTGAGTCATATGTATCCATTATCTATTGTATTTTCATTTTTAATTCTAAACATGAATCGGTGTGGTGCCCATGTATTCTCTAATATGAACAATAATATTAAGATCTCCTCACTAGGTGTAGAGGAGGTAGGTTGATCATCTTAGCTTTACTCATTGCCATTAGTATCTCACTGGAGATCTTATTGGACCCTTGTAAGATTTTTAAATCACTTATAATATATGCATTGTGTTGTACTTTATGATTTGGATATGAAAGAGTGTTAGGCATAACTTTGCTAAGTGTAGACATATATACATAATGAACACTAGGATATTGCAAAGACTATGCACATGTAATTTGATTCAAAAATAATGTGACCTATTCAATTAATAATTTATTTTTATTCTATAATTATGAAATTATCCTAATCATACTGGTAATTTGATCCCTTAGAGTCTCACAAGCATAAACCTTGGTGACTTCTGATTGAACATATAGGCACACACCCTGTAGGGGAGAGGTGTAGATAGGCTAAGTATGGGAATTAGTAATAATAGTATAGCTTTATTCATCTCATGGAGGATTAATAACATTTATCTGGTAGAGGGAAATTATATATCACCCTCATGGAGATGAGGAGGAGAAGGAGATCCTTTCTTTTGCATAAGATATGACATTAAAAATTGAAACATAGTTGTTAGATTATGTAATACATCATGCATGTGTGTAAGGGTTTGATTTTTAATGAAATTTAATACAAGATAAAATAAAATGATATGAAATATGACATATATTTTAATTTATTTAAAAACATAATGTACTTATATGTTTATGTCATTTTTGAATTCATTCCAAATGAAAGGAAACAATCATGCAAGATAAGCTAAAAAACTTTTCACCAAAAATTAATTAACTTCATCTGTCATTATTATCATGATTATATGAAATAGAAATATTTTTGAGGGTCTTATAAGGTAGGAAACATAAACCCTATGGTTATCTAGTGTTAGGGTTTGACTAGTATTTGAAGTAAGTCAGTTTCACTAAATGTTTTAACCTTTTAGGACTTAGATGAATGTAAATCCTATGTTGTGAAAGAGATAAGTATAGTAAATCAAGTTATAAATATGAAATAAATACAACCACTAATTTTTAATATAATTTAACTAATTTTACCTTTCTAAAAATAACAATAAATAATACAAAAGATAACTTAGGTAGAAAATGTTTGAGATAAATGAGCTGGAGGCTAAAAATTGAGGTAGAGGTTGGTTTAAGTATCATAAATAAGATCCAAGTGTTAAAAACCCTTGTATAAAGTAGAAAAATAATTTGATAGTAGCTTCATGTGGCACTATTATCCCTATTTTGGTGATAGTGTTTTCTATGCAGAACTATATTGAGCTTTTAGGTGTACCTGTGTTTGGGTCTATCAAGCCTATTCTTGCATGCATGAGGTTATAGATCCCTATATCTAACATATTTTTATTGATTTTATGACAAATCCTAATCCTTCATACTACTAAGGAATATAATTGATACAAGCATTAAAGTGTGTTTGTTATTGGGGTTGGTTGGACATCCTCAGCACTCCATGATGATGAGAGTTTCCTACATACAAATACTTTGAAGAGTGATCAAGACTAATGTAGTTCTCCCCACCCAGGTGCTGGTGAAAGTGCAAGTGTAAATATTATGATTATTTATGGGAGTTATTTGAATGTACTTAAGACTATAAATATGAGTCATATGAGCTCAAGAATGCTGCAGATGGTTATATGCAAAAGTAGAGCAGAATAGAGATTGATAACCTTAGTTGTGCACAACTTATTTTGAGTTTATATTTCTAATTTTCATCTCATTTACCTCTAGTGGTTAGAAGGATAAAAGTAATATATATATATATATATATATAATATTTTGGTGCTTATGAGGGTGTTGAAAGAGGTATATGATGACCCTAGGTGGTCTAATATTTGAAAAGATATATGTTTATGGAAAAAGGAGGGAAAGGATAATAGTGCTAAAATTGGGACACTAGCACCATGTGGTACTATTGTCCCTATTCTGATGCTAGTGTCCAAGTGACAAAACCTAAGGCACGAAGGGCTAGGACATAAGAATGAGGATTTGGAATTAATTTAGGAATGTCTAGGGATGCTTATGGCCTAAAAAAAGGTTGGATAAGTGTGAAAATAGGCCCTAAGATAGGTCTAGGACTAAGATAAGGATGGGTGCTCCCAAGTAGCACTCTTAGCACTCAAGTGTAATTTTTAGGTGATTATATTTCCTTTCAATAAAGGAATACCATTAAATATTCCCCAACATGATGATATACCTATTTTAGTCCTTAAGAGTATTCCTTATTTCATTAGAGAGAATACAACCACACTTATAAAGCACATCAAAGATATTGCCAAAATCTATTCATTACACCATATTACTTAGAAAAATGTTATTCAATTGTATAGGATATTACAAAGTAATTCTATCAACTCAAGAGATGAATTATGAGAAGGATTATATGGACACAAAAGTGACTGTTTATCCCTAGTTGAATAGTTGACCACTATTAAGAGAGATCCATAACAATTATTGAGTGATTTCAACTTCAAGTTCTAAAAAACTTGGGATACAATCCAAAATATAGTTTATCCCACTTCTAAAAATTCTTTAATATACTATCTAATAGTCTTACATAGTGTATTATTTTTAAGATCCAAGATATGAGGGGTAAAACTTTTCTTGATGCAATTGAGATTGCCATTAAGGATGAAAATTTCCTTATACAAGTTGAGAAGGTCCAGTAACTCTCATGCCACTATATATAGAGTTACCACCTCCTAAAAAACCTAAAAAACTTTAATTATCACACATTATTATGCCAACAAGCCAAACATCTAGTCAAGTGACAACCCCTCCTAGCCCATCTAATGATTTACAAGTAGTGAAAAGTTTACTTCAGACCTTTAACAATGAACTAGTCACCCAAAAGAGGTAGAAAGACCAGTTTAATAGGAATTAAAAACCTCCTTACTAGCCTTATTATTAGTCTTATCAAACTTATAATATACCCTTTTAAGGCAATTTTTAGGGACAAGGACAATTTATCCATTCAAAGCTAGCAGGCCCTCAAAATCTACTTGTTCTTAGTTCCTTAAAAGCAATTATGTCAGTTCAAAATAACCCCTTTAAGATTATAAGTGGAATTATCATTATGGACAAACTCATTACCAAAGTACATGTCCTAATGGTGTTATAAACCAAACATTGATGGTCCAAAGTGTATAAATTTCTCAAGAGACACAAGATAAAACAACATCATAAGGAGAGTCATCTAAAGGGAAATACAACCTGATTTTACAATTTTGAATTGGAAAGATGATGATTATAGTGGGGTAAATCAAGTGGATGAAAAAAAAAGGCCACTAATTCTATATCAACCAACATAAGGTTCAAGAAAAGGAATGTTAAAAGTGAATAACTAGATAGTAGAGGTCTTATTTCAACACCTCTAGTGATCCAAATATCCATAAGGTCTAATTCAACTCATTAGGTTCAAGAAAAAAACCAAACCATAAGAAGTGAGGTTCAGCCTAAGGATCATCTCCAATCCACTCAAGTTCAAGGTGTTAATGATCCTAAAATTTAGCCAAAGGTTGGTAATGTTACCTTCAACATCATTGTGAAAAAAAGAAGACTGATGTTAACATTTATATATGGGAGACAATGACATTTTTAGGAGAAAAAAGATTTGCTATAAGAAGCATTATCCAATCTTAATATTTCAAGTGGAATAATAAATGAATCAAGATCAGTCCTCACTATTCTATCTTAACCCAAGGAAGGACAATTAGGTGCAAGTGACAAACCTCCACATTTATACATTTATTTGATCATTGGTGATCACGTGGTTCACAATTTTATGATAGACTCAGGTGTAAGTAGTTTTATGATGACTAATTAAATTGATAATAAGTAAGGCTTGATGTATGAACCAACCACCAAAGGAGTAATATAATTAAATGGTAAAAAAATCAAGATAGTTGGTGTGATCAAAGGATAAAGCCTCACTTTGCATGCATGTCCTAACCTTTTAATATATAAAGATGTTTCCATTATATACATCCCACCCTAATATGAACTATGTCGATCTAGAGAATTCATAGCTAATATTGGAGGCTCCTTATCATCATATTATTCTCACATTTTTTTTGGGATAATAAATGCCACTAAAGTCACTATCAAATATGAACCAATTTCCAAAGATCACATAGAGCCATATGTGCTAAATATTTTTAGTATTAATTTCATAGTTCTTGATCAATAAGAGACTATCTTAGACCATGAACCAACCAAACTTCTTGAAGGAATTCCTAATATTAAACTTGATGAATGTGGAACTGAACATCATGAATATGACCCTTATGAGCTCATTGAGTAAACTGATTTAGGTGCCTAATGCATGCATGAAGAAGATGTTATAATCCTAAATCTTCTCAAGCCTAATGAGCATGTTGATGGTATATTAAAAATGTTCTTTGATGGATCTAGGAGAAAAAGTGGAGAAGGAGATGGTGTAATGTTGGTATCTCCTATGAAAAATAAATAATTTTTTACTTTTATATTTAAGTTTAGTTGTACTAATAACTCAACTAAATATGAAGCAATTTATACATGAACTCCAGTGGGCTAAGAAGAGAGGAATAACATTATTACAAGTCTTAGATGATAATGAGTTGGTCATAAATTAGATCAGATAGAAGTATACAACCAATAATAACTTATTAAGTCTTACAAACGTAGATTTTTAGACCTTATAGATTACTTTGAAGTGTTTAACATAAAATTTGTCCCAAGTGGAAAGAACAAGCATGCAGACATATTTGATTCCATTGGCACCCAATTTGATATCCCAAATGAAATCAAGAAGGAGAAAACTCAATAACATATCAAGGTGGTTGTAAGGCTTACTATACCTAATAATATTACTAGCTAGAAAGTGTTTGAGAATGACAAAAAATTATTTAGTTTTTTTCAAGAGGAAGCTAAGCTTTCTACCAAAAATTTGATTATATTACATTAGTAGTATGTGTACCAAATCATCCAATTGAAGACTAACAAGCTTAAAAAAATCTTGGTCACCCTTGAGATTATTTTCAAAACTAATGATTAGGCCAAATAGGAGAATATGAATATGATTATCAAGCATTAAGATTATGAACAAGTCTCAATTAGTAAAGACAAACTTATCAAATTGGGAAAGTTATGTACTGAAGTTGATAAGCATGCATTTATTTAACTATGTTGTGAGTATGATGAAATATTTTCATAGAACTATTAAGACCTTAAAGGGTTTGATGCTAGTTTGGTTTGATTCATAATTAAATGACACCCAAATTCCAAGCTAGTTAGATAAAAGCAAAGGTCTATAAATCCCAAAATAGAGCATTTAATGAGGGATGATTTGGCCAAGCTAATAGAAGTTAACATAATATTTCCCATCAAGCATATTCTTAGGTGGAAAGCTTGTTTCATATTATAAATAATAATGGAGAGATAAGGTTGTGTAAATAATTTATAGATATCAATAGATCTTATTTGAAGGGCCACTATCCTCTTCCCTCTATGAAGAAAATATCACAAATGATAGTAGGTTTAAAGTGTTTATCACTTATAGATGGATATTAAGGGTATAATTAGATCTTAGTCCAAGAGGTAGATCAATATAAGATAGGATTTACCATAAAATTGGATACTTATGCATATAGGAAGATTCCATTTGGGTTGTCTAATATTGGTGCAACATTTAAAGGGATATGGATATGTCATTTTAGGAGTTGATTAAGGATATAGTCCTAGTTTATCTTGATGATGTGATAATGTTTTCTAAACATTATAATGATCATTTGGTTCATATTAAGCAAGTTTTTGATAGGTGTGGACAATTTGGAGTGTCACTCAATCCAAAGAATTGATTTTTTTAGTCCGTAAAGTTAAGATTTTGGGCCATATTATCTCCAAAAGAGGACTTGTAATAGATCCTAAGAGGGTAAATATAATCATGTATTTATATTTTCAAAGCCATAAGAAGGGGTTATAAATCATATTAGGAAGAATCAAATTTGTTAGGTTGCTTATTCTTGAGGTTTATTTCAAGGATTTTTGAAGCATGTCAATGGTCTTACCTTGTCTCATTATTCATCAATTTTATGAATTTTAATGACTTCATACCCAATGGATTTGATAAGGTGCTAGGCTAGGTGATTAGGTAGGAAAACATACCTTGGAGGTCACCAAGAAATGTTGACTATCACTCCTTTTAGGCCTAATATCAACATTAGGAATGTCATAAAGTCATTCATTAATGTCATATTAGCCTTTTAAACATCTCT
This sequence comes from Torreya grandis, assembly GCA_037957365.1. Taxonomy (NCBI): domain Eukaryota; kingdom Viridiplantae; phylum Streptophyta; class Pinopsida; order Cupressales; family Taxaceae; genus Torreya; species Torreya grandis. Next base: position 1,296,640 of record JARHVA010001115.1, on the reverse strand, counting down.
TACATTGATTTTCAATGTGATAAAGCAAAAAGGTCTTAAAAGGCACTTGGGATAATGTCAAATGGTTAAAAGGTCTTGAGTCACTCATTAAAGTCATTTTAGATGGGTTAAACTATTCTATAAGGTCTCATAGAGTTAATTTGATATTTGAAGACTCTTCAAAAGCTCTTCAATCTATACACATTGACTAGGAGTGCAATTGACTTAGTTATTTACCTCCACTCCTATTTCTTGGAGTAATTATCCATTTTACAATGTGGGAAGAGTGTATTAAAACCATAACCAATACATTACCTATCTTAAAGTTCTTATGCATGGCATTCATAGTGTTAAAAATCTTAAGGAACATTAATATGAATTTGTAGTTCTAAAAAAGAGTTGCATGCTCCTGTTCAACTTTCAAGGAGCTATACAATTTTTCAAAATAGAGATAAAGAAATATTTTAAGACCCTTAATGATTTATTGAAAACTCTCAAGGAATAAGTAAGAACTTTCAAGTCTATAGGATCCTATGAAGATTAAAAATAAAGTTTTGAACATTTTTTACAGGTCTATTTTAAGTTTTCAAGCCTCTAGTAAAGAATTATCTATGAGTTTTTGTTGTTGCAAGGTTAATAAAGGTTAAAAATAACCATATATGTAGATTGAAATCCTATAAAACCTTCACCCAAGCCTACATATCAAACAAGGAAAAGTTATAGGGTTTTCTTTTGAAATCTGTCATGTTATATCTTCAACCTACAAGTTCATGACTAGAGGAAAGTCCAAGGGGGTGTTAACATGGTTTTAAGGATCCTTTAAATGATGTAAATATTAATGGAGGAGGTAAGAATCATGTTATTTCAAGAATAATATGGTAGACTAGCTAAAACTTCTCTAAAACCTTAGGACTATGTTTTCCCTTTTGGATGATTTTCAAACCTAAAGAAATAAATGAGTTATAGGGCATTTACAATACTTAAAAAAGGATGGAGATGAATTAAAAGATATCAGATCATGATTCTAAGAATTATTAAAAGTTTTAATCAACTTTTAAGGCTCTAGAGTTGCCAAGAAATCATCAACAAGCTTGCTAAGGAAGTATAAGGGTTCCTAGCATGATAAAGGGTCTTCATAGTGACCTATATTATTTCAAGAAAATCAAAGGCATAAACAATGTTTGTAAGATATAAGGAAGGGTTTTAAAGAAGTAAATTACACATTCTATGGGTTTTATGCTCAAATAAGAATATATGTAGGCATGTATGGATCTCTCTAACATCTATAGGGTCTATGAATTGAGTAAGAAGGTTTAAAACTTAATAGAATGTCTCCATGATGATCTAGTTCATCTCAAGAGGTTTGTATATCTATAAAATGCTTGGGAGGTTCAAAGAGAAGGTTTATAAAGGGTTGTAATCATGTTTCCAATAAGTGAAACAAGCCTATAATGCATTTCAAATACTAATTATTTGGTTATAGGGTTTATTTAGTGTTTTGGGAATTTAAAATATGATTACAAGTCTTTTGATGAGCAAGTTAGAAGAAAGATTCAAGAGTTACAAGCTCTAAGAAGGATTTATTGTTTGACTAAAATGGAAACCTATCTTCAAATCTTATCAAGGGGATTTCAATTCAAGGTTGATGCTTTCAATCATGTTCAAGGGTTGAACAAATCTATAGGGTGATAGAGAGCCTTCATAGCTATCAAGAACCCTGAAAAATGTCTTATCACTAAGAAGATTCATGAGATTTTATGCACCTAAAACTCACTTACAGGTCTATCTAATAAGCCTCATGAGTAATAAAGAGTAAATGCAAGATCAGATGATGAAGAGTTACAACTAGAATTGCTAAGTTACAATGTTGTAAGCTTGTGAAAGGAATTAAGGGACAGATCTATGGGACTATTAAGAAGACTTTAATAAGATTTAAGGAGAATACATGGGTTCTTAAACATATTTATAGGCACTCAAGTTAGAGAGACAATTTCTAAGTTTGTTCAAAGAGATCAACATATCTGTAAACATCTTCTAGGATCATAGATCATTCCAACAAATTTATTGAATATTTGAAAGAAAAGAGTTGAGTAAAACTTCTAAAGGTTTTATATTTTAGGGGAACTTTCTTAGTTTTCAAGGTGTAAACATGATCTTAGAGTCCCTAATAATATAAATCAACACTGTAGGTTTGTTTAATAAGCTTTATGACTGATAAAGATTGAATGCATGATAAAGAACTAGGTTTTAGGCATAATTGTTAATAGAGTTACAAGGTTTTAGGCTTATAAAAAGAGGTTTTTGAAAAAAATCATGCACTATAGGCCTATTACGAAGGTTATAATGATTTCAAACATGGGAAATAAGGTCATAATATTGAAATGCATTTCCAAAGCCTTCTAAAACTCTCTATGGAGGTAGAAAAAAGAATACAAACCTATATACAAGAAATGCTAGTTTTCTTGACTTCTCATATAGAATTCCTATGGTTTATTAGGTTTTTTGAGCCCACAAGACGTGTTGTAGGTATACTAATTTAAATAAGGTTTCTATATCCCTAAAACCACCAACATGAAAGCTTCAAGTTTCAGGTCTAGCTAATAAAGTTTAATGAAGACAAAGTTTCTTGGTAAGTTTTGAGAGACTTCATGAAGAATGAGTATTGAGTATAAAGATGCTAAAACCTAAAATAAACCTAAAATTATAAAAATATTTAGTCTAGGCCTCCATGATGATGTAATATTAGAAAATAATAACTCCTAAGAGACTTGAAGATTATCAAGACTTATAACCTATTGTGAGGTCTGCAAATTGAAGATATGGAGGTTTTATGACCTCAACACCTAACTTATAAATTATTAAAAAGATTTTTAAAGGTTTTTTGAAGTTGTAAAGGTCAAGTTTTAGGTTTGAATGGTATAATAAAATGTGAGATGGATCAATAAAGCATGGAAATGTAGGTTTTTAAGCTTCTTAAAGAAATTTCATGGGAAAATAAGATGCTACAGCAACTTATTAGCCTCTCCAAGAGGCCTTCACATAAAATTCAAATCTAATTTTAAGAAGTACGTGCTTATACAACCTATATAACACTATTATGGGTAAAGATTAATTATCATAAAGAGCATAAAGAGATATGAAGAAATTGAAAACTACCCATAGAAGTGTGTAACTCCCTCTATGGAGTGGTGGTCATGGAAAGTCAACCCATAATTCCAAATAGTTTTAAGAGGTATACTTCAAAGTCAAACACTCTCCAAGCATGACAATAAAGGAGGCAAGTAAACTTGGGATAAATTATCTCTAACATGCATGCATGAGATGTGGAGATGGGTGAGTTAAGAATATCAAGGTACCAATTTTCCAAAAATATAGTAGCCTTTAAGGAGAAAATACACCATCCAAAAGCCCAAAAAAGGACAAAAATATCAAAGAATGAGGTCTCTTCCCCTCTACTATGCTAAAATTGATTGGAGATATTTATGGAAGAGGCCTAATGTATTGGAAAGGGATTAATGACCTAATTTTCCCTTGTTTGTCCTCTTGGATAGGTTGAATTAATGGAGTAACAATAACATTCATGATGTATTCTAGTGATCTCATCCTCTCTCTCTCATCTTCATATCATTATATATAAGACTAAAATGACATGTTCATCATCCCTCTTGTTGGGTATGATAAGACTTTGCTCATTTTGAGACTTGTAATGCTATATTGATGCATGGAATCTAATAAAATCGATGTTTATAACTTCTACCTTATCAATTTTATTGATCATTATGTAAAATATGAATTTATGATCATCATTTGTGGATGTTTCTTTCCCTGAAGGTGTTGTCCTATAATTTTTACACCCTCATTTTTAGGTTGTATGTTGTTTAGACATCTACCTTCATGAAAGTCACTTATGAATGTGTTGAGAAAGTTACAGGTTTTGTAGGAGTTGTGCACCTATTTATAGTTTTAGTTCAATTTATTCCCTTTTCCATGACCAAAACACAGAGTATTATTTATAGATTGGTCTCTTTAGCATAGTTTTAGGCCTGAAACTAATTTTAAATTAGGTGCATCTAGTTTGGGAAGGAAGCCAACCTTCTTCAGAGGTTCATCCTAAGGAGCCAAGGTCCCACACCTTCGGGATGATCTCATTATTGTAATTAGATCAAATAATGGAATGAATAGGTGTCAGATCTAAGTGATAATAATTTCTAGCATGCTTGATGGGAATACTTGAAGATATTTATTTAGAGGTTAGTGCTTCTCTATGCAATTTACATTCATTAAACACATATCTTAAGCACTTAATGACTCCATTGAGCTTTCAAGGTATCTTGGTTAAGACTAGTATCAAATTTACATTCCAAAAGTAATAAAATGGGAATATTTCATAGGTAAGGACACTAATTTTTCTAAGTTACCATAGCATTTAATAATCTATCTTAGCCTAAGGAAGGACAATCAAGTGTTAGTGACACACATCCACCTTTCTACATTTTTTGATCATTAGTGATCACTTAGTTCAAAATTGTATGATAAACTTAGGGGTAATTAATTATATGATGCTTAATCAAGTTTTTGATAAGTTAGGATTGAATTATGAACCAAATACTAAAGGATTAGTGAATTTAGATGATACATCTATCAATATAGTTGGTGTGATTAAAGAATTAAGCCTCACTTTGCATGCATGTCCTAACTTCTCAATCCATAAAGATGTTTTTATTATAGATCTCCCTCCCTAATTTGCATCTAAGATTGGAGGCTACTTCTCATCATATTGGTCTCACTAATTGTTTAAGACAAGATATGACACTAAATTCACTATAAAATCTAAACCAATTTATAAAGATCATATAGAGCTATATGTGCCAAATGTTTCTAGTGTTAATTTCATAGTTTTTGATCAAGAAGAGACTATCCTAGACCATGAATCAACCACACTTATTGAAGAAATTATTGATATTATATTCTATGAATGTGTAACTAAACATCATGAATATGAGCCTTATGATCTCACTCAAAAAATGATTTAGGTACCTATTGTAGGCAAGCCAATTTAAACAATTTGGCTTTATAACCTTGTATTAAATCAATTTGTCTTATTAAATCAATTAAAAAAGGAAAATACACACATTGAATTAATAAAATTTAAATAAATGACCAAATTCATAAAAATAATTAATTAACTTGCACACCATAATCAAAATCAATTAGCAAATTAAATCAATTTCAAATCCTAATTGAGTTCACCCATGAGCTAATAAATCAATTAAATCAATTACTAAAAAGGATATTCAAGAGAATCTTAGAACATTATAAAACACACTAATTACCTTTTTGAGTTATCACTTTTGGAAAATATCTAAAAGAATATCCTAGGAATATGCCAAACTCAACCAAAGTTAATAAACTCAACCATGGTTGTGCATTGTCACTTTTGGAAAAAATATCCTAGGAATATGCCAAACTCAACCATGGTTAGTTTTAACCCATTCCAAGGGATTTTAAAGCCTATAAAATCAATCCTAGAGATATTAATTTAGGGAGCTCAATAAAAGTAGAGTTATAATGTAGGAATAGATTCTTGAAGCTAAAATCCTAGTGTTATAATGTTAAAAATGAGCCAAACCATATCAATCAAGCCAAGCATTCAATAATGGTGCATGTAAGAGATGATGTTAGCCATATGTCATTAATGAATACTTATTATGAATAATCTAAGAAATCTAATGAATAAATAATTTGGAGCTCTTAAGGAAGGTAAAGATTGTTATTATTTACATTTTAGTTAGATTTTCAATTGTTATTTATTCATTAAGCTCCCCCTAAGATCTAGGATTAGATATGTTAGTATGTTAGTGTGTTGATATCATGGTTTTATGGACTAAAAATTGATGTAACCTCCTCTCTTTGTCAAATTCCTTGATCACAAATGGCACACCCAGTGGGACATGATTGCGCACCCCATATCTTTGAACAAAAATGGTTGTTAAAATAGATCTAATTTTTAATCTGTTTATTGTTTTTTTATAAATTTTTAATAGGATTTTATTATTGGTTTCATCTTAATGGTAACTTAGGTTAATAAATTACAAAAAATTGAAAATAATCACTTGTTTGTTCATTCAACCTATCCTCATCATTATTTGGGAAAACATAGTCTTTTCTCTAGGTGTCTTTTGCCTTATCGATTATACCAACTAATCATGTTTATGTTTGATTCCATGTGTTAGGTATATGTCAAATTTATCCTAACCTTGTTAGATTAAATCAAATTACATCAGCCTTTATTTCAAAGTCTAGATTTTGACACCATTTGGATAAAAATCCTAGCAGATCATGTTTGTTTGAGCCTAGCTTTTGACTCCATATTTGTATCAAAGCCCTAACAACTCAAATTTTCCCTTTCCTAGATCAGACCTTGTTTGGAACATTTTAAACTAGACTTTGTCATACCAACTATTTTTCATCACTTGACCTTTTGTGTGTATGACATTTGACATTTGACATTTGATGTTAGACTATTTTATTCCAAGTCTTAGCATAAATTATTTTAGAGATACAAGTCCATGTTAAAATTATTGTTTAGAGATATAAATCCACCCTTTTAACCAAGATAGATCATGTTTGAACGCTTTTTCCTTTGGACACAGTTTTTTAGAGTTTACAAAACTCTAAGCCTTTTTATTTTTGGAGATTTCTTCATTGATGTAGATATGTCTAGCTATACTTATGGTGGAGTCATGTATAATCCAAATTATGATAGAATGGCCACACAAAATGGCTTTGATTTTTATGGCTTTATTCAAGACCCCTTTGATTATAATATGGTTTGTGAGATAAAATTTTATCAACCTTACACAAATCAAATTAAAGACCAAAGTCAAGACCTCAATTGAGATGATATGGTTGGTGAAGAGGAATTGGGTATAGACCTCTAAAATGATTATGTTGTTTTGGAGATGGATCCATACCCTCATAATAATCAATATAGGGTATAAAGTCAAGGACTGACTTATAATCCAACTCAAGACCCTGACTAGGATGATATGGTTTATGAGGACTTGGATGCTTTGGATTATGAAAGAAACTAAGCTCCATGATTACCTACCATTTATATTCTAAGACCTCATCTGTTGGCTTATGAGAGTAATCAAGCTCCATAGTGCTCACCTTTTATCCAACTGATGACCATTCCTTATCTAGTGACTATCATTCCTCACTTTCAAAAACCCTAGCCAATCTAACCCAAATATAAACCAATCTAATTATGATCCCAACCAATAATTTATCCTAAACCTCATCTAATCATTCAACCTAAACCTCATCCAATCATTCAGCTTAAACCCCAACCAATCCAACGAAAACCTCAACTGGTACAATCAATCCCTCAACCAAGTCAATCATTTGAGGACCAAGCTCTGATCAAAACTAGTATTTTACAGCTCATTGGAGACCAAGGCCAAGAAAACCAACCAATCCAAGATGATTTTATTGAACTAACCACTTGTGATAAGTGAACCTGTGATGAATCACCTATTGATCCTATACCAATTGTTGAGAAGTTTCTCTCTAATGGGCCAATCTTTGTTGAGTCACTTCTTAATGATTATAACCAACTTTAGGCAAATCATTACCTTAACCATATGACTATTTTTAAAGAGCCTCTTATTAACAAGCTAGTCTCTAAAGAGTTATTTATTGACCTTTTCCCCATCATTGAGGAGTCTCACTATGACAAACCAATCTCTATGGATCCCATTATGCCATAACAAGTCATTATTTCTCTAATACCAAACATTCAACAAGACATCATTATAATAGAGTACCCATCAGATGAAGAATCATGATCAGAGTTAGGTTTTAATCTTGAATTGGCATTAGATTTAGCATCAAAATTAGAATTGACATCAGTCTCAACATCAAATTTAGAGTCCCTTGAGTTAGAATCAAATTTAGAAACAAAATACTTTCGTGACTATTATAATATTGGTTATACATACCTCGTAGATTAGTAAAAATATATTTGTGATCCTTTTATACTTTTTAAGGATGATTAATTCAAAATTGACTAAATTTATCCTAGTATCTTCTACCAAGAATGTCATACCAATCTCCATTCCATTACCATTCCACATGCCATTACCACTAACCAACATAGCCATATTATTGACATTCCATCTCCCACAAGTGTCGATTGGGACTAAAAAAATCATAACTTCTTGAATTTCATCCATGGTTACATATCAAATGATGAAAAAAAGGTCAAGACCATAATCATACAATAGAAGAACACTCTCTTAGTGAAACTTTTTTGAAGGCGTTAGGGGGAAATCAAAGTCAAAACTCAACATCTTCTAGTAAAACCTTTTTAGAGGTGCTAAGAGACAATCAAATCCAAAAGTTAACATTATTTAGTGAAACCTTCTTGGAGGTGATATGGGGAAATCAAGATAACTTCATTGGTGAAAACCTCATCAAGGCACCAATAGCTGAGTACAAAAGTTTTTCACTACTTGATGAAGACATTATCAAAGATCAAATAAAAATAGCTTCCTATATATAACTTAATCAAATGGTAGATAATTTAAAGCCTAAATAATAAAATAATTTGGTGGTTTTATTGAGAGAATATTCAAAAGTTTTTGACTATGCCACATCCAAAGTTATGTTGAATCTAGAATCAACAACATTGTGTGTGCCTAAAAATCTTGATCTTTATTTGTTTCCCATCCACCATCCATTAAATTATCATCCACCATTCCATTTCAAAAACAAAACTATCAACCAAAATTTATCCCTATTTACCATCTATGGTCATACTTGCCTTTACAAAGGCTAAAAGGATACCTTGTCTCAATGTTTGAAGGAATCAGAATTAATGACCAATGAAGATCACAATAATATCATTTGCATCCAAATATGTAGCCAATTCTTGATAGAGAAACTATTTAGAAGAGGTGTGGGCCAGAAATGTACATGATTGAATATTCTAGATATATTATTTGTTGATTAAGATGTGAATCTCTACTTCAACAAGAACAATAGAATCATTTATCATATTGATGCTAAACCCAAATATTTGCCATATCATATCAAGTTATCAATCCTTTTATCATTGTCACATATCCTAACCATTCACCTTATCACTTGGAGGAAAACCTCTCAACATTCTTATTTATCATCCTACCATCCTACTAGCCTATCACTATTGTATCATTTATCTGACCCACCATTCCATTCTATCACCCAACATGTTTTGAATCCTATCAACCTAGCCCATTTGACCTTAGTTTGTCTATTAGTTTTACATTTTTAGAATACAAAATTAGATTAGTTTTAGTAGTTATTTCAATTATTTTAGATAGATGCATTATTTTGGAGTAGTACAATAGAATTTTTGGTAGTCACATCCTTTATTTCTTATTCCTATTTTATCAAGTTTATTTATATAAGCCTGATTATATTACCTACTTGGGAAAATCAATGTTCAATAATCTTCATACTAATTATAACACCTACTAGGGTAAATTGGTATCATTGATCTATCAGTTATATCCTAGTTATAATTGCCTATAGGCAAACTAGGGGTAACCTTTGTTTATTATGCCTTGACATATCAGCTAGCCATTTTTATGCTGTATTATGCCATCATACAAACTGTGCTTATTTTATTTGAATTGGCTACTACACTAATCAAATTCATCCATTATGAGGTGAATTAATGTGAACTAAAACCATTTTAGGACTATGTGGGTCATGTTTGATTCATGTTGAGGTCAACTAAGTCCCCCTTCAGCCACGCTCTCACCATTTTGTGAGCATCATTTCAAGTTATAATACCCTCATCATTTTGTGAGAAACTAAAGCCAAACTCTCTCACCATTTTTTGAGTAGTTATCTTGTCATTTTATAATGAGTTAATAAACCTCAAAATTCCAAAAACATTTATAACATTTCAAAATACAATTTTTTTTGTCCTGTCTAAGCCTAGTTCATCATCCTCAATTTATGCTACCAAGTCAAAGTCATTATTAGGACATTTTAATTTGATTTTACTTTTAGGATGCTTATTTATTTCTAGTTTTTTGTTTGTTTGAGTGCTTTGTATTTGTTTGTTTATTTGTCTACTTGCTTTTTTTTTTTGCTTTCAATACTGTGGCCTTGATTTAAGCTATATGTATTCATTGGGTGATTATTTGCAAATTATTCTTGAATTTATCCATATTCAAATGTCTACATTATCATCATGGTTTTTATCATTGGTGCAATTATTTTTCATTGAGTATTAGATATCAAGGGTCAATCCTTATGAATATTTTGGCCAAGCCCCCATGGTGTTCTATCATGAGGCCTACCATCAAATGCTACAACAAAAATCAACTTTGAGAGGTATAAAACATGAATACAACATCACCTTATCCTTGACACTAAAATCAGTAAAAATTCCAATCTAATACCCAATCATATCCCTAACAGAGTAATTAAGTAATGAAATAATTTTAACCTTTTTTAGTTTGGATGAGCATCTACCTACTAGCAGGCTGCCCTAATTCATATTTATCCTCTATATCAATTTACCAATCATCAACCATTAATCATATTTTTCATAATTAGGTTATATTGCATCAAAAATATTCACCATCCCACATGCATTCTAAATGATTATATCACCTACTGGGATAAATCATTGTGTTATCACCAATTTTCCTTTCTTGTTTATCTGTCCTAACTAGGGTAGCTCCATCTTCTCAATTATTATATCACCTGTTGGGGAAACTCATTGTGTTATCATACCACATTACCACTATCAAGGTATAATTATTATAACCACCTTTGGGAAAACCATTGTACACTATCCCACTTGCATTTTTGAGTGATTTTGCCCAACTTTGGGTAAATCATTGTGTTGTCACCCCATCATTTTCATTTATTTGGTCCCTTCATTTTTTTTTTTCGAGGGACCGTTTACTGACCCACTTGCCAATCACTCCTTCAAGGAGGAAACTACAGTTCAATCATTACCACTATAGTCATAAGCAAAAATAACTATTTTATTCTTTGAAATATGTTACTATGCTTATAGCTTATAATATCTTCCTAAATAGGGGCAAACTATAAACATGTAAATTTGGTCACTAATGGCTTCATATCCGAATTTAGACTAATTCTTGCCAATCATTGAATACCTAACCCAAAAATTTATATTAGTCTCAAATTTAGCTTTATAACCTTGCATTAAATTAATTTGTCTTATTAAATCAATTAAATAAAGGAAATACACACATTGAATTATTCAAAATCAAACAAATGACCAAATACCTAAAAAGAATTAATTAACTTGCACACCCTAATCAAAATCAATTAGCAAGTTAAATCAATTTCAAATCCTAATTAAGCTCATCCATGAACTAATAAATTAATTAAATTAATTACTAAAATGGAAATTCAAGAGCATCTTAGAACATTCTAGAACACACTTATTACCTTTGTGAGTTGTCACTTTTGAAAAATATCTAAAAGAATATTATAGGAATATGCCAAACTCAACCAAAGTTAATAAACATGACCATGGTTAGATTTAATCCATTTCAAAAGATATGAAATCCTATAAAATCAAGCCTAGAACTTTTCATTCAGGGAATTCAATCAAAGTAGAGTTATAATACATGAATAGATTCATGAAGCTAAAAGCCTAGTGTTATAATGTTAAAATTGAGCCAAGCCATATCAATCAAGCCAAGAATTCAAAAATAGTTCATAGAGGAGATGATGTTATCCATATGTCATTGATGAAGACTTATTATGCATAATATGAGCCAACCAAATGAAGAAATCATTTGGAGCTCTCAAGGAAGGTAACAATTGTTATTCTTTACATTTTAATTAGGTTTTCAATTATTGTTTGTTCATTAAGACCCCTCTAAGATCTAAGATTAGAAATGTTAGTATGATAGTGTGTTGATTTCATGGTTTTATGGACTAATACTTGATTTAACCTCCTCTCTTTGTCAAATTCCCTGGTCACAAATGGCACACCTAGTGGGACATGATTGCACATCCTACATCTTTTAACAAAAATAGATGTTAAAATAGCTCTAATTTTTAATTTGTTTATTGTTTTTTTATGAAGTTTTTATAAAATTTTATTAATAGTTTCATATTAATTATATCAAAATTTCATTAAAATTTGATTTTTAGTTTAAAATCTATGACTCTTTTAGTGACTGTCACTTTTTATTTATTAATTTTATGGTAAAAATGGTTAGTATAGAGATAATAATGTTTATTTATTCACTAGTTTGACCTAATTTTTTTTAGATAGGTAAGGCCTAGACCTATAAATAACCTCCATAAATTTTATGATAAATGGATGTATATTTTAAAAGTTATGGCTAAATTACTGATGATAGGTTTTTATGATTTTTGTGTTCAGTTTTATTGTTTTTAACCTTCTAACTTGTTGTTTACATGTTTCATAGGTTTATCTTATTTTTTTGATATTTTTTGAGTTTTATATTGATATTTTTTATAACCTTTGCCTAATCTAACATGTTTTATTTTTTTGGTTTTGCCTTTGCGTCGATAGATTTTACCCTTCAAAGTTGCTTGTCTCATTTGATAAATAAGCTTAAAGGCTAAATGAAGTTGTGACCTTTTATTTGTAGGACCTATTTGAAGAAAACCATTTCAATATAAATTAGTATTTTCAAATTTCATTTATATGTCTAAAATTAACTAGGAATCCTTCATTTTAGTGTTTAAAGAAACTTTTTAGGGTGTTTAATTGGTTAAGTTTTAGTGGTTTCTTTCAAAGTTCACAACTTAAAGCCAAGAAGATAAAAGAACACCATCACACATTTCATTTAATGATATAAAATTGAATACACTTCAAAGGTTTTTCAAGTTGTTTTAATTATTTATTTAGTATAATATTTTTTCATTAAATAGGGAGTTGTGTGTGTATGCTCTTCCATCTGTCCTCTTTAGGGAACTTTTGGGGTCAAAAGCGCTAACTTATTTTTGAGTGGTTTGAAATTCTTTTCATTTGCACTTCTTAAAGCCAAGGGGCTAGTAACTTATCTAATCAAACACTTTCAATTTGGTGTAATGAAATTAAATTCACTTTAATTATTTTCAAATTTGCTTGTTGATTGTGTGTTTTAGTGAAAAAAGGTGTGCATGTAGGCTCTCCCATCTATTCCCTTTAGGGAACTCTTGGGATCAAAAGTGCCATCTCAATGCACTTTGAGCCTAGTCCAAGGCATTAAAAGAATTTTATTTAAATCCCTCCTCAAAAAATTCCAATAATATTGGGTGATCTTGAGGTGACCATAAAGTTTTTATATTGTGTCATTTATTTCATGCATCTTAACTTGTGAGGGGGACTTCATTACCTCCCACGAGTTCTTTAGGGAAGCTTTGACCTAAGGTTTCATCTCTTGGAATAAACTTCATCACCCCCACTAGGATCAAAGGTTTGAGTGGTTAAAACACCTTTTAGTGTTGGGTTTAAACACTGGGACATATCTGCACATTAGACATCACACTACACTAAGCAAGTGATGGATGTAGTGGTTGTAAAAAGGACAAAACCTTTTTATAAAAATCCAAGTGCCATGGAAACCCAATTAAAGTGAGATTATTTTGTATCATTTAGTGTGAAAGTCATTACACAATTGATCCATCTAGAATGCTCATAAAATAATTAGTTTTATTTAACCCCATTTTGCCACACCCTTAATAGGAATTTGAATGATTTACTTGTATTTTGTCATTATTTTCCTTGGTGTCTTGAGACTAAAACTAATGTGTTTGTTTATAAACTATGTTATCACTCTGGAGTGCACCCTGATTGAAGATGTATCAGCACACCTTATCTCTATTTGATACAATGGGAACTTCTCACAGTGTGGGTGACTTTATGATGAGAAAAATCTCTAGAGAGGGATAGTTTCCTTAAGATTTTTCAATAAATTTGACTACTATGATTTATTATTATGATTTGGGGTTAAAAAGGATGAGGAAACTTAAAATAATTTCTAATTAAAAGGGGCTGATACACTTGAATTATTTAAATCCTCTTAAGTTATTAAAATTAATGCACACATATAATCAATGAAATTTATATTTCTATTCTTAAGCGAAAATGTTTTAGATGAAGGGTTGAAAATTTATTCAAATGACTTGTAAAAGGGTGAGATAGAGAGAGATAGGTGAGGAAGGGACTTGAAAAAAGGAGATAAATCTTAGTTATATGTTGATACATAATCAAATACACACTATTCTTTTGTCAAAAACCTAGATTCAAAACAAAAACTCCTTTATTGATAAATGGTCCAGCTTACAATTTCTCTCTTAGGTTTAGGATTTTTTTTAATAATGGCTTGATTAAGCCAATATATAAGTTTTAAACCCTAAAATAACCCTATGTAGAGTTCAAAAGGTGAAGGGTTAGTCTTGGTTGACTCAACTCAAGACTAAAACCTTTTACAATGTTTAAAATATTCAACAAAATCATTTCCTTTAAAAAAAAATGCATGCTTCTCCAAACTTGGCATAGAAATTTGGTGGGACCAAATGAATGGTCATTAACATTGAATTCCTAAAATGCACCAAACATGCATGAACTCTCAAGGTTGGCATGAAAGTAAGGATGGTGGGCCCATTGAAATTCAAACTTCCTCCTTGCATGCAATGATATGCCACACTCTTCAAAGGAATATACCTCTTGATTAAACTTGAAGCTAAGTTGGACCATTGAAAGCATGAGATGACTAGGAGATAAGCATGACTTGGAACTAGTCAACCAAAGTGTAAGATTAATAAAATTCTAAATAGCTTCCTTTTACATGAAAAGGACCTTAAAAGATAAAAAATAATAATTATCTTCTTCAAATAGCAGCAAAGTGGCATGAAACTCAAAAAGAACTCATTGAATAGCCTTGCAATGCCAAACTCAAACTTAGCCCTTTGAACAATTAGGCCAACTAGACTAGTTAAGCCAAATAGGCCTATTTTATGTTATTGGACACCATGACACCTAAAAATGAATCCATGAAACATAAAAAAACAAAAAAATACACCTGAAAAACAATTTTTCATCACCAAAATTATGATTTTGATGAGAAAAAATTTACCAATTAGTTAACAGGTTTGACTAGGCCAATTTTGTTCTAAATCTAGTAGACTAGCTATTTTGCTTGAGCTGGTAAGGATAATTTTGGTATTATTTATGACCAAATGAAGATTTTAAGATGAATAAAAATTTATAATATTCAATATCTAATGATTATATTTTGTCAAATTATCTTGTACTTCATTTTACATGCTTTTTTCCATAAAAAATGTGATTTCTACCATCATCTATACATCTCTATACATTAAATTTAAAATTATGTAATCCTATAAAATTTTACTTGACATTTAAAAAAATTTTAGGTTGACCATGGTGATTTTATGGTAAGAAAATTCACTTTTGTCAAAACTAGTTTATAAGATGCTTAGGAAGTCTGTGAAGCTGAAACTTCAAACTAATGATTCATGAGGTACAAAATTCCAAATCTCAAAATGATTCCATTTATTTGTATAAAATTGACCCATTTGACATCCTTTGTGAATGAAAATTACCTATAGGGAATTGATTACATTCTGGGCTGGCTATGCTCTTAGTGATTGTTCATAAATCACAACCCATAAAATGATCTAAATTATTAATTAATTATAATTACATAGGGTTTCTCAAAACATACTAAGAGTGTTTGGTCTAATTACACATGTGGTAAACAAAATGAACATCTAAACAGATGGCTTGGAAGGGTGCCTAGAACTGCAAAAAGTGAAAAGCTTCATTAAAATGAAAATATATCCTTATAAGCTTCAAAAATTCTAAAAAAACCATTATATGACCTATAAAATTCTATCAAATCACTCTATAAGTCATTTTTCCATGAAAAATCTAAAAATGCCTTTTTGACTTAAATGCATATTTACCTGTAAAATGCTATGTGAGCATGGTTTACATGAATTTTGAAGTTGTGAAACTTATAAAAAGCCTTATTATGATGTAAAAACATCATCCCATGATTTTTAAACTTTTACTTAGCACCAGAAGCTTCTAAGGCACTCCAGAGTAATGCCTACTCCAATGGTGGCCTTCAACAAATAAACTAAGGTTTGAGACAAAACAACAAATATGTGAAATTGTTAAATTGATATGAAATTTTTTACTATGGTTCCATAACAAATTGTTTCCCTATGTAAAAAAAATTAGGTCTTAAATCTACATGTAGCTCCCAAAATCTTCAATTTTCTCCAAATTTTGACCTCTGGGCATGGACTATCTACATTTTTGACTAAGTTTTGATGTTTTAAAGGAAAATTTCATGGATTTATAGGATATAAATGTAAAAATAATCTTAATTAATCTCAATATTCCTTTTAAGATTTTTGAAACAAACCCTACCCCTATTTTAAAGCATGATAAGACCTCTAAACAAGGCATTTAGGCATAATAATGATTGTGTTTCACTGTCATAGATGGATACTGATAAGGTTTGAAAAATATTTGAGGTCTATAAAGATTCAAAACATAATATAATACCATTTATTTCAAGAGATATTTCTTCACACATCTTCTTGAAAGCGATTTGACTAGTTTCGAGTTTTAGGCCTTCAATTAGGTACATTTCATACAATGGTTTATGTGCTTTCTCAATTTGGTATTGTAGCTAACACTTTATCTCTATTCCTATCAAGGTTTATATTATCCTTATATAACCTTGTCTTTCATAAAACCCATGTGAAAGCCTAAAACCTTGGCTCATAGACTTTGCTCTCTTTCCATAACATTTGACTGTGGCTTACATTATGGAATTGGCTATATATGATGATCTTGGAGCTGTATTTTATGTTATTTTGACTTTTTATATGTTATATGTCTTATAGTTTTTGAATATTATGGCATCATCACCTTAAAATTTCCTTGAGACTTTCCCAGCCACTATGTTCTTTTGTTGCCTATACTAACATGAAGGTATCTTACCCTTGAATGGATGTAGGGTTTCACTAAGAGGTGACTATGTTCATATGATTATGGGTGTTTGATCATGGTTTTTGGGTTCCTATAATCTATATGATCTTGTATTAGGTCACAAATAAGCCCTGCATTGTCCTTCTTACTCTTCATGGTCTCCTTTAATCCTCCATGCTAGCTTATGCCATAATCTGCCTCTTCAAAAATTCCTCATATGATTGCGTATGTATACCCTATTGATCCTATGATGGCTATAGGTATCAATTAAGGATACATATAAATATAGATGTGTATTGAGATCCTTCCATTTAGGATAATTTATTCCATTATAACATTTAATAACTTAACTTTGCCTTGGCTAAAAGAACCCCAACGAAGATCATCAAGACCTCATTGAATACTTCAAGTCTTGTACAGACAATAACTATGTGGAGATCTTATAATACTACTTCCACAAAGAACCCTTAGAAACATTCTTGAAATTTCTCACATCAATTCTACACTCAAAGGCTCCACTATCGTTCCTTTCATTTTGACTAGGTCTCTATTTAGTTAATCCACCTACTTGGCTATAGGCTGTATGTTCATTGATGGATAATTGTAGCATGAGTTGGATTGAATTTTTCACCTCATTAATCCATTTTAGGTCTTTAAAATCCTTTGAAACTATGCTCTCCTCATGATAATTCTAAACTCAAAGTTTGACGTCTCTTTTCTAAATAGACTCCTTGGATAACATTTAGTGCTTTAAGACTAATAAGAGTCAAACCCGATGCTTAGTATGAGCCTGCAGGTGATGATAATAACCTTATAGGGCTACGTATATTAAGATTTTTGTCCCTTTATTTATGATATTCTAATGTTATCATCTTTTTTAGTAATTTTGATCATATTTGACATTATCCATGCCACCCATAAACCTTGGCAATGCAGGAGTGGTCTGTACAGTGGTTTATAGGATGTTAAATTAGCACTGTAGGTCATCATTGAGTCTAGGAGGATGAAGTAACATTTTATTTTTCAAAGCTATGATAACATTATCTCACACAAAAATGTCTTTTCATAGTGAAACAAAACCTCATAACCCACATTCTAAGTATGATTTGCATGGCAACTTCTCCTAAGGGCTATAGGTGATATTCTGTAAGTTGATTTTATGTTACCTCTAATGGCTCTTGAATTAGACTCAAGTGTCTTGTAACTCTTGAAACTTTATGAGATTTATGATCTTAAAGTGTCCTTTATTTTGATGATCAATTATTCCTATGTTCCCTTTTAGTCCATACTTCTTAAGGATTAGTCTTTCCATATTATGTTGCAAGATTGTAGGAGGGTTTATGAGCACTATAGGTTACTCCTTAACTAGTTAATGATGCTTTATGAGCCCTTATTAGAATGATATCTATTAGAATACATGATAAAACATCTTTAAAATCCAAACTAACCCTATTTTCAAACCATTCATCATTCTCTTTATAGTAGACTAGCCATGCATACCAATGACTATAAAGTTTCATTGAGTTGGCTAAAGGTAACCTTCACTTATGAAAACATAATTAATACTGGGCCTATATCATGGATGAAAAGTAAGATGATAAACACCATCTACTTTGACCCTTTATTATCTTGAATATTCACATCATGATGTTCACCTTTCAAAACCCATACTCAACTGAAGCTAACAGTGAGGTAGTCCTTTATACAGACTGGCTGTAGGCTTTAGTTGGTAGCTCATTGGGAAGGTTTTTAATGTAAACTTTGCTCATATCTTGATCCATTCATGGAAATTTCAAAACTCAATGCTATTGACTATAATGATGCTTGGAAAGCCTCCTTGATCCTTATGAAGGATGATGAGCTATTAATTAGGACTGTTGTAGGCTATATCCATGATTGTAAATGATGTTCTATTGACATATACCTTCTCTTGAACATGATTTGATGGTGATCCTCTACCAACCTTGACACTCTTTAGTGATGGAATAGGTGATGGAAATGGGATGAAGGGTGGTAGGGATGAAGGAAAGTGAGAAAACATGGAGAGAAGTGGAAAAAAGGATGAAAACATAGTGGTATGGCTGAGTATGATCATTGAATGAGAGTGATAAGGGAGTAAGTGAGGTGGAGATGGGAAAGGAAAGCCTAGGAGCATGAGAAGACTAGGATGAGGGGAGTATGTAAATATGGACACATGACCATAATTTCACCTAACTTTGAAATCCATTGAATAAGAGGAAGTGAATCAAATTCAAACCTTATTTTTTGAAAAACCTTAAAATTTGTAAGGAAAATTTAAAATATGCTAAACTAGCTCATTAAGACACTAGAAAGCATGGAGATGGGATTTATTATCCATAAAAACTAAATAATATCTTATGATTATGCTTGTAAATAATGAAAACTTGATAAAAACCTTGAAAACATGAATTATTAAAAATTTGAGGCTGACTTTTTCTCTTTGGACCATACAAGTTCTCTTTGCAAGCTTACCAATTGCAGATTTGGATTGGCTAAGTTTGTGATCTCTGTTTGACCTTGAATTAGATTAATAACACCTTAAAAATTACATATAATGGTAGATCAAGTTTAAAATATCCTATAATAACTTTAATTTTCCCAAAAATCTGCCCAGGTGAAGAAAAATTGAAGAAAAACAACTACCTTTCTAGATGCTAGGTAATAGAATTTAACTTGTCTTCAACTGGATGGTTCTTGAGCCTAGAGAATCCAATTTAAAAACCTCTTAAAACATAAATAATACATATGAGTCTCATTTCTTCACTCCAAATTTGAGAGCTGTAACCTCCTCCATCAGACTATACCATCAGAAAACCTACAAGCATGTCACTCTGTCCAATAAGTAGGAAATAAAAAGAAATCTGGTTTTGGGATTTATGGCCATGAAACTACATTAAATTTCTATTAAATCTAGCATATGAAATGGAAAAGACTTCCCTTACCCTGCATTATATAGACTCTATACGGATTATGTACTCTTGCTTTCAAATAGGTGAAAATAAGCTATTTTTGCCCTTTTAAAAGTAAATTCTTCCTATCAACCACTTGAAATGGAATTTTGGAGAAGTATTTCATGAATATCATGAAAATTATCATAAATTTAACCTTTGTAATCAACAATTTGGCATGTGGGAGTCCAATTGGGGGCCTTTTTGGCTATTAAACCTATCAAATGATCTTTTCATGACTTGAAATTTTAGACTTAGGATAAATTAACCTTTTTAAACATGAATAAATATCTTTTGGCATAATTTGATAACTTTTGAAACCATTTTTTATGCTTTTTATCCTTTTTGGCATTTTTGACCCAAATTTACACTTTTAGACAATAATTAACCAATTTGACCGACCACAAGAGGAAATTAACCATTCTAGCAAAAGTTTCAAATAATAAGGGTAGTAATTTGGCCTTGATAGGCCAAATTACTAAAATTTTTGGAAACTTTTTAGGTTTAATCAGCCTACTAGTGAAAGGAACCTAGAACTTTGTTACGGATAAACCAAGACAAACACTAAAATTGGGAAAGTTGGAGACCAGAACACAATAAGAGAAATGGACACAAAAACAACATGTGCACATGTGAACTTAGAGGAAAGGAAAACAAAAATACTAAAATGGAAAACAAGTACTAAAACATGTACACAAATCCACTTATAGGAATGAAACTATGACTATGTGCAAAGGAGTGACTCTCCTAATAGCAGTATTTCAAAAACATCCCATTAATATGAATGGAAAATTATTCTCCACTCAAATTGGATAATTAAAAAGTATTTTTATTCTTACAATCAATGATAATGTAAGGTCCACTCCAAAGGCTATCAAATTTAGAGTGCTTACCTTGCTTTACATGCTCTTCATCCCATTTGAGCATTTTGTCTCTTTGTTAAAATGTTTTTGATGAACCTCTCTTATCAAATGTATTCTTGAATTATTTTTGATTTGACCACATGATATGCATAACATCATCTCTCATCTATTCGAATTCTCTTAGTTCATTCATTCTTACCTCCATTACATCACTATCCAAAAGCTCTAACTGATGTGTAAGATCCAAAGCTGGAAGCTCGAATGAAATAGGTAGACTTGCTTCTCTTCCATAAACTAGGAGATAAGGTGAATTACTAATGGATTTATTAGGGGTTATCCTATCAACCCATAAATCAGTCTTCAACTTTGTATGCCAAGATCTTTGATTATCTTCCATTATTCTTTTGATAATCTGAATAAGGTTCTTATTAGTAGATTTAGCTAGTCTATTACCCTATGGATAGTAATTGGATGAATATGTAAAATAATTAACATGTTTAAGAGCCCATTCACATAAATTTTTATTATTGAATGCTAAATCATTATCTGATATGATAGTAGAAGGTGCTCCAAAATGAGTGACTAAGCTCTCATAGAATTCAAGCACATAGTTCTCATTTACCTCTTTCAAAGGCACTGCTTCCATCCTCTTAGTGAAATATTTTTTAGCTATCAAAACCCACTTATGTCTAACACTGGATGGAGGATTAATAATTATAATGAAGTCTAAACCCCATTGCATGAAAGGCTACTCAACTTGAATTGGCTTTAGTGGCATAATATCTAATCTCTATTTTCCTACAAACATTACACAATTTGTATATTTCCTAACCCATGAATTTGCATCTCTAAATAAATTAGGCCAAAAATAACCATCTTTAATGATTTTTACAGCTGTAGTCTTGGCTGCAAAATGACTTCCAGAAGGACTATCATGAAATTGCTCAAAAAGTTTGTCAAATTAACTAGTTTCAACACACCTTAAAAGCATACCTCCAATGTCTTTTTTTAAAATAAATCCATCAATAAAAATGTATGGTATTGATTATATCCTGAAGTGTCTTCTTTCTAAAGAATTCAAACCTCTTGGACACTCTCCAGTTTGAAGAAATATAACAATATTTTGTGTCTAGCTTGTAGGAGATGTATTTTTAGTTTCATGCTGTGTGCCCTAAATTGTCAAAATTGCTTCTTTTTCTTCTTTTATATCTTCTACAAGATGTTCACATAATCCTTTTCCTTAGACCAAATTTGTAAATTTGACTTCAATTTCATATTACATGCATTTAGTGACCCATCCAACTGTATTTTTTCTCAAGTCTCTATTTAAAATGAGATTCTTCACACTTAGATGAGAAACCATTAGTATAATCTTGTTATTTTAAATCAAATTTATAATTTTTATTAGACCTCTTCTAATAGTAAGTACATGTTTCTATACAAAGGAATATCTCTTTATAACATTCTAAAGCTTGACTAAATAAAGCAATGGTATGTTCCAAACCTTCATCATTCTACTACATAAGCATGCCTAAAATAGTACTAGAAGTAGAAAAATCATACAAGAAGAAATCCTTACTAAAATATATATTGAGAAAAGTAGGAGCTTGGATGATTGCTTCCTTGACATTTTTTTAACATTTGAGTAAGTGGTTTTACTAATTTTGTAAAAATAGGAATGAATCTTCTAATAAAGTTGACCTTACCCAAGAATATCTACAATCCTTTCTTGTGTTTAGGAAATGATAGAGTAAGGATTACCTCTATTCTTTCTAGATCAATGGAAAGACCATATTTGGACACCACATGCCCGAGAAGTCTCCCCTCATGTACTAAAAAAATACATTTCTTTAGATTCAAAGAAACTCCAAGCTATTTACATCTATCAAAAACAATCTTTAAATGTGTTAGATGATCATTAGAATCCTTTGGAAATAATGTAATGCCATCAAGATAGACTAAAACCATTTCACTCAAAAGACCATAAAAATCAACATCCATTGCCCTTTGAAAGGTAGTTCTAGCATTAGAGAGTCCAAAAGGCATTTTATTATAAGCAAAAGTACCCCATTTGGTGGTGAAAGCTATTTTATATTGATCTTACTCTTTCACCAGTATTTGGTTGTATCCTAAGTAACCATCCAATAAATAAAACCTCTATTAACCTAAAACTCTCAGATTTGATCCATGGAAGGAAGTGGATAGTGATCTTTCATTGATACTCTATTCAAATCTCTAAAATCAACACAAAGTCTTATCTCTCCATTATTTTTCCTTACTAGTACAAGATTTTATACCCATGTTGAATGATTAATAGGAAAATAATACTTGATTCAGTCAACTTTATAAGCTCCTTTCTCATGATAATCTCAACCTTTGGGTTGATTGGCCTTTTCTTTTAACTTACCAGTTTTATATCTTGTTCCATTTCAATAGTGTGTTGTGCTAATCTGGGGTCAAATTTTTTCAAATCATGTTATTCCCAAGAAAAAACATCTATAAACTCTAGACATAATGAAATGAAATCTACTCTCTCAGAATTAGTATTCACTTTACCCAACTTGAGTTGCTTACCTTTAGCTATGATAATTAGCTCACAATGTTATTTCTTGGAAGAAATACTCACTTTGTATTTTATTAGATGATCATATTCATTGAATATGCTTTCTAAAGTCACCAAACATTTAGGCATCTTGTCTGATTTCAATTGAACAATCTGATTTCCATATTAATCCTATAATTTATCATGATTTCTTTGGCAAAACTCTGCCTCATTCTATAGAAAATATGCTATTTGTTTATTGGAATCAAAAAATTTCCAACTTATATCAGTATTTGAGATTAAAGGCCTGCATACCACCTTTATTTGGGTCTAATTTTTATTTTCATTAATCTGATCTAGAATATCATACTATGCTCCTATGGTAGCAAGTCTATCAACATGCTGCTTTGCTCCTCTAGGAATGGAGTGAATGTCGAATGCAAGAAAATATTCCTTGAGATCCCAAAATCTATGTTTTTAGTCCTTAAAAAGAGGGTTATTTGTTTTAATTAAACCTGTAAATTTTTGGACTATCAATTCACTATCACCTTTTACCTGTAAGTTATTAATATCAATCTTTCTAGCCCACTGAAGACCATAAATAAGAGCTTCATACTCTATAATATTAAAATTACAACTAAAATATAATATAATAGAATAATAGTACCTTTTATTTTGTGGTAAAACTATTATTACACCAGCCCCACTACCATTCTTTATTTTGGATCCATCAATGAATAGATTCCAAACTCCTTGATCCTGCACTGAGCTAGTGAGATTAGGCAATAAGTCACCTTCTTCATGCATATAATAGACTCCAAAAAAAACATCTTAAATAATTTTTTAGGGGTCATATACATGATTGTAAATAGCCCACTCATCCTAGAGAAGATCCATAATGCCTTCAAGAGGCTTAGAAGGCTCTTGATCAATAGTGTTATCATCTTCTTCTAAAATACTGCAATTCACATTTGACATATTTGGCATATATGGCTCAAGATGAAATCTAGAAATAGGCTATGATCTAATAGTTACTTTGGTTCCATACCTGGTCCTAAAAACCATGCATGACCAATTTGAAGAAAGGTAACCTCCTATTTTGGTAGTAAAATCTCTGGATAAGTATAATGCAAAATATGAAGTTAGATCATCAACAACAACATCATGTAAAATAGTAAAATTTAAACAAGCAACAAGTATAATTTTCATATCTTTCAACACATTTATAATATTAATAGAATACCTATCTAATTTTAAGACACATTTCTCATAGGGTTCATACTACAATCCTAACTCATCAGCTATTAATTTGGGCATAATAGAAGTACTAACCCCACTATCAATCATACAGTTATGGACAAGACAATCTCTAATGATAATAGAAAGGTAAAATGGAGGAGGTTTAGTCACTTTAAGAGTTTGAGACTCAACAATTGGATTATAATTAGTGAGGAAAACACTTACTCTTTCTTTTTCAAGTGGTTTCTTAGAGTTATTGAGATTTAAAAGTTCCTCTTGTGAGTACTCCTTTTGTCCTAGAATTAGTAAAGTCTCCCACATTGAAATTGAGATTTTAGTCTTCTTCATATGATCCAAAATACTGAGTGGAGAAGTGGCTATATTTGACTATTATTTAGGAGCAGAAGGAGCTCCTAAATGTTGCGTAAATTGAATAATGTAAGGTCCTTTCACATTCTTTTCTTTTGGATCTTGAGTTTACTGATTTGAAATTTTTAAAGGCAAGTCATGTGTTGTTGTATTTTGTTAAGGATGAGAAGAAGAAGGGGCTGCCATTTTAGGACCTGAACCTTCACCAATTTCTCTTTTCTTGGTTCTAGTATGGGTTGAAATTGAATTATCAACATTGGTAAATATTGACTTTGATTTGTAGCCAAGTGCTCAAAAGAATTTTCACCTTCCTAGAAATTGACAAATGTAGTTTTAGTAGGTACCTTACCACTACCTTCTCCTTGTTGATTTGGCACTTTGGATTTAGTGCATGAAGGAATGTATCCATAGGGTAGAGAGGCTTCCTTATTCTGATAAGGTGGCTATTTTTATAAATGAAGGAAGAATTGAACTTTGTTGAATGAAAGTTTGATGAGAACTCTCACCAGTTGGAGCCATTGCCATGTTGTTTGATTGATCTCATTGATTTTTCTATTGTCCTTCTTGAGCATAATTTATTTGAGTTGGCATAATAGTTATTGAATTTCTTGGAGCATTTGGATTATACTACCTTGATTGAGAATTCTACCCTTGACCTTGCTGATTGGATTGATAAGATGGCCTATTAGGCTGATAATTTTGATTAGTATTTTGATAAGACTTTTATGAGGAGCTTGTTACCTCTAAATTCCAAAAAACTTGTTAGTTTGAGCCTTAAGAAGACTCTAACTTCCCCAATCTATCAATTTTATCACTTTATATTTGATGGAACTTTGATGACTTTGGAATTAGAGAAATAGTTAGAGCATGAGGATGGATGTCTAGAAAAAGAGGCATTAGAGGCCTTGGAGATAACTTGCTTGCTTGTATAAGATAATTTGAAGCTTTTATTACTACTTAAAAATCTTCAAGTAAATTATCACCTCCCATGGATTGGATCATGACATCCACATCTAAATTAAGAGCCTTCAAATAATATAGAAAAGCATAGTTGGGTGTAGGCTTGATCACTATAGGAATTCTATCCCAAGTCTTTTGGAATTTGTAGTTGAAATCCACCATGAATTTGAATCTCTTAATTGTTTTAAGTTTGTCCACAAGTGAAAGATGATCACTTTTATCTTAAATTTTTTTTCACAAAAGTTCTCCCAATTCATCCCAGTTATTGATTGATGTAGGAGTCAAATATTTGTACCACTAAAGTGCCTTCCCTTTGAAAGAAGTTGCCAAAAACCTCATTACTACATTTTACTATGTCACATGATGCATTGAACAAAGATTAGTAATATCTAAAATATGTTCTATAGGAGTTGTTAGATTTTCTCCTATAAAATATTGAAAAGCCTTTAGATCCAAAACTAGAATATCATCCCATTGATTGAGATTTAAAGGACTTCCACCATTAAATGTAATAAATGCCTATCCTCTAGGAATAACCATCTAAAGAATAAGATTTATAACAACATTTGGATGAATAATATTGGCTTGAATAGGAGGATTTTATGTAATAACAAGGGAAATAGAAGGCGTAGGATTTGGATTTGGCTGAGAAGCTTTCTTCTTCTTTGGCTGGTAAGATAATTTAGAGAAATTTGTTTCTTTCTGTTTTGCAGATGATCTTGTGAAAAATCTTGCTGGCATGAAAAATATAAAGATCTAAAAATAAAAATCTAAAAATTAATATAATACCTAGATAATATATCAAAAATGTGAATAAGTTATCCCACCAAGTATGCCAAAAACTTATATCACTCTAGAGTGCACCCTGATTCAAGATTTGCAAGCACACATTCTCTCCAGTTGATAAAATGGGAACTTATCAGAGTGTGGATTAGTATATGATGAGAAGAACCTCCAGAGAGGGCTGGTTCCCTTAAGATTTTTCAATAAATTTGACCATTGTAATTTATTTTTGTGATTTTGGGGTGAAAAGGGGAAGAGGAAACCTAAAAGAAATTCTAATTAAAAGGGGTGATACACCTAAATTGTCCAAATCCTCTAAAGTTATTGAAATCAATGCACACATATAATCAATGAAATTTATTTTTCTATCCTTAAGCAAAAATGTTTCAAATGAAGGGTTGAAAACCTCTTCAAATGACCTATAAAAGGGTGAGATAGAGAGAGACAAGTGAGTAAGGGGCCTATATAAAGGAGATAAATCTCACTTACACACTGATGCATAATCAAATACACACTATTCTTCTATCAAAAACTTAGATCCAAAAAAAAAAATCCTTTATTGATAAATGGTCTAGCTTACAATTTCTTTCCTAGATTTAGTATTTTTAAAAAAAAATAATGGCTTGATTAAGCCAACATATAAATTTCAAACCCTAAAACAACCCTAAGTAGAGTTAAAAAGGGGAAGGGTTAGTCTTGGTTGACTCAAATCAAGACTAATACCTTTTACAATGTTTAAAATATTCAATAAAATCTTTTATATTTACAAAAAATGCATGTTTCTCCAAACTTGGCATAGAAATTCGGTGGGCCTAAGTGAAAGGTCATTAACATTAAATTCCTAAAATTTACCAAACATTCATGAACTCTTAAGGTTGGCATGAAAGTAAGGATGGTCAGTCCATTGAAAGTCAAAATTCCTCCTTGCAGGAAATGCTATGCCACACTCTTCAAATGAATATTCCTCTTGATTGAAGTTAAAGCTGAGTTGGACCATTGATTACATGAGATGACTAGGAGATAAGTATGACTTAGAACTAGTCAACCAAAGTGTAAGACCAATCAAACTCCAAATAGCATCCTTTTACATGAAAAGGACCTTAAAGGATTAAAAAATCATAATTATCTTCTTCAAACAAAATAAAAGTGGCATGGAACTCAAAAATATAACTCATTGAATAGCCTTTCAACACCAAACTCAAACTTAGCCCTTTGAACAATTAGGCCAACTAGACTAGTTAATCTAAATAGGTCTATTTTATGCTCTTAGACACCATGAAACATAAAAAACAAGCCATGAAACCTGAAAAAACAACAAATTAAACCTTAAAAATAAATTTTCATCACCAAAATTATGATTTTGATGAGAAAAACTTCACCAATTAGTCAACAGGCTTGACTAGGCCAATTTTGTTCAAAATTCTAGCAGACTAGCCATTTTTATTGAGCTGTTAAGGATAGTTATGTTATTATTTATGACCAATTAAATATTTTAAGATAAATAAAAATTTCTAAGCTTTGATCTATAATGATTATATTCCATTAAATTTCCCTGTACTTCATTTTATAAACTTTTTTACACAAAAATGTGATTTATGCCCTCATCTATACATATATGTGAATTAAATTAAAATTTATGGAATCCTATTAGATTTTAATTTATGTTTGAATTTTTTTTAGTTTTATCCATGGTGATTTGATGGCAATAAATTCCACTTTTCTCAAAACTAGTTTTTAAGGTGCTTAGGAAGGCTGTGAAGCTGGATCTTCAAACTAATGATTCATGAGGTACATACCTATAAATATTGAACTGATTCCATTAATTAATTAAAAATTTACACCTATAACAATTATTAAAATATTAGACTCTCATATGAAAGATATGAAAAGTTACCACACGAATGAAAATTGCATATGAGGAATTGACTGCATTTTAGGCTATCTACGCTCTTAGTGATTATTCATAAATAAAATCCCCTCAAATAATATAAATTATTAATAAATTATAAGTACATATTGGTAATTAAAAAATACTAAGAGTGTTTGGTCCAACTACACACATGGTGAATAAAATGAGCATCTGAACCGATGGCTTGGAAGGGTGCCTATAACTAAAAAAAGTGAAAAACTTCATTAAAATGAAAATATATACTTAAAATATTCAAAAATACTTAATAAACCATTATATGACCTTTAACATGCTATAAAATTACTTTTTAAGTCATTTTTCCATGAAAAATCCAAAAATCCCTTTTTGACTTAAGTGCTTCTTTACCTATATAACACTGTGTGAGCATGGTTTGCATGAATTTTCAAGTTTTTAAACTTATAAAAGGCTTGATTATGATGTAAAAACATAATAAAATTCTTATATAACTTTTAATTGTCACTAGAAGCTTCTGAGGTATTCCAGAATGATGCCTACTCCAATGGTGACCTTCAACGAATAGACTGAGGTCTGAGACAAAATAGTGAATATGTGCACTTTATCAATGGATATTTAATTTTTCATGATGGTAACCCAACTAATTATGATTTTTTTTACAAAATTTGAGGTTTAACTCCACATGTAGCTCTTAGAATCTTCAATTTTCTCCAAATTTTGACCATCGTGCATGGACTATCTACATTTTTGACTAAGTTTTGATGTTTTAAAGGAAAATTTCATGGATTTAAAGGCTATAAATTTAAAAATAATCTTAATTAACCTCAATTTTCCTTTTATGAGTTTGGAAACAACCTCTACTCCTATTTTTAAGCATGATAAGACCTCCAAACAAGGCATTTAGGCATCGTAATGACTATGTTTTGCTATCAGAGATGGATATTGATCAGGTTTGAACAATATTTGAGGTAAATATAAATTCAAAACATACTATAAGACCATTTAGGTCAAGATATATCTCTTCACACATCTTCTTGAAAGCGATTTGACTAGTTTCAAGTTTTAGGCCTTCAATTAGGTACATTCCATACAATGGATTATGTGCTTTATCAATTTGGTATTATAGGTAAAATTTGAGCTCTATCCCTATCAAGGTTGATATTTTCCTTAGAGAACCATGTCTTTCATAAAATCCTTGTGAAAGCCCAAAACCTTGGCTCACAGATTTTGCTCTCTTTCTATAACATTTGACTGTGGCTTACATTATGTAATTGGCTATATATGATGATCTTAGAGATGTATTTAATGTTATTTTGACTTATTATCTTGTTTAGGATTATGGTAGATGTCTTCTATTATTTGAATATTATGGCATCAACACCTTAAACTTTCCTTGAGACTTTCTCAACCACTGTGTTCTTTTGTTGCCTATACTAACATGAAGGTATCTTGCCCTTGAATGGCTATAGGGTTTCACTAAGAGGTGACTATGTTTGTATGACTACGGGTGTTTGATCATGGTTTTTGGGTCCATATAATATTTATGATCTTTTATTAGGTTATAAACAACTGATCCAATACTTAGAAGTTCTGGTTGATAAATATTTCAAGAACATAGAAATAACATAGTAACAATGAATTCTCTGAGAAGAGATGTATTATTCCTCAAGATCGTAATACAACTATATGCTTATCTCTGGGAAGAGATGTCTGATTTTCCATTTTAGGTTACATCTTCATTTATACCCATTTTTAAAGTATGGGGAGGATGTGGAAGGTCACCAATCTCAAGGGAGATTAAGTGGTTCAACTTCCATGCTTTAAAATAATACATAATTCGAGGAATTACTATTTTTAGAAACTTATTTTTAGATTACATTGTTAAAATTGAAATTTGGGGCACTTCCATTGGGGTTTTTGGGGTCAAAATTCATCTATTAGAGATTCATGCCATTTCACAACATTCTCCTCATTCTTAGCTTTCCAACAGTTTAAATGATGAGTCAATTGGAGCTATGGTGAAAAAGTTATGGCTCCTAAATGTTCCATCATCAATTGGGGTGGAATTGTCACCCAAATTATTTCCTAAATTATTGCTCAAATCATTCTTCCCTCCTTGAAAATCAATGGTCCCCATTGTATCAATGTTCCTCATTATGTGTGGTAGTTGTGTCTTAATTTAATTCTCTATGAGCCACTCAGCTTGGTGGCTAAGCTGGCCCCTTTTGACCACTTGATAAAGTGGAATAAGATGTCCTCTTGTTGTGTTCATCTAGGTGTCCACAATCTGATCCTCCTCCACTAGAGAAAAACTTTGTGGATCAAAATCATCAATGTCTAGTTGTTCTAGTATGACTGAAGTGTCCAATAGAGGTGGATGATATGGTTTGGGGAGGTCCACATTGAATATTAGATGCAGACCAAGGTAGGCTAGTAGGTTCAACTCAAAAGCATTTTCTCTAACTTTTATAGTGATGGTGTAGGGACCATATTGTAGAGGCCAAATTTTTCTATGTGGGCCTACAAGTTTTTCCTTTTGAAGCCACAACCAAACCTTGTCACCCATAGCAAAATGGTGTGTAATCCTATATTTGTCATGGCATTACTTATACTTCTGATTCATCTTCTCCAGGATGTCATGAACTTGCTGCTAGATGTGTTGCATTTGTTTAATGAAATTTGTTGCTTTTACTATCTTAGATCTTCCATGAGGTGTGTTTCCATGGTGGAGAATGGAATGGCTATATCAATTGGTCCCATGGGTTAGAACCTAAAGCATACTTGGAATGGATTGTGCATGGTTGAGTTGTGCAGGGCCCAATTATATCCATGTTGTATGAAAAAAAGCCCCTCATCCCATGTGTGTGGATGTTTGGAGTGATACATCTGAATCATGTGAATAATCAAGCGGTTCACCACCTCTATCTGACCATCAATCTATGGATGGAAGGCTATGGAATTCATCAGCTTGGTATCCATCATCTTCCATAGAGTGGACCAGAAGATGCTCAGGAACCTGCTATCTCGATCTGAGACAATGGACTTGGGGATACCAAAATGGAGCCATACATGACTAAAATATAGTTGAGCAGTTTCTTCAAAAGATATATTTTTCTTATAAGCAATCATGATAGCCATTTTTGAAAAATGATCAACTAACACAAAAATATAGTCCTTACCATGTTTTGAGGTGGGCAAACCTGAGAGAAAATCCATTAAGATAGATTCCCAAGGCCTAGTTGGTTCTGGTAATGGCATGTAAAATCCTTGCTTCTTATTTTTTGGCTTAGATATCACACATGGGGTGAAATATTTGAGATATATTTCCACATCCTTTCACATATGGGGATAGTAGAAGTGTTTTTGAAGAACTACCAATGTCTTTTCTATACCAAAGTGTCTAACTGTCCTACTGAAATATGCTTCCCATATCATCTTCTATTGCTCTATAGCTAGAACACAGATGTTCCCCATATGAGAGAGGAAATTATCTTACAAATAGGAATTCAAAACATGTTTACCTTTTTGAAACACCTAATATGTATTAGTAAAGGTAGGATCTGCTTCATATAGATCACCCCAAGTGGCAGTCTCATGTCCACACAGGTCAAGAACTATTGTGAGTATTGTAATTGGTGGGTGGCTCAGATAATCTTTATCTATATTTGAGATCCCCTTTTTTTGCTTAGTGATTATATGGAATTGATGAAGATATATTTCCCGCTTTTGGTGCCTCTCATTTCATAGTTTTTTCTATGTCTAGATGAATTCCAATGGTCTGTGGTTAGTGTGGATGACTGTCTCTTTCCCCAAGATGTAGTGTTTCCATTGTTTTCAGGCTTATACAATGGCATAGAGATCTTTATGATATGTCAAATATTTATTAACTATATCAGTGAAATTTTCACTATGATATGCAATAAGACGTCCATGTTACATGATGACAACTCCCATGGCATATTTAGATGCATCTATCATTAACTCAAAAGGTTGATGCAAATCTGGCAAGGCAAGAACAGGGGCTAAGCAAAGTCTATTATTCAAATTCTCAAATACCCTTTGTTGTATTTCACCCCAATGAAATGTAGCTTTAGTTCCTCCTTTAGTCACTTGGGTTAGTGAGAAAGCAACATGTGAAAATCTAAGAACAAACATGTGATAGAAATTTGCAAGATACCAAGAAGCTACAAAGTTCTGTGAGGGTCCTTGGTGTGGGCCATTCTCAAATAACCTGAATCTTTTCTAGATCAACATGGACCCCTTCCTCATTCAAAATGTACCCAAGGTACTAAATTGTTGTCATCCTGAATGTGCATTTGTCAAGATTTGCATACAACTTATGCTCTTGAAGAGTTTGAAGCACCTTACAAACATGTTGCAAATGTTCCTCCTATGTTCTTCTATAGATGAGTATGTCATCCAAGTAGACAACCATGAATGAGTTGGTGAAGGGTTTTAGGATGTCATCCATCATCTTCATGAAGGTTATAGGTGTGTTAGTTAAGCCAAAAGGCATAAACAACCATTCAAAGAGCCCCTCCTTAGATTTGAATGCAGTCTTCTAGACATCGGTGGGATAAATGAGAATTTGGTGATATCCAAATTTGAGATCAATTTTGGTGAATAAATTTGTACCATGGATTTGGTCCAATAGGTCATCAATCTTGGGTAGAGGGTAGTGATTCTTCACAATGATTTTATTTAGGGCTCGATAGTCAATGTAAAGCCTCCATGTTCCATCTTTCTTTGGTGCCAAGACAATTGGGCTACCACAGGGTGAAAATCTTGGCCTGATGTGACCCTTTTGGATCAATTCTTGAATATATCTTTTTATCTCATCATTCTCCAAAATTAATCTACAATACAAAGGATTTTTAGGCAAAGGTGATCCTAAGATCAAATTGATAGAATGTTTTACCTGGCAATGCAGTGGAACTCCTATGGGTGACTTGAATAAGTCATCATATTCTCCTATGATTTGTCCTATCTAATTTTGTTGTTGTGTTGATTGTTTATTTAGGACTGTAACATTGGCCTTCTTGGATTTCTATGGTTTGAACACCATGAGAGCAAATTTCTTTGTCTTCTCCACCAGTTTCTTACATTACTTAACACTGATTAGGTAGATAGATGTGGGAGGTGGTACCTATGGTACCTTATAAAACCATGTTCCAAGAGTGAGGGTGATTATTCAAGTTCATGATTGATATATGACATGTCACTCATACAATAATAGATGACCAAGGAGTACATCACAAACATCTAGATTGACCACATCACACAAGACTTCATCTTGGAAAGGTTTTATTGCATATGAAAGAAGACACTGATGGGTGACATAGATGTCTCTCCTTGGGCTCGACTATCCAATAATATATGGCTTTGGATGAGACTTCATGGATAGATTTAGACTTTTCACAACTTTAGTAGAGATTAAATTCTTTTGACTCCCACTATCAAGAATGAAATGCAAAGGCTTACCTTTTACCCATAATTTAGAGTGAAACAATCTTTTCTTGTCATCTAGCCTTTCCTCATGGGTCTATGATGAAGGGATGATGGTGTTAGGCTCGTCATCTACAATTTATTATTTGTCCTCTTCGAATGTGGGTTGTGTATGAGATAGAGTAGTAGATGTCGAGTATTGTGACTTAGAAAGTAGTGACTTGATGGCTTGACATTATTATTTGGAGTGAGTTCTAGTTTTATGGTAATCACACCATTTAATAGCCTTCCCCTTATAGGGTTTCTTATCTCGAACCTCCTTTTGCTTCTAAATTTGGACTCATGTTTTACCTTCCTTGTCACTTTTCCATTTTGAGGGCTGACTCTTTGTATTCTTTGTGCCATGCTTCTGCTCAATCTTCACTACGAATTTGTATGCCTCACTGAGGGTTTCTAAATTGAAAAGTTCCATTTCCCCCCATATGTACCATTTTAGTCCACCATGATATTTGAGAGTCTTATGTTTCTCACTTTTTTGGATGCCCAATCTTGCAGACAAAGAATGAAAAATATTTGTGTAATCTTGAATAGATTTGTCCTTACCTTGGTGAAGTTGCTGCCACTATATGTACAGATCATCTTATGCTCAAATGGGATAGTATTATTATTTCACCACTTCCCTAAAATCATCCCAAGTAGGTTCCACCTCAAGGCCAATGCCATATGTACTGAACCTCTTTTTGTACACTTCCCACCAATTTTTCATGGACAATGATGCTTTCAAAAGAGCAAAAGTGATCTTTTATCCATCAATAAATTTATTTATAGAGAAGTAGGAAGATAATTGATCTAACCAATTTTTTACTACATCAGCATTGATTTTTCCTTCAAATGTATGAATATCAAAATTCACTTGAACCTTGAAGGGTGTTGGGGTACTAAAAGGAGGTTCCATGGATGAGGAGCCCAGAAGGGCAACTGAGGAGCCACAATTTCCCATCAGGAGTTGTTGAAGAATTTAGGCAAATTGTTGCATCATTTGTGCTTGTTTCCATTGGAGGGATTCATTCACCATTTCCTTGAAAGGATCAGATGTCTCAACATCATCCACCATTTAAAGTCATTTGGAGTGAATAGGTGGATAGTTTGGAAGCTTTGTTATTTTCCACCCAAGCTTCTTGTAGCCTGACCTCATCCTCGGGATCATACACTCTCAAGACAAACCACTTAGATACCATTGATCCAAAAATTATAAGTTTTGGTTGATAAATATTTCAAGAACATAAAAATAACATAGTATTAATGAATTATCTGAGAAGAGATGTATTATTACTCAAGATCATAATACAACTATATGCTTATCTCTGGGAAGAGATGTCTGATTTTCCATTTCGAGTTACATCTTCATTTATACCCATTTTGAAAGTAGGGGGATGATGTGGAAGGTCACTAATATTGAGGGAGATTAAGTGGTTTGACTTCCATGCTTTAAAACAATACAAAATTCAAGGAATTACTATTTTTAGAAACTATTTTTAGATTACACTACTAAAATTGAAATTTGGGGCACTTCCATTGGGTTTCGGGGGTCAAAATTCATCAAGTATATATCCATGCCATCTCATGAAATTCTCCTCATTCTTATCTTTCCAATGGTTCAAACAACAAGTCAATTGGAGCTACGGTACAAAAGTTATGGCTCCCAAAAGTTCCATCATCAATTGGGGTAGAACTGTCACCCAAATTATCACCTGAATTGTTGCCCATATCAACAACCCTTGTATTGTCCTTATTACTCTTCCTGGTCACATTCAATCCTCCATGATATCTTATTCCATAATCTTCCTCTTCAAAAATTCCTCATATGACTGTGTATGCATACCTTGTTAATCTTATGATGGTTTTAGGTCTCTTTTAAGGCTACCTCTGACTGTAGATGTTCATTTAGAGCCTTCCATTTAGGATACTTTATTCCATTATATCATTTAATAACTTGAATTTTGCTTGGCTAAAATAACCTCAAAGAAGATCATCAAGACCTCATTGAATACTTCAAAAGTGTCTTGTATAGACATTAACTATGTGGAGTTCTTATAGTACTACTTGCACAAAGAACCCTTAGAAACATTATTGAAATTTCTCACATCAATCCTGCACTCAAAGGCTCCACTATCCTTCCTCTCATTTTGACTAGGTCTCCATCTAGTCAATCCACATACTTGGCTGTAGGTTGTATGTTCATTTATGGCTAACTATAGCATGATTTGGATTACATTTTGTACCTTATTAACCCCTTTTAGGTCTTAAAAATCCTTTTAAACTATTCTCTCCTCATGATAATTCTAAACTCAAAGTTTGATGTCTCTTTTCTAAATAGATTCATTGGATAACATTTAGTGATTTAAGACTAACAAGAGTCAAGACTGATGCTTAGTATGAGCCTATAAGTGATGTTATTAACCTTCTAGGCCTTTGTAGATTAAGAATTTTGTCCCTTTCTTCATTATATTCTCATGTTATCATATTTTTTAATCATTTTGATCATATTTGACATTGTCGATGCCACTCACAAACCTTGCCAATGTTGGCGTGGTCCGTATAGTGGTCTGTAGGATGCTAAATTGGCACTATAGGTCATCATTGAGTCTGGTAACATGAAGTAACCTTTTCATTTTAAAAGCTATGATAACATTATCTCACACAAAAATATATTTACATAGTGAAACAAAACCTCATAACCCCCATTCTAAGTATGATTTGTATGGCAACTTCTCCTAAGGGTTGTAGGTTATCTTCTATAAGTTGCTTTTATGTTACCTCTAATGGCTCTTGCATTAGACCCAAGTGTCCTGCAACTCTTGAAACTTTATGAGATTAATTATCTTAAAGTTTGATTTATTTTGATGATCAATTAGTCCTATGTACCCTTTTAGTCCATACTTCTTAAGGATTAGTCTTTCCATATTATGTTATAGGCCTGTAAGAGGGTTTATGAGCATTGTAGGTTATTCCTTAGCTAGTTCATGTTGCTTTATGATCCCTTATTACAATGATATCTGTTATAAGCCATGATAATCCCTCTTTCCAATCTAAACTAACCCTATTTTTAAACCCTTCATCATTCTCTTTATAGTATACTTTCCATGCATACCAATGACTATAGGGTTTCATTGAGTTGGCTGAAGGTAATCTTCACTTATGAAAGGATGATTAATACTAGGCCTATATCATGGATGAAAAGTAAGATGATAAACACCATCTAATTGAACCTTTATCAACTTGAATATATTCACATCATGATGTTCACCTTTCAAAATACATACTCAACTGAATATAACAATTAGGTACTCCATTGTATGGACTAGCTATAGGCTTCAGTTGGTAGCTGATTGGGAAGGTTTTGAATGTAAACTTTGTTCATCTCTTGATCCATTCATGGAAATTTCAAAACTCAATGATTTTGACTAGAATGATGCTTGGAAAATCCTCCTTGATCCTTATGAAGAATGATGAGCTATTAATTAGGACTATTGTAGGCTATATCCATGACTATAAATGATGTTTCATTGACATATACCTTCTCTTAAACATGATTTGATGGTGATGTTTTGCCAACCTTGACTCTCTTTAGTTATGGAATAGGTGATGGATATAGGATAAAGGGTGGTAGGGATGAAGGAAAGTGAGAAAACATGGAGAGAAGTGGAAAAAAGGATGAAAACATAGTGGTATGGCTGAGTATGATCATGGAATGAGAGTGAGAAGGGAGTAAGTGAGGTGGAGATGGGAAAAGAAAGCCTGGGAGCATGAGAAAACTAGGATGAGGGGAGTATGAAAATATGGACACATGACCATAATTTGACCTATATTTTAAAGCCATTGAATGAGAGGAAGTGAATCAAATTCAAACCTTATTTTTTGAAAAAACCTTGAAATTTACAAGGAAACCTTAAAATATGCTAAACTAGCTCATTAAGACACTTCAAAATCATGGAGATGGGATTCTTTAGCCATGAAAACTGAATAATATCTTATGATTATTTTTGGAAATCATTAAAACTCAATAAAAACCTTGAAAACATGAATTCTTGAAAATTAAGGCTGACTTCTTCTCCTTGGACTATATAAGTTCTCTTTACAAGCTTACCAACTATAGATTTAGACTGGCTAAGTTTGTGACCTCTGTTTGACCTTGAATTGGATGAAAAAAACCTATAAAATGACATGGAAGGGTATATCAAGTTCCAAATATCCTGTAACAACTTGAATTTTCCCAAAACTCTACCTAGGCGAAGGAAAATTAAAGAAAAATGACTACCTTTTTGGATGTTAGGCAACATAATATGACCTAAATTCAACTAGATGGTTCTTGAGCCTAGAGAATCCAATTGAGAAACTTGTTGTACCATCAATAATCCCTTTGAGTCTAGTTTCTTCACCCCTAATTTGAAAGCTGTACCCTCCATCAGACCATACCATCAGAAAACCTACAAGCATTTCACTCTATGCCAATAAGCAGGAAATCAAAAGAAAGCTGGTTTTGGGCCTGTATGGCCATGAAACTCCATGAAAGTACTATGAAAACTAGTATATATAATAGAAAAGACTTATTGTACCCTGTATTAAATGGACTCTATATAGATTATGCACTCTTGCTTGTAAATAGGTGAAAATAAGCTATTTTTTCCCTTTTAAAAGCAAATTATTCTTATCCACCATTTAGAATGGAATGTTGGAGAAGTATTTCATAAATATCATGTAAATTATCATATATTTAAAGTTTTTAATTAGTAGTTTGGCATGTGGGAGTCCAATTGGGGGCCTTTTTGGCTATTAAACCTATCAAATGATCTTTTCATGACTTGAACTTTTAGACTTAGGATAAATTAACCTTTTTGAACATGAATAAAGATATTTTGGCATAATTTGATAACTTTTGAAACCATTTTTGATGCTTTTTACCCTTTTTTTTGGTGTTTTGTGACCCAAATTTGCACTTTTAGACCATAATTGACTAGTTTGACCAGTTATAAGGGGAAATTGACTATTCTAGGGAAAGTTTCAAATAATAAGGGTAGTAATTTAGCATTAATAGGATAAATTACTAACACCATGTCAAAATTAATTTGTTTATATGACACTCTTTTATCTAAAGAGATGTTATGATGGTTGTTTTACACCACACTTATGCCTTGCAATTTTTTCTAAACTTGTTTATGTGTGTGTCACTTGAATGAAATAGGTATCATTATGATGCCCAAATAATTATCAAGTTTATTCCTTTTGAGTCTTTGAAACAAAACATTGATCACATCACTAGAGCACACTAATGTCTTTATGCTACTTAATTTTATTTCAAGACTTGCTTGACCTTTTATTTAAAAACATTATTTCAAACCAAACAAACCATGTCACTATGCCATTTGGACCTTATTCATGCACCATCATGCTATCCAATCTTGTCTATCTTGTTTAGTCCAATCATATTTTTTAACCATTGAGTTTTTAATTAACCGTTCCAAGTTCAAATTCAAACATTGATTGATTTCTATTTGGATGTCACTTTGTAGGAGTTGATACATAGATCTTTCTGTTTTGGGTTGTTTAACTTAGGTTAATTGATTGCCCAAATTTTAAAACAATCACTTATTTTTTCATTCAACCTATCCTCATCATTGTTTGTGCCTTTATTTTGGAAAGCATAGTATTTTCTCTAGGTGTCTTTTGCCTTATGGCTTATACCAATTAATCATCTTTATGTTTGATTCAATATGTCAAGTCTATGTCAAAGTTATTCCAACCTTATTAGATTAAATCAAATCACATTAACCTTTATTTTAAAGTCTGGATTTTGATGTTGTTTGGCTAAAAGTCCTAGAAAATCATGTTTGTTTAAACCTATATTTTGACTCTATGTTTGGACAAAATCCCTAACAACTCAACATTTACCTTTCCTAGTTTAGACCTTGTTTGGGAGACTTTTGCCTAGACTTTGACATGCCAATTTTTATTCATTAATTGAACTTTTGTGTGTATGACATTTGACATTAGACATTTGATATTAGACTATTTTATGCCAAGTTCTAGCACAAACCATTTTAGAGATACAACTCCATGATCAAATCATTATTTGGAGATACAAATCCACCCCTTTTAACCAATTTAGACCAAGTTTGAACCATTTATCATTTCAACATAGTTTTTTAGAGTTTGCAGAACTCTAAGCCTTTTTATTTTTAGAGCTTTCTTCATTGATGCAGATATGTCTAGCTACACTTATGGTAGAGTCACTCACACTCCAAATTATGATAGAATGGTTACACAAAATGGCTTTGATTTTTATGACTTTATTCAAGACCCCTTTGATGATAACATGGTCTGTAAGATAGAGTTTTATCCACCTTGAAAAAATCAAATCAGGGACCAAAGGTAAGACCTCAACTAGAATGATATGGTTGGTGAGGAGGAATTGGGTGTAGATGTCTATGATGAGGATGATTATGAGACAAACTCATACCCTCCTTATAATAATCAATTTAGGGACCAAGGATAAGAGGTGATTTACAATCTAACTCAAGAACTTGATTGGGATGATATGGTTTATGAGGAAGACTTGGATGCTTTGGCTTATGTGAGAAATCAAGCTCCATGATGCCCTACCATTTCTATTCTAGGACCCATTCCTTTATCTTGTACAATAAATCAAGATCCATAATGCCCACCCATTATCCAACCACCAACCATTCCTCATCTACAGCCTATCATTCCCCACTTTAGAAAACTTTAGCTAATCCAATCCAAATATCAACAAATCCAATTATGATCCCAACCAATAATACAATAACAATCATAACCTATCATTAAAACTCAACCAATCATTCAACTAATCATTAATCTTAAACCTCAACCCATCATTTATCCTCAAATTCAACCAATCCATTTAGTACCTGCCCAATTGAGCCAATCATTTTAGGACCAAGCTATGTTCAAAACTAGTATTTTCCAACTCATTGGAAACCAAGGCCAAGAAAACTAACCAATCCAAGATGATTTTGTTGAACCAAACACTTTTGATAAGTTAACCTATGATGGATCACTTATTGATCCTATACCAGTTGTCGAGGAGTCTCACTCTGATGAGTTAGTCTTTATTGAGTCACTTCTTAATGATTATAATAATTTTTGGGCAAATCATTACCTCAACCATATTCCTATGTTTCAAGATCCTTCCTTTGACAAGATAGTCTCTGAGGAGTTATCTCTTAACCTTTTTCCCATCCTAGAGGAGTCTCACTGTGACAAACTAGTCTTTATGGAGCATATTATGCCATGATAGGTCGTTACTTATCCAATACCAAGCATTTAACAAGACATCATTATAACAGAGTACCCATTAGATGAATAATTAGAATTAGAGTCAGGTTATACTATTAAACTAACATTAGATTTAGCATCAGAAGTAGAATCAACATCAATCTCAACCTTAGATTTAGAGTCCCTTGAGCCTGAATTAGATTCAAATAAAGAATATGTTCATGACTATTACAACATTGGTTATGCATGCTAGGCAGATCAATACGAATACATTTGTGATCCTTATATTGTTTTTGAGGATGATTATTTTAGCATTGACACAAGTTTTCCTAGTATATTATATGAGGATTATGCAGTCTCTTCCCATTCCATTACCATTATATGTGCCATTACCATCAATCATTATAACCATATTATTGAAATTCCATCTCCGACAAGTGTTGATTGGGACCAATAGAATCATACCTTATTGAACTACATCCATGGTGAAATATCAGATGAAGAAAATCAAGGAGGTCAAGACCATAATCATATAATAGAAGAATATTCTCTTATTGAAACCTTTTTAGAGGTGCTAGGGGATAATCAAAGTTTAAACTCAACATATTTTGGTGAAACCTTTTTGAAGGCACTAAAATACAATCAAAGTCACAAGTCAATGTTCCTTAGTGAACCCTTCTCAAAGGTACTATGGGACAAGAAAGATAAATTCATTAGTGAAAAAATCATTGAGGTGATAATAGTTGAGCACAAAAGTTCTTCACTACTTGATGAAGACATTATCAAATAAAAAATCAAAATAGCTTCTAATCTACAGTCTAATCATATGGTAGCTAATCTCAAATCCAAATAAAAAAATATTTGGTGGTCTTATTGAGAAAATATTTAGAAGTCTTCAACCCCACCACATCCAAAGTTATGTCAAATCTTAAATCAAGAACATTATGTGTGCCTAAAAATCTTGATCTCCATTTATTTCCCATCCATTATTCATTCAATTATCATCCATCATTACATTTCCAAATCAAACCTACCATCCAACATTTATCCATATTTACCAGCCATGGTCACACTTTTCAATGCAAAGGTTAAAAAGATACCTTTTCTTGATGCTTGAAGGAATCAAAATCAATGATTGATGAAGATCATAAAAACATTCTTGTCATCTAAATCTACATCCAATTCTTGATATAGAAGCTATTCAAGCAAGGTGTGAGCTAGTAATTTACATGATTGACTATTTTGGTTGTATCATTTGTTGATTAAGAAATGCATCTACACATTAGAAAGAATAATAGAATCTATCATACCCAAGCAAAACACATAAAAAACCAACTAGACCATCCAACCATTCCATTCTTACTCGACCAAACATATTTTGAATCCTATCAACCTAGCCCATTTGACCTTGGTTCATCCATTGGTTTCATGTTTTTAACATATAGAATCAAATCAATTTCAATAGTTACTTCAATAATTTTAGATATAGGTAGCATTTTGGAGCAATATGGCATAAGTTTTGGTAGTTCCATCCTTCATTTCTTATTCCCTTATTATCAAGTTTGTTTATGTGAGCCTAATTATATCACCTACTGGGGCAAACCAATGTTCATTG
Source organism: Torreya grandis (assembly GCA_037957365.1). Classification (NCBI taxonomy): domain Eukaryota; kingdom Viridiplantae; phylum Streptophyta; class Pinopsida; order Cupressales; family Taxaceae; genus Torreya; species Torreya grandis. The sequence continues at coordinate 1,253,645 of JARHVA010001115.1, read as the reverse complement.
GTCTTGATACTAATTATATTGATTGCTAGGGAAAATTGGTATCATTGATCTATCAATTCTATCCTAGTTATAACCACTTATGGGAAAACTAGGGGTAACATTTGTTTATCATGCCTTAACATATCACCTATCCATTCCTTTGCCATACTATGCCATCATACCAACTATGCATGTTTTATTTGAATTGGCTTCTACACTAGTCAGATTCCTCCACTATGAGGTAAATTACTATGAATTAAAACCATTTTGGGACTATGTGGGCCACATTTGATTCATGTTGAGGTAAGCTCAGTCCTTGTTTATCCATGCTCTCACCATTTTATGAGCATCATTTCAAGTTATAACACTCTTATCATTTTTCAAGCTTAGACCATTTTAGTGTCTCGTCATTCTCAATTGAGTTAAGATGCTTTTAAAATTCTAAAAACATTTGAAAATCATTTATAAAAACCTAAAACATTGACCACTTCTTTGCCTTAAGGATTCTAGGAACCCTCACTAAGTCACAAAAAAACACTTGTTCTTTTGTTTCCCCATCCTTTTTGGCCTTTTATCCTATGTTATCCCCATTTTTTGAGTTCACCCATATTATTATATCACATCCATAATATATTCTATCAATCATCATTTTTTTCCCCTTTCCTGAGAGAAATACATTTGGCCTAAAGTTTTGTTGGATGATCATATCCATGAAACTATGTAGGCAATATCCACTTGCCTAACACATATGGAGATAACTCAGTCATCTCCTTTCTTTTCTTCTATTCCCCCATCTTGTTTATTTGTTTAGTTTTTACCTAGTTTTTAGGGGTAATTTTCATTGTGTTATTTATACTAATGTAAGGACTAACACTTGTTTGTTTATTTGTTTATCTTGCTTGTTTCTTTATTTCTCTATTTTGTTTATTTGTTTATGTGCTGCTTGTTGAATTTCAACACTATGGCCTTGATTCAATCTATGTGTGTTCATTGGGTGATTCCTTGCACATTATTCTTGAATCTATCCATATTCAAATTTTTTACATTATCATCATGGTTTTTAGCATCGATGCAATTATTTTCCATTAAATATCAGATATTAGGAGTAAGTCCTTATGCATATTTTGGCCAAGCCCACTTGGTGTTCTATCATGAGGCCTACCATCAAATTCTATATAAAAAATTAGCTTTGAGAGGTCTATAACATCAATGCAACATCACCATCTCCTCAGCACTAACATCAACAACAATCCCAATCCAATACCCAACCATATCCCAAATAGAGTGATTAAGTAATGAAAGAATTTCAACCTTTGTTAGTTTGGATGCACATCTGCCTAATAGTAGGTTTTCCTAATTAATCTTTATCCTCTATATCAAATTATCAATCATCAATCATTAATCATTAATCATGTTTTTCACAATTAGGGTATACTACATCAGCACTATATACCATCCCACATGCATTCTCAATGATTATATTGCCTATTGGGGAAAATATTTATGTTATCACACATTTTACTTTCTTGTTTGTCTATCCTAACTAGGGTAGCTCCATCTTCTCAATGATTATATCACCTACTAGGGAAAATCATTATGTTATCATACCACATTGCCACTATTAGGGTACAATGCTTATAATGACCTTTGGGTAAACCATTATACATCATACCACTCTCATTTCTTAGTGATTTTTCCCAAATTTGGGTAAATCATTGTGTTTTCACTTGATCATATTCATTTTTTTGGTCCTTTCATTTCACTTCTTTCTTTCAAGGGACCATTTGTCAACTCACTTTCCAACTGCTCCTTCAAGGGGGAAGCTATAGCTCAATCATTACCATTGCATTCATAAGCATAAAGAACCATTTTATTCTTTGAAAATATGTTACTATGCTTACAACTTGCAAAATCTTACAAAATAAGGGCATACTTTAGACATGTAAATTTGGCCACCAATGGCTTCATATTTAACTTTAGACCAATTCTTGCTAATCATTGAATAACTAGCCCAAGAATTTCTATCAGTCTCAAATTTGGATTTATAACCTTGTATTAAATAAATTTGGCCTATTAAATCAATTAAATAAGGCAAATACACATATTGAATTAATCAAAATAAAACACATGACCAAATGCCTAAAAATAATTAATTAACTTGCACACCCTAATCAAAATCAATTAACAAGCTAAATAAATTTTAAATCCTAATTGTGTTCACCCATGAGCTAATAAATCAATTAAATTAATTACTAAAAAGGAAATAACATCTTAGAACATCCTAGAACACACTCATTACCTTTGTGAGTTGTCACTTTTGAAAAATATCTAAAAGAATATCCTAGGAATATGCTTAAATCAACTAAAGTTAATAAACTCAACCATGATTGTGAGTTGTCACTTTTGGAAAATATGCAAAAGAATATCCTAAGAATATGCCAAACTCAACCAAAGTTAATAAACTCAACCATGGTCAATTTTAACCCAGTCCAAGGGATTTGAAAGCCCATAAAAACAAGCCTAAATTTCTTCATTTAGGGAGCTCAATCAAATTAGAGTTACAATGTAAGAATAGATTCATGAAGCTAAAAGCTTAATGTTATAATTTCAAAATTGAGCCAATCCATATCAATCAAGCCAATCATTCAACAATGGTGCATAAAGGATATGATGTTAGCCATATGTCATCGATGAAGACTTCTTATGCATAATTTGAGTAAGCAAATGAATAAATCATTTGGAGATCTCAAGTAAGGTAAAGATTATTACTCTTTGTAATTTAGTTTGGTTTCCAATTATTGTTTATTCATTAAACTCCCCCTAAGGTCTAGGCTTAGAGATGTTAGTATGTTAGTGTGTTGATTTCATGGTTTTAGGACTAACACTTGATATAAAATCCTCTCTTTGTCAAATTCCTTGATCACACCTATTGCATGCATGAAGAATATTCTACAATCCCAAATCTTGTCAAGCCTAATGAGCATGGTGATGGTATATGGAAAATGTTCTTTGATGGATCTAGGAGCAAAAGTGGAGTAGGAGCTGGTGTAATGTTGGTATCTCCCATGCAAGATAATTAATTTTTTCCTTTTAGTTTTACTAATAACTTATCTAAATATGAAGTAATTATACATGGACTCCAGTGGGCTAAGAAAAGAGGAATACATTTTTTTATAAGTCTTTGGTGATAGTGAGTTGGTCATAAATCATGTCAAATGGAAGAATATAACCAAGAATAACTTATTAAATTCCTAAAAAACATAGAGTTTTAGAACTTATAGAGGACTTTAAAGCATTTAACATAGAAGGTATCCCAAGAGAAAAGAACAAACATGTAGATAGATTGGTTTCTATTGGTGTCTAATTTGATAACCCAAATGACATCCATAGATAGAAAACTTAGAAACATAAAGATATAGTTGTAAGCCCTGATGTACCTTATAATGTTACCAGGTAGTAAATGTTTGAGAATGACCAAATAATAAATAATTTTCTTCAAGAGAAATCTAAGTTTTCTACCAAAAATTAGACTAAATTGCAAAAAAGCTATGAGGACCAAATCATCCAATTGAAGACCAACACGATTCCAAAAGGCTTGGTCATCCTTGAGAGAATTTTAAATACTAATGACCAAGCCAAACAAGATAAGATTAATATGACTATAAATCATAAGGATTATGAACAAATATCAATCAACAAAGCCAAGCTTCTCAAACTAGGAAAGGTATGTACTGAAGCTGATAAACATACATTTGTTAATCTTTGTAATGAGTATGATGACATATTTGAATGGAACTAGAAAGACCTTAAAGGGTTTAATATTATTTTGGCTCAACACACAATTGAATTAGACCCAAATTCCAAGCCAGTTAGGTGGGATCAAAGGCCTATAAATCCTAAAATAGAACCTCTAATGAGGAATGAGGTGGCCAAGATAATAGAAGCTAACATAATATTTATGATCAAGCATTCTTCTTGGGTGACAAACTTGGTTCATATTAGAAATAAGAATGGAGAGATAAGGTTATGTGTAAAATTTAGAGATGTAAATAGAGCTTCTTTGAAGGATCACTACCCTCTTTCCTTCATGGAGAAAATATTGTAAATTGTATTAGGTTTAGAGAATTTCTCACTTCTAAATAGATATTTAGGGTATAATCAGATATTAATCCAAGATATAGATTAGTAAAAGATAACAATTACAATAATATTGGGTACTTATGCATATAGTAAAATGCCATTTGGATTTTCTAATGCTAGTTTAACATTTCAAATGGCTATAGATATGTAATTTTAGAGGATGATCAATGATATAATACTAGTTTATCTGGATGACATTAAAATATTTTATAAACATACTAATGATCATTTGGCACATCTTAATAAATTTTTTCATAGGTGTAGACATTTTGGAGTCTCACTTAATCCAAATAAGTAAGTTTTTTCAATCCATGAAGGTAAGATTTTGTCCATATTATATCCAAAAGAGGACTTGCAATAGATCCTGAGAGGGTAAGTGAAATCATGTCTTTATCATTTCCAATCATAAGAAGGGTATACAAAGCTTCTTATGAAAAATCAACTTTTTCAGGAGGTTTATTCCTAATTTTTCCAATCTTGTAAATCTTCTAACTACCATGTTGAAGAAAAAGTAGACTTTTCACTAGTCTAAGGAAGAGAAAGACAATTTTGAAATAATTAAACAAGACATAGCCTAAGAACCCACTCTTATAAATCCTAATTTTATGAAAGACTTTAGTATTTATGCCTTGGAAGTGATGATACTATCTTAACAATCTTGGTACAATAGAATAGTGAAGGATTGGAACAACCAATAGGCTTTTTCAATGAAGATTTGAAAGATTATGAGTTAAAGTACACTTTCATGGAAAAACAAGTACTTGATGTTTTAATGAGTCTTAATAAGTTTAAACACATGATCTATAATAATAAAATTTAGTCCATGGTATCACAACCAAGTGTTAAAGACTTTCTTCTAATCAAGGATTTGAATGAGAAGAGAGTTGAATTGATAACCAAGGTCATAGAATATGATGCGCAAATCAAGGTAACCAAATTAGTAAGAGAAAAAGGGTTGCATGAATAGTTAACATCATACTTAAAAGAAGATACAAGGGTTGTTATAATTCTACAATATGATCAATAATCAACTACACCTCCACTTCTTAAAATTTAAAATCAAGACATGATCAAATTTCTCCAAATATGTGAGTGACCTCAAGGTCTAGATAAGGATAAAAGAAGATAATTCATATTTTAGTCCATTCCATATGTCATTATAAATGGAATATTGTTTATAAATTATCTTAATGGTGTCCTCTTAAGATGTGTTGAGCCTAATCAGATTAACTAGATATTAAAATAATTTCATAATGGGCCATCGAGAGGTCACTTTGCACCAAGAAAAATAGATACAAAAATAATGAGGGTAGAATATTATTGGCTTGATCTATTTAAATATGCATACACATGGGTAAGAACTTACGAAAATAGTTCCTTATTCATAGGTTAATAGAGCTTATCTATTCTTCCCCTCTACCCTATTCATGTTGATCAACCCTTCAAATGGGGCTTATATTATATTGGGATGATTAGTCCACCATGATGCTTATCAACCTCAAGAGTTCTCCTATGAGTATTATCATATGAAATTAGATGGTTCCATGGATTATACACAAAGATATTTTTGGCATGATGTAGGTCCTAATTATATAGATGCTAGTCCTTCTAATCAATCTAGGAATTCACTTCCTTATGAGATTATAGTGATTTTCTCTTTTAAAAATTGACTCATAAGCCTTATCCTTCATCTCAAACTCCATATGAAACTCATTAAATTTTCACTTCACCTCATATTCCATTTTCTTCACATGAACCTATTCATCAACCCCCACCTCACCCCTTTTTGAAGAAGAGCCCATCTTGAGAGAAGTAAGTGAAGAAGAGAAAACTAAATTCATGGCTGATCAAGAAGATCTCATGAGTGACTATGAGGAAGAAATCACCATAGGGAATCCCCTTGGTGAATAAAAGGACAATCCATAATCTGATGCCTCCATATTTGAAGGGATGTATTTCCATGAAGTAGACTCTAATGCTTCCATTTTTGAGGGAATGTGTATCCATGAGGAATGTGGCCAAGACTTGAAGAGAGAGAGGTATTTGAAGAAGACTCCATGTTTGATCATGAAGTTGTGGATGACCATATCAAGGATGAATTGGTAGTCATAAGAGAGTCTCATGAGACCAAGGTAGAGGAAATAACTCTTGAAGATGACATTCACGAGGAAAAAATTTTATGGAAAAATTCTAATGCCATATGCAAGGAATTTGATAAGTTGGGTAAAGCTTTTTCTTCTCTATAATATTTCACATCTAATGACAAGTTTTCTGATGAGTCTAATAAACATGATCTTAAGTGTTTAATAAAACATAAAGATGGAGCTCATTCTATTAATCAAGAACCTACTATCATAAAGCCATTTGATGATGCTAGTGTACAAGAAGTTGGAGACATGGTTAATGATGTCAAGGTAGATCTTGTTATACCTAAAATATAGTAAATATCTCTATATAAAGTAAAACCACATTCAAGGATGTGGGAACATGGTGAAGGAAATCTTGGTACTTCCAAATATCAACCACATTATGTCAAGGAGGAGAGCAAGGTTGAGAGGATTGTCTATTTTCAAATTTGCACATCAAGGGCCAAGTACATGATAAGGTTGAGACTATTTGGATGCAAGAAGATTCCATTTCCATAGTCAACCTCTATGGATCTATTTGGTTCTCATTGAATATCATGCCAATGAAGTTAGAAAACACCATGAAGAAGATGGAGGCATCAATACTAAAGGTCAAAAGGCTATATGTCTCACTAAATCCTTCATGCCATGAATCAAGGAAGGTTTAAAACTTTTCCTTTGATCTAGGAAAGAATTTTCATCGTAGATAAAGGACAATTTTATTGGAGAAAAGAGGAGTTTTAATGAGGTGTACAGACTTATAAATTCATTCATTAGTGTCATATTAGCCTTGTAAAGGTCTTTTCCATTAGTTTTCAATGTGATATAAATAAAAAAAGGTATTAAATTGAAATTAGGAGGGCATGAAAGTGTTAATAGGTATTAAGTCACTCATTATAGTCATTTTATAGGGTTTAAAAGATCCTATAAGGTCTCATAATGTCACTTTGATATTTGAATACTCTTTACAAGCTCTTCAATCGGTCCACATTGACAAGGAGTGCATTTGGATTATTTATTTCTCTCTACTCCTATTTCCTATTAGACTTCCCCATTTCCCAATGTGGTAAGAGTGTATTCAAACCATAACCAATCTATTACCTATATTCAAGCTCTTATTCATGGCATTCATAGTGTTTCAAAGATCAAGGAGCATCAATAAGAATTTATAGGTTAAAAAAAGAGTTATAGGTTCCTATTCAATTTTTAAGTAGTAAGAAAATTTGTCAAAATTGAGATTGACTAATATTTTAAGACCCTAAGTGATTTATTGAAAAATCTCAAGGGAGAATCAAGAACTTAAAAGTAGATAAGCTCCCATGAAGATGAAAAGCAAAGTTTGGAACTTTTTTATAGGTCTATTTTAAGTTTACAATCCTCTAACAATGAATTATCTATGATTTATTATTGAAACAAGGTTAAAAAAGGTTCACAAGAAACCTATATGTAGACTTAAATCCTTCAAAACCTTCACCCAAGCTTGTAGATCAAACAAGGAAACGTTGCAGGGTTTTCTTTTGAAATTGGTCACATTTTAACTTCATCCCACTAGTGCATGGATTTAGTCAAGTCTTGGGGAATGTTAATAGGGTGTTAATGATAATTTTAGTGATTTTTATATTTATCAAGGAGGTAATAATCATGTATTTTGAGGAATAATATGGAAGAATATCTAAAACCTAAAACCTCTTTAAAACCCTACGACCATGTTTTCCCTTTTAGACAATTTTCAATCCTAAAGAAGCATATAAATGAACTTAAAGGCCCTTTATAAGGTTTTAAAAAGGATAGTGATGAATTTAAAGATCTTATATCATGCCTAAATAATTATTGAAAGTTTTAGGCATCTTACAAGGCTCTAGAGTTACCAAGAGCTCATCAATAAGCCTATCAAGGACCTAGCAGGGTTCCTAGCATGATAGAGGGTATTCATGGTGGCCTATATCATTTCAAGAGAATCATAGGATAGTAAAATTTTATGAGATATAAGGAATGGTTTTCAATAATTCAATGGCATATTCCATGGGTTTTGTCCTCAAAGAAGATATATGCTAGTGATTTAAATTTTAAGAGTTTATGAAGTGTAAACCTTAGGTTGTTAAAGGGTATGAGAATAGTAAATAAAGGGAGAGATACATAATAAACATAGCCAATGATTTGTGAAAAAATTAACCTAATATAATATTTATAATAATGTTAATAAATGACACAAATAAGTACTTAGTTGGAAACTGATTAAGATAATTGATATGGAGGTTAAAAATTGGCACATAACCTGATCAAGATGTTGTGAGATGATAAATTTGAGAAATGGAATTATGATATATAAATTATACCAAAATCACCCAAATATAAAATACACTATTAAAATATATATCCATTAGGATAAAAATTTAAATAGATGAACATTTATAGAAGTATTAAATCCTAAAGCTAAGTGCTTTAAATCAAGATCAAAACAAGAAAAAGACTAAGTGATTATGGATTGCTTATAGACTCAAAATTTAGGCATGATATTAGATTGATTAAAATACTTGGACCAAATGAAATTATTTACTAATTGATAGATTGATGAAAGGATTGATAGATTGGATTAAGAGATTGACATGAATGATCATGAAATTCCTAGTTGTTTCAATGGAGGATGGGTTAGTTATTTATAGAGAGGAAGGAGGATCAATGGCCAAAATTCAAAGTTGGGTGTAGGAATATCAATAAGGAGAATTATTAAAACAATTAAAAATTACTTAGAATTATCTAGAGAGAAATATCTAGAGAAGGGAAAGGGTGATAGAGAGTTCTAGATTGGATTATGGAATCAAATGATGATTAGGGGAAGATTAAACTAGATTGTAAGAAGGTTTAGGTGAGGAATATGGTTTATGATTATATGAAAGGATAGGAGTAGGTAGGTAGGTGGGATATGGGAATTTTAAATTCCTAAATATTATATAAGTGAGATTAGTTAGTAGATAATGGGGACTTAGATGGATTAATCATTTTATGGGGATGTGATAAGGTTAGTGTAAGTTGGGGGATATATTATAAATATTATATTAAGACTAATATAATATGATATTAAGATAAATTAGATGTAAATAAATGAAATTAGTGATGTTATGATGAATTAGACAAATTTAGATGCATACATTTTCCCCCTCTTTGAAAGGGCATTGTGAGTAGGTGAAGTGAAAGGAGTAATGGCCTTTTAAATAAGAAATACACTCATGTATTAATGTTATAAAATGATGTTAGTAGACATGATGCCCACTAGAGGAGAATTTCAAATAAAAATTTGATGAATGGAACTCAAAAATAAGAAATAAGGGGTGGGAGGTACAAGTGTTAGGATGCTATATGTGAGATCAATGATGAATAAAATTAACTCAACATGAGTTATGAGATACAAAGTGATGATGATCCTATAAAATACATATGCATAGGGAATATAAATGATTGTGTCATGATTGTCAACACAACCCAAGTGGGAATCAACTACAACATGATGATGATAAGACAAAAGGTCACAATCTTTAGACATATCTAAATGATTAATAGAGAAGGCCACAAGTTGTTAATATATCCAAATCAAGGATAAATGAATGGAAGAGCATCAAGAGAAAATAAGACAATGATTTGATAAGATTAATTGATAGGTATAGCTCAAAACTAAAGTTGAGTGATATGGTGAAGGAAATGAGAGAGAAGCAATATGATCAAGTGACCAAAGGATGAAGGTGAAAAATTGGACTATAATACAATTGAATCAATGAGCCACAATTTTATTAATAGTGACAATTCCACTAGTAAAGACACATTTAAGGGATTGAGGGATGATAATAAATTTATGGTTCTAGTCATGCCCCAATCGAAGGAGGAACCCATAAACTTTAAATGATGAATTGACCAATCAATGATAATGGATGACTAATGGAAGAAAAGATGGATTAATTAATGATTGATATTATAGCTCAAGGATTTGACTGATGAAAAACTTGATAATGAGGATATACAAGAGAGATGTCATGATAAATGATGGGGGGGTTAAATAGATTGCTCGAGATGACCTCAAACACACCATGTGTTTGAGAGCTAACTACATAGTCTTAAAATACCTCAAGCCATTATAGTTCAAACTAGATGATAGATGACAAAATAGGCTAGAGGAAAAGGATGAAAATGATGGTTAGACATGTTAATTTTTAGATAGAGGATGTGACTTATATGTTAGATATGAATATTGAGGACTAGGAAAAAGGATGGGAGATGAGATGTTAGATTTTTATGACCAAATATATGATGGGTGAGTAACTATAGGATATAGTTGGGATGATAAATGGATTGAAAGAATGATTAGATATTAGATGAGTGGATTGGGATGATTGAACTAATGATGGGATTAATATGATTAAATCATTAGGTAAGTAATAGAGGATAGGATAAATAATTAGTGTAGTCCATTATCAAGTTATCATTATTGTAATAAGGCTCATCATAGTCTAAGCAATCCAATGTAAATATAACACTAAGAAGTATGCCCCATGATAGAAGTATGACTAAAAAGACATTGTGCAAAAGTACATGATTATAAAAGGGGTAAATAGTGAACTCTACATCATCCAAGGCACCTAAAATCATCATTGTAAATTTTGGTGTCATTATAACATCCTCAATCATTACCTAATATGAAAAAAGATCTATCTTAAAAGAAATATCAAAATACAATTAAAAATATAGATGAACATTTACATATAAGAAAATAAAAACACATAGATCATACTAATGACACACAAATATATACACATCCAAAAATTAGGGTCTTTTCTACTATCTAAATGCATAAAGATGGGATGAATGAGGATGATAATTGATGTCAACGAATGAGGATAGATAGACTTAACTTGATTAGGATTATGATGGAATAGGGTTATGAATAGGGTGTGCTTGAGTAAATTTCAACTTAAATATAGGGGCTAGTTAAATTTTGGATTGGCCATGTTTTTAACTTCTATGAGATACTTAGGACTTATCAAATCAAGCTAAAGTGAGACTAGGTCAATGCTAGATCAATATAGACTATATTTTACTTGGTTTAGAATAAGGGATGAAAGACAATATTAGGATGGATGGCTATGATTTGGTTATGGAAATGAGAGGTAAAGGGCATGGATATGGATGAAAATGGGGGAATGGGAATAAGACAAGACATTATGGAATATATTTAGATTTTCTAGATTTTATATATTTTTTAGATTTTTGACATATTTCAATTTTTAGGTAGTATATAAAAGGGGTTACTTTAAAAGGGAATACAAGGACTAGTAACTAGGATGAGGATTAATGTAATAATAAATGGACTTGGATAATGATCAAAGAAGTTTATGGATGAGGAAGAATGGACTAGGGATTACCAACAACCACATTATGAGGGAACCAAATGTTTAGTTGTTCAAATGTGAAGTAGAGGATATTCCATTACGATTTGACATCTTCTAATACCTTATGAAGGTCAAAACTAGAATAAAGTATGGCCATAATAACATGATGGATAAGCATGTTTAGGACAACAAAGATATACAAGTATGCATGGAGGGTGATGTAGATAGGATTGATAAGGGATATGATGGGTAGGAATAATGGGTAAGGGGATGGGATATATAAGTGATATAGATGGGAGTGAGAAGGAACTTGAGGATGTCATAATATGGATGGATATGATTTTTAACCAAAGTGCTGAGATATAATGTGAACACCAACTTATTTTACCATGATTTTATAAACTAGTTTGCATCGTGGCACTTGCCCAAGGCACTAGAAGATTGGTTTCATCATTGGATGATTTTTTTGGCATCTCGATTTATTGAATATGGGTGAGAGATATAAGAATGTTGAAACTTAATTGAGATATAAAAAACACATAGTATGGAAAAATTTGATGTTAGGATCATGTTATTGATGTATGATTAACTAATTTCCTTGTGCCCTTTATTGGATCTGGATTTAACATCTTCTAGATGTCTCAACTAAGTGTATTTGTAATCCCTAAAAGAGATGATGTTATTTTAGAAATTGATGTGTGGAAGGGATGAATTATATGGTTTTTATAGTGAGGTAGAGGATGTGGATGAGTGATATGATGATGAATGGTGTGATTAGGAGGAGATCAAAAATGGGGTTCAATAGTTGCATATACCATTGGATATGGTGGAAGAGAAATTTTTATTTTGTACCATATGCTAAATGAGCTTAAGGGATATAATAAATTATGACTTATTTTATTTGTGATCCAAATATTAAGAGGATTATCAGCCATTTTCTATTATTTTTGAAAGATTTTTGACTTGGATTTTTATTACCCCTAGTGCCTAAATTTAGGCTTCACTAGAGGAATTTGATCTTTGAATTGATAGATGATGATTATTTTTACTTTGATGGTTCCGTATCACCTCAATGATATTTTTACTAAGGGATCACACTTTTGACGTGACTGATTAAAAAAAATCTTCTTGACTTTGATTGATGATTTTTGGATCATAACTAAATTATTTGGCTTGATTAATTGATTATTGGCTTGGATCCTATTAGATTATGCACATGATATTAAATTTTGAGGGGAATCTAATGATGTATGTTCCTCTTTATCCCATTTAAGGAGTGATATAGATGAATTATTAATAAGAGGTGGATGATTAGTGATATGTGGTGAAATGGGTAGATTAAGGGGATGATGGGCAACATAGTCCTCCCAAAAGATACTAGGAGACCCATCCTCAACATCAGATAAAGTGTCCTCAATAATATCAAAAGGATCACTAAGAATCTTTATATAATTAACATCTAAAGTTGAGTCATATATAGATAGATGATCTTTGACTGATAAAGCATCCAATAATTGTGTTATTATTTCATCATCTTAAGATAGATCAAGAGTCATGCCTTCTACGGAGTTGACATTCAAATTAGAGAGATATTCAAAGATATAGGTGTTGACATGACTCATTATTTGAAAGGGATGATGATTCTAACATGGATTATAATTTATATGCTAATGTTGGATATGATCTTAACCATCTTGATGTTGATTTTGACAAGGATGTTGATAAGGCGATGTCACTAATAGAAAATTCACTAAAAATGATCCTAAAAAATACACTTAAAAATAAGAATTTGAATTCAAAAATAAGGAAAAAACACTACTACAGTTAAATATTTGCTTATACACAATCAATACTATGCAAAATATCTTATAGAAAGTCAAAATCACTTATGATAGGTCAAAATCATTGATATAGACAAGTGATAATGTAAAATATAAGTAAATTACCATGGTTACTGGGTGGTTAGTTAATTTCAAAATCTCTTATAAGACCTAAAAAACCATAGATAACATGTCAAAACTACAAATATAGAGAAGTGAATTTGCCAAGATAACTAGGTAGACTACTATTGGTTAGGGCAAGATCATGACTTTCAGAGGCAAAATCATAACTTGAAATCAAAACCATGATTGAGCATAAGAAATCTTATAGATTTAATAAAAATAGATTTACAAAATACTAAAGGATTTACAAAATGTGTTTAGATATAATTTTATTAGATTGTGCTTATTTATATTGATTTATAGAAGTTTACAAGAGTAAAACATGATTAGATTAAGTTTGATATAAGTGAACAATTGTGGAGTTACTTTAGAGTATATTTTTGGTTTAGTCTTATAAAATAGAAGCTAGCATCAAAATTCAAATATTTAAAAATAATAAGAAATGCTTACAAGCACAAATAAACCAATCATAAATAATAATTATGTAAAACTAATATTAGTCAAAATTACAATTGAGATGTTAAAACCGTAACCTAAAATTAAAAATGCAAATACAAATGCATATAAGTGATTTGGATTATAAGATAGGAATTTATGAATTTAGTTTGATAGAGTCTTTTCTTATTTATTACAACTAACTAGGTTAGATAGAGAGAGAAAATTAATTTAAAAAACTAATTAAAACATCTGATAGTATGGATTAAAATAGTTTATGACCTAAGATCAAAATCATAACTAGATTAGTCAAAATCATACTTAGGAATCAAAATCACAACTTTAGTTTGAAAAATCATAAATGGAAATAAAAATCACAACTAAAATGTGTAAAATCATAAATGGAAATCAAAATTTCAACTATCTATAAGTGATTTTGTAAAGGGTCAACAAAATGGTCAGATGGACTAACTACTAAAAGTTAACTATCATTATCAGTTCAAAATCATGACTGTCAAAGTCAAAATCACTAGAGTGAAATTACCTTTTGTAGAGTAAAATTACTTTTCACTTGAAACGTGCAAGGTCTAAAAAATTAAACCCAAATTCTTCCTAAACCTGACTTGTAATCTAAATTCACACACTTTACAAACACAAAGTCAATCCAAAAGGAGGGTCTTACTTTATTTGTCAAATGTGTGATGATAAATTTGAATAATTTATTAGAGATATATAATTATATCAAAATCACTTAAAATACCAATCTATAAGTAAAATTTAGAGCCAATAGGATAAAAATGCAAATATAAATGAACATTCAAAACCAAAATTTTAATCCTAAATGTAAGTGCTCTAATCAAGATCAAAACAATAAAAAAATTAAGTGATTATGGATTTGCTTACATACTTAGATTTTCTTGGATCTCATGTGGTTAGCTTGATTCAAGACTAAGATGATGATATGGACTAATTTTTCATGGAGTTTTATCATTGGCCTTTTCAAGGAGGATGGGTTGGTTATTTATAGAGAGGAAGGAAGGAGGATCAATGGCTAAAATTCAAAGTTGGGTGTGGGGAAACCAATCATGGAGAATTGTTTAAGGAATTAAAAATTCCTTGAATGATTATAGAGGAGGGAATGTTTTAGAGGTAGAAGCCTCTAGAGTATTTTTGGATGTCTAATAATGATTAGTAGGTGGTTATATGAAGTTATTAGATAGGTTATTACGGGATATGGATGTTGGAGAGCCTATAAATAAGGTAGTGTAGGTGGGATTGGAATTTTAAATTCAAATATAATGGATAGATGGGGTGAGAATAAGATTAGATGATAAATGACATATTAAAAGAAGGATTAATTAACTTGTGGGGTAGGAAGAAGGTTAGAATGATGAATAAGACTAAGGAAATTTAAATAAAATGATTATGAGGATGGGGGATTAATTATAAAATGAATTAGACAAAATTAGCAATGTTAGTGTCAACTAATAATAATATTAGTGATGATAAATGAAGTGAGTAAATTTATATGCATACTTTATACCCATGGATGAATGTTAATAAACAATTTTAGTGGACACATGATGCCCCATCGAGTGGTCATGTAAGGAAGAAAGTGCTAGATGGCCACTTGAAAATATGAAATGAGGGGTGGCATGTGCAAAAAGATAAGGGGTTGGGATGCTAGATGGGGACTGATGATCAAGATGAAATTGAAATGATAAGTGAGATATAAATTGATGATGGCCATAAAAAATATATATGCATATGTAGTGGAAATGAATATGTCATGGTTGTCAAGACATCCCAAGGGGGAATCAACCATAACATAATGATGATAAGATAAAAGGATGTAAGTTTTAGACATATCCCAGGTAAGGACACATGCTAGGGAGATTTGTAGACCAAGATGATTAATAAAGAAGGACATGAGCTATTAACATATCTCAAGAAAAGACACATGCATGGGAGAGCCTCATTCCAACATAAAATAATGAATTGATAAGATTAATCAATATATGTAGATCAAAGCTAAATGTGAATGATAAGATGATGGATATGAAAGATAGGAAATGATATGATTGAGTGACCAAAAGATGAATGGGAAGAATTAGACTACATTGCATCAAATGAATGAGCCAAAAAGTGATTCATAGTGATGATTCCCCTAACAAGGATATATTCAAGGGAGTCAGAGACAATAATAAAGTTATGGTCCCAATCACACTCTAATTAGAGGAGGAAACTATGAAATTTAAATAATGAATTGACCAATTAGTGATAATGGATGATTGATGGAAGAAAATATGGATGTTGTGATTTATCAAGCCCAATTGATATGTACAGGTGATTGATGAAAAGATTAGGGATATGATTATGGGTGTGGTGATTAATCAATAGAATCAAAGATTTGATTGATTCAAGATGTGAGGATGATGAAAGATAAGATATATGTGATGATTAATGGTGGAAAAAGAGGAGAGAATGACCAAGCTAACCTTAGGTACACCATATAACTGAGAAATACTTACATAGTCTACAAGTCCCTCAATCTAATGTAGTTTAGACTATATGCTAAATGATAAGATAGACTAGATGAAGAGGATGATAATGACTATTAAACATGTAAGTGGTTAGATAGGGGATACAATTCAGATGTTAGACATGAGGATAGATGACTAGGAGAAATGATGGGAGATAAAATGTTAGATATTGATGACTATAGAGATGATTAATGAATAACTAAAGGATATAGACATGATGATAAATAACTAATTAGGTATGATTGGATATTAGATGACTAGACTGGGATGATTGAATTAAAGATAGAGGACTAAGATAAAGATTGGATATGAGATGTTAAATGTTTTAAAAGGTGATAGAGGATATGATAAATGATGAGTATAGTCCATTATTAGTCCATCATTACTATAACTAGTTTTATCATAGTCTAAATAATCCAATGTAAATATAACACTAGATAGTATGCTCCATGATATAAATATGATCAAGAGGATTTTGTGACAAAGTGAATGATTATAAAATGGATTAATGATAAATTCTACATAGGGCACCTAAAATCATTATTATAGATTTTTTTTGGCTCCATCATAGAATACTTGTTCATTTCCCAATATAAAAAAAACATAATGCAAGACTCATTAAAAAATTAATTACAGAAGATAAATAAAGACAAGAAAATAAACATATGTAGATATATACATTGTAAAAGACATGAAAACAAGTCAAATAACAAAGAGAAGACAAGTAACATGCACAAGTATCTAAATGCATTGTCATTATGTCTTATCTAATTATCCTAATGAGAATTGATGGGATGAGTGACTAGGTGATGAGTTGGACCAAATAAATCATGATGATCATCATATGATTTCATAAGATAAGATGACTAGAATGTCGAGACAAGGTAAAATGAAAAAATGATAAGATCATTATGACATAAGTCAAGGTAGGATGAAAATGAGATGGAAAACTTAAGACATAATATAAGATGACTAAGATACTCAAAACAACTTATAAGTTTTGGGATTTTGTGGATTTTATAATTTTTAAGGTTCTTTAGAATATTTTAATTTTTAGGTCTTTTTAGAATATGTATGTACACTATACAAATGGGGTTACTATCAAAAGGAATACCAATCCAATAAAATATGATAAGGATGGTTGTAATAATGGATGGGATAACAAAATTATGAGGATGATGATAAAAAATGGGATAATGACCAAGGAATAATGGATTAGGGATCATGAACAACCACATTATGAAGGAACCATATTTTTAGTTGCTCGAGTGTCAAGTAGAGGATATACCAAGAGGATTATAGAATATTTCCTAAGACATCTTTCATTCCTTTATGAAGCTAAAGACTAGAAGAAATTATGGACACAATAGGATACATGATATGATGGAATATGATGGGTAGAAATAATGGATAGAGGGATAAGATAGATAAGGATGATTTGGATGGGATTGATAAGGGATATGATGGGTAGGGACAATGGACAAGGGGATGTGATAAATAGGTGATGCAGATGGGGATGAGAAGGAAATTGAGGAAGTGATTATAGGGATGGAGTGAACTTTTACCCCATATGGTGAGGTACAATGTGAAAAAAAATTATTTTACCATGATGTCAAAAAATATTTTTCATCATGGTACTTGCCCAGGGTGCTAGAAGATTGGTTTTCACCATTGGATGAATGATTTTTTTGACTTTTTTTACCTTTTTAAATTTTTGACTTTTAGCATCTCAATTTATTAGATATGGGTAAAAGTTATAGGAATGTTGACAATTTCATGATTTTTAACTAACACATATTATAGAGATATGTGATAATGGGATCATGTTATCAATGCTATATTTATTGATGTCCTTGTGACCTTTATTTACTCTTGATTGAGACCCCTCTAGACATCTAGACTAGGTGTCTTGTTCACCCCTATAAGAGACAATGTTTATTAGGTTTATGAGGTGTGGAATGGATAGATTTAGGGTTTGGATTTGATGGAAATGTATAAGACTTGAATGGATGATATTATAATCAAAGGGAGGTGTGATGGGTGATTGGGAAATGGGACTATCAACCACACACATCATAAGACATTCTATATTTGATTGGTGTGAGATGAAAAAAGAATTTAAGAGATCCAATACACTTTGAATTTGTGGTTTATATTTTATATGATTATTTTAAAGATTATTAGCCATATTAATACTATTTTAACATGGATTTGATATTTAGACTTGATTATATTTTAACTTCCCCTTGGTGCCTGACTTTGGGCTTCACCATAGAAGATTAATGTTTGACTTGATAGATAATTATTATTTTGACTTTGATGGTCCCCTAGTTACTAAAGAGGGTTTTAATAGGGGAATAAAATTTTTGATGAAGCCAATGATTTAAATTTTATTGATTTTGACTTGTTGGATCAAAGATAATTTTATCATCATGTATGACTTTTTGAATATAATATTGGACCTTTATATTTGTGGCACATATTATGTTACTTAGGGAAGAGTCTAATGATGTATGTTACTATCCATACTTATGGAGGTAGGTGATTAAATGATCTTTAATTAGAAGAAAAGGATCTATGATGGATGAAGGTGGGAAAGATGGTATGATGAGGTCAATGAGTGGTGGTGGGGAAACATGGTCCCTTTATGGGTTCTTAGGTGACCTAGATTAGACATTAAAGAAAATATATTTAAGATAAAAAAAGATCACTAAGATTAGCTATAGTAAATATATCTAAGGTGGGATCAAACTCATCAACTAATAAAGCTTGTAAAAAATTTGTTATGACTTCATCATCCTGATTTGGATAAAAAATATGCCTTGTTATTGGTTGACATCTAGATTGGATGTATCTTAAAAGGGTAAGTGTATTCACCATATAAAAAAGTAATTAAGGATGATGATTTTGACAAAAAATCTAATTTGGATACCAATGTTGGACATGATATTGATGTAGATAAGACTTTTATTGATTGTAATGTTGACCCTAATGTACATGATGAAATGCTTTTAGTAGAAGATTTATTATCTATAATTAACCTCTCAAAATGGGGTATTTGATATTATGGGTGAGAGGAAGATGACGAAGTTAAAATTCATTAGCCAAAGATAGGTCCATGGAAGAAGGACTCATAAGAAAAAGGAGGAATAGTCTTATGAGGAATAAACTCATTGTCGATGGAGGATTTATCAAAGATAGGCAAACCATGGAAGATGGAATCAGTGTCTTAAACTTGGATTGAAAAGGGAAGGGCTTGATCATAATCAAAAAAGGAAGCTTGGAATACCTCTTCTTATTCACCCTTAGGTGTAGATTCATCTAATTCAATTTCAATTTTTATGTCACTATAGTTGATGAGGTCTTGGACATAGTTTTTAAAATTATGACATCGATTAATGGTGTGTCCCCAAGTTTGGTGATATATATAGTATTGGTTGGATTTATACTAAGAGGGATTAAGATTGGTGGGATTAAAATATAATATGGGTGGATATACCATCATGTCAGTGGAAACAAGTTGGTGGAAGTGGGATTATAAGGATATAGTAAGAGGAGTATATAACCTCTCATCACTTCTTGACTTGGGTGATATAGCATTGGAATTTATATTAGATGGTGGAATACTAGTAGCAAAATAATTAGGTAGGATATGATTAAATTTGATAGTATAATAAGGGGTAGACAATTGGATATGATTGAGAGATGGAGGATTTGAATAGGATTAGGTAATATGAAGACTAAGAGTTGACTGACAGGAATGGGTGTGGACTAGTGGTAATATTAGGTGGATGGGGTCAAAGTATATAGGATGTGGAGTACTTATCTCAAGTAGGTGGGAAAGGAGTACATCTATATTGGCCATGAGACATTGCTTAATCTGGGTATTAACCAAATCTATTTTAGATGCCATGGATGAAGATGGGAGAAAATATGGATGATGTGGTTTGTTGGCCCCAATTAGAAGGTGAGGGGCATTGAATGGAAATATTAAGGGATGAAGATGGGATGTATGGTTAGATAAAAGGTTTCATTTATTATTATCTCAAGTTTGACCTGATGTTTGATGTGATTTAATGTTTAATGAGTTAAGACAAGATCAAGTAGACCAAATTAGAATTGAGCTAGAAATGATGATTTTGAATGGATTTGACTAGGTGAGCTATGATAAACTCTAATATTTGATAGGGGGATAGATTGCACCAAGAGACTAATTTTGACTAAGGATTGATTGGATTAAAACTAGATCAATACTAAGATGATCGAATCAATTTGAATGAGATGACTTGGTTGATATGATAGGATGATAGGATTGGATTCTATGTATAATTCAAACTTGATTAGACATAAAATTAAGTTTAGAATTAGGATCCTAATGTGGAAATGGTTATTTTCCAACATAAATGAAGATCATGGTACAATACAAACTTGATAAGATGACTAGTGTTGAAAAGGATGACAAGGATGGGTTGGACTATGACTAGTATAGGTTGCAAGGGATGAAGTGATGGATAGGGTGATCAAGCTATACAAGGTCAAGACAAATGACTAGTTTGGACTAGACCTTAAGGTTAAGTAATACAAGACAAGGTGATATGAGGATATGGTGATAAAAAGGACTAATATGTGATCAATACTGGTTATAAATAACATGTATTTAGTCTTAAATATGACACTAGGGATGACTAGTGTTAAGGATAAGTGAATAATATGAGGTTAGACAAGACTTGATTAAGGTATTTTAAGTGATGAAATTATGAATAGAAAATATATGATTATAATATGATGGTGGGGGATAATGATGGGATATGAGTGTATAATAAATATGTATCATATGAGTAAGATAAGTATGGTTATATAAGATGATCAAGATTATAGAAATTGAGGATATATGAATAAGCCAATAATATATATTTAGGATAAAATATGATAAAATTTGATTATGATGAGGGATTAGGTTTTGTGACAAGATGTAATGTAAGGATAACTAGGGATAGGTATGATTAGTAAAGACTAATTTTAGATATAGAAGTCTATGTTAGAACAATATTAGATTAGGTTAATTAGAATGCTGAATTAGGGGTATGACTAGTTCTATATGGATGAGACTAGCTAGGATGTGGATAAGATGATAGGGGTGAAGAAAGATAAGACAAGACATAATATGAGACAAGTTTAAAGGATGTATAAAGCAAATATGAACAAGATGATGTATAATATGATATGATGATGAGACAAGGATATACAAGATGATGATATATGAAGGAGGCCTAAAGAGGTGTGTATAGGCTTGGGTAAAAGTATGGCTTAGATTAAACAACATTGGTCTATAAAAACACACATAAAATCAATAAAACCACAATCTTAAGATTAGTAAATTGAGTTGAGAGTTTAACCCAATGATTGTACTATCTAATGACTTCATGAGCAAGGCTGTAAGATGGTGATCCATTATAGAATCCCCCAAACTCTTTCAACCCTATTTATACTTAATGGTCACTTGGGAGCTGATATTGACTTAGGCAGTAAGTTGCCTATTATAGTTGAAGGTCTTATCTTAGGATATATAGGCTTACTAAGGCATACCCTTGATATACACTAGGTACATGGGACCCAACTCTATATAGGGTGTTTTATGATGCTTGGGTTAGAAAATTAACTCTTTCTATTCATGAAAGACCTATATAGGGTTATCCAATTGGCCTAATGATAGTTATCCATTATTTTTATACTCCACTAGAACACAGAGTGTGGTTGAATGCATAATGATGAAATCCATGTCATCAACCCCTATGATTATAGTAAGTGCATGGGAATTAATTTCATATCATGTTTCCCCATAAAAAATAAAAATGAGAGCTTTTATTAGTGGCTTTTGATCCTCTAAGACTCAATGCTAGGATGTAGGGAGGAGAACATATACCACTATAGCCCTCAAATATAGACAAGAAAATAAAAAGTTGATTAATTGATTAATTAAGTGTGATATATATAAAGATTTATACAAGATGATTTTAAAAATTCCAAGAACTTTAGTAGGTATCCTAAAAAACAAGTGATTAATAGTTTTAATTTGGAAATCTTGAGGGGCAACCTAGAAAAGAAGATGGTAGACAAAGAAAAAATGTGTCAAAGCTATAACTTTCAAGACAAGTGGTTAGGTAAAGTCAAGCAAGACAAAAATATCACCATATTTGTCTCTATAAAAATCCAAACCAAATTTTAATGTAATAAGCCTCAATAAAAACATTGAAAAAAATTGTAGGTTTTTAACTATAATTTTTTTAAATGAGGAGCCATGACATGGGGGTCTAGGGGTAACATCTACCAGTGGGGTCAAGGGGTAGCACCCCTTGTGGGGTTTAGGGATAGTGCCCCAAGTTTAATCCATAGTGTGGTAGAGGAAAGGGTTGAGGGGCATCACCCCCAATGATAAAAATAATTTGGTACTTGTAAAACCCTTAGAATGACTCAAAATTCACTAAAATGATCCTTAAAAATGCATCAAAAGAGAATTTTTGTAAAAAAATAATGAGTAAAATTGCTACTGATTTGATCAAAACCACAGATACGTAGTTAGTTCTTAATTAAAATCACTTCTAGAGAGTCAAAATTGTAGATAACATGTAAAAAATGCAAATGTAGACAAGTAATTTGACCAAAATGGTTAGGTAGACTGCTAGCGGTTAGATAACAAAATTATGATTATCAGGTACAAACTTGTAAATGCAAAGCAAGATTGTGATTGCGAATAAGAAATTTTGAAAGATAGTAAAAAACTTAATATATTTACAATTTTTTAGAGATTAAATTATCTTATAAGAGGTATTATACTATGATTTTTATAGATTATGTTTTTAATATTGGTAAAAGAGGGTTTTATAGAGGGACCCTACCCTTTACAATGATAGAGCAATAGAAGTCTATAGACTAGATATTATAATGCATAAGCTTGAAGGCACAAAATAAAACAAACAAGTGAAATGCAAGAAATTTTCTGTATAAAGACAACAAATTAAATTCTTGGGCCCATCCAATCTTCATAAACCTTGGACCAATTTTGAGTGAGATTATCTAGAGGAAGTGTTTTATTCTTGCTAGGATGAAGTTCAAACTTTTATTCAACAATAACCTTCATTTTTTTTATCCTTTTAGTGGGATTTAGCATTTTTATCTTTTTCTTTGTCATGATAGTTTAGTTTTTCCATGATTTTAGGCTCTTCATGATAGTGAGTCCTCTATATTCAACCAAGGTGGTTTACAGGTAAAGATACATTTTACTTCTCCAGATTAGACAATCTTTCCTTGATTTGATGGAACTCAATATTGATTTCATTGAGATCAGATTTGGTACAATAAATTCCATCATTGAGACTAAAATTATTGAGTTCATCCTTGAATATTTATTTATCCTTCAATAACCATTGAAGGATTGATTTTTTCAAGTCGACATCATCCTCGATCTTACTCAATCTTGATTGATATTTATGATCCTCCATTAACTCTTTAAATTTAAGGGGGGATTTTATTGAAAGGGAGTGGTAATAGCATAAGGTTTATTGGGAGTGTATTTAACATCAAAAAAATGGAGGCTTTATTTAAGAATATGTAGGCTATTTATGATTTCTTCTAGTTTACTATTGTCTTCCAAGTCGAGGGACATAGGAAAGGGAGTAGGAGTAGGGGTGGTGGGAGATGGGGAGGATAAGGGGGAAAAGGGTGGAGAGGGATCATGGAGGAAAGGAGAAGGGGAGTGAGTGGAGGTTTTTATAACATATTTTTTATTTTTTATCAAGGTGTAGGGAACATGAACATGGTCTACTATCTTTTTACCCATTTTTTTGATCTTGGCTGGAGGGAGATAACCTTGATCACTGTGATCACTACCAATTTCAATGGGTTGTTTGGATTTATTTGAGGAAGCTAAGGTTTTAGTATAAATTATAAGAGCTCTTGGGAGGATTTTATGCTTAGGAATAAGCTTATCCAATTTAGGGAAAATAGGGGGGTGAGGTTGGAAGCCTAAAATAATTTATGGATTAAGAAGATCATAGCCTGATGAAGGATTTTTTTTCTTACCCATTTTTAGTTCATAAATTGAAGATTATAAGGAATGAAGTATATAAAAAGGAATAATGAGTCGAATGTGATGATAGAAGTAGTTAAGGATAGGTAAATTAAAGTGATGGACAAGAGTGTAATTGTCATATAATATCACATATCACATAATCTGCTCAACAAATCTATCAAAGTGTTTGGGGACATCTTTTTATAGGAGTCCACATATGAACTTGGGAATTTTCCCACCTTCCATCATAAATTTGTGCCTATATTATTTATAGTCACTACTTAACTTGGTGAACTTGACATCCTTAATTTTTAAACCAGTGCCTTAAGCTACAAGGCCTTTAGTGATCTATACTATGACATTGTTGATGGTTACTTGGTGATAAAGCTCATCAATCCACTAGTTTTAAAAATTTCCCATACTTCCTTATCCTTTTACAAATGCTTAGTAGTCATGGGATTGCTTATGTTTAGATCCATTCCCATGGTAGAATGAATGTGGGTGTTGTGGAGAATGTAGTGGTGATAGAGATGATAGGGGTTATGGGGAGTGAAATAAAAAAGTTTCCTATTGAGAAATTGATGGTTCTGAAATGTATCTTGGGTCTCACATGCTGGGAAGCCAATGAAGCTAGTTTTATGATTTTGTTTGTTCATTGGATTTTATAAAGTGGTGTGAAGCTCATAATCATTATTATGACTTGGATAATATTCCCTTAGTAATGATTTCATTTCAATCATATGGGAGGGTGTCTTCCTTTTTCTAAATTTTAAAAGCTACCTCCTTTACCCCTTTATTGGCAAAGTAGTCAGTTAAGTGGTTACCTTCATGATAAGTGTGTTGGTATTTTATCTCTTGAAAACACTTGTTATCACCATGCTTTATTAAATTATATATTCAATTATCCATGAGGATTTATGTAATTTGTTTAGGAAATTTATTTTGTTGAGGGATTCACCCTCAACTATTAGCTTGTTAACCCCAAGATTTTTGGCCACTTGAATGCCCTATAGGGATGCTAATTCTTCAGCCTAATGGTTAGTTTTGTGACCCCATGGCACCTTAAAATGAATTTAACACAAGACACATTTAATCTCTTAACAATCCACCACCACCAAAAATTCTAGGGTACCCTTTGGAAGCCCCATCAAAGTTAAGTTTGATCCATCTTTGGTTTAGGGGAATCCATTTTGTTCTACTCCTAATTTCCCTTCTTAGGTGATTTATTGTAGTGGGCAAGAGATAAGTAATCCAATTTTTTTATATGTTCTCTTTATGCTAAGATAAATGTTATTTCTTATCTTTTTTGAGAATTTAAAGTTTTATAAAATAGAATTTAAAACTTTTGTAGTAACCTTGCTGAAAGTTTTGGTGGAGTCCCTGAATATCCTATTATTTATTTCTTTCCACACTTCCCAAATTAAGTGTGGGAAAGAGAAGATCCATAATTTATAGAGAATCTTGTTAGAGAAGGGTGAGTACCAAATAGTCCAAGAGTCATTTAGAGAAGTAAGATGAATCCATTATATTTCAAATTTCTCAAGGAGAAGGCCCAAAATATTGTGAACAAAATGACATTAGATAAAGAGATGGGGGATTGTTTCAAAATATGAATCACAAAGAACACAATGGTTGACCAATGTGAGAATATAATTAGCTAAATTGTCAAGAGTGAGAATTTTATTATGAAGATAGATCCAAAGGAATATATTGACTTTTGGGAGCAAATATTTATCCCAAATTTTGGACCATTGGAAGGTCTCTTAATTGGGAGGGATAATGTATTTATATGTTGACTTGACTTCATACTCAACACTTGGAGTTACAAACCATGATAAGAATTCCTCTTTATGGAGATTAGTGATTTGAGTAGTTTGAAGGAGAATATTGAGATCTAAAATTGTAGTGGAATGTTTAGGGATGACAATGATAATTTGAAGATACTTATAGATTATTTTGTTGCCTTGAGACTAGGTATAATCAGCCACCATGTAGCCAAAATGTTTTTAAATTTGATATTTAATTTGATACCATGGTTCAAGATCAGCCAAATGATGATCTAGTAATTATGGGTCCTTCCAAAACCATATTTTTACTCCATTACCAATATTCCATTTGTATCCTTGTTTGATGATCTCCTTAACTTTGATGAGAAGTTTATAGATCGAAGAACCTATGGTGAAGGCATGATTATTTAGTAAAGAGATTGTCAATCTATGCTTAAAATATTAAGCTCTTAAGATATATGTCCAAAGGTTAGATCCTTTATAAATATCCATATAATTTTAGCTGTGAGAACCTTGTTCATAAGAATTATTCTTCTTATGCCCAACCCACTATTTTTCTTTGGTAGAGTGATATGATCCTTGGCAACCAAGGGGAAACATTGAGATTTTTTAGTGCCAATCTAAAGAAAAAGTTTTTAAATTTGATCAATCTTTTGTTTGATGGATGAATGCATTTTTAAAGATAAATAATGTAAACCAAAAGACTGTAGAATTATTTTTAGAAGCATGAGCTTACCTGCCTGAGATAGTAAAGCTCCCTTCCAACCAACAAACTTTTTAGTGAAACATTCTATCAGGGGATTCCATAATTGAACAGGCATCTTACCTCTAAAGAGAGGCATCTCAAATTAAGTTGAGGGTAGAGGTTTTATGGAGCAACCTAAGATTATGGAAATTTTAGTCTAATTGATTAATAGAGTGGTAATGAAGAAAAGAGTGTTTTTATCAAAATTGATTTTTAGCATTGACACTTCCACATAATATTATAGGATATTATTGAGTTGTTTTGCTTATTTGATATATGTTATATCAAGTTCAATAGTTTCATCCAAAAAAAATTAGTGAAGTGTAGGATATTTTTATAGATTATGTTATTCACAGTTATTTTTAGAATTAAAATAGGGTTAAATTACACATATTTCTAAATTACAATTAGATAGTTGTGATATTGCAAAACATTAAATTTTAGCTTAACCTACAAGATAGATATTATAAGGATAAACAAGATATATACAGGTAGTAAATAATATATATAGATGATACAAAAACAAATAAAATATTGAAAGCTTTACAAATTATCCACTGATCAAAAGTATAACTACTATAAAAATGTTACTAAGAATCAAGATCACTTATGCCTATAAGAGATTTTTCACTAAAGTTAAGACTCTTATGATTTATCTTTGATAGAGACTTGCCCTATTCCTTTAGTAAATTAGATTAGATAGAGAATAAAATTTATATAAAAACTAGATTATGATGTTTGATAACCTGATAGTATGGATTAAAATAGTTTTTGAGCTTAAGAGAAAAATCATAACTAGATAAGTCAAAATCATAATTATGAATCAAAATCACTTTTACATATTCAAAATTACAACTATAAATCAAATAACTAATGTGAAATCAAAATTGAAAATGCATATTTGAAATTACAACTGTCAATTTTTAGATTTTGAGCAACTAATTATTTAATAGCTAAGTCAACCTAATAGCTAATAATTAAAGTGGCAGTTTGATGCAAAATCATGACTGTTGAGGGTAAAATCACAATTACAAAATCACTAGTTTTAGATCAAATTCACCTTTCACCAAGAACACAAGATTTTTTTTTATAAATTTGAGCCCAATTTTATCGTAAATCTAACCTTTAATCTGATTTCACACACTTAAAAACACCAAGTCAGTCCAAAGGAGGGCTCCTATCATGGTCACCAAATGTAAGATGATAAATTTGAGTAATGTATTTGATTATGTAATTATTTTAAAATCACCTCAAATTACCAATTTAATTCAAAATTGGAAACCATTAAATCAAAATGAAATAAAATGAACATTTAAAATAACATCCTAATCTAAATCCAAATGTTCTTGATCAAGATTCAAGAAAGACTAAAGACTGCAGATGTTAGATTGATATAATAGACTTAGATTTTATGATTACATGATATTAACTTGATTCAATAATTAGATCAAATGAATTTATTTATTAATTGATAGCTTGATTAAAGGATTGATGGATTAGATTAAGAGATTGACATAAAGGCTCATGAAATTCTTATTTATTTTAATGGAGGATGGGTTGGTTATTTCTAGAAAGGGAAAAAGGAAGATCAATGCCTAGAATTCAAAGCTGGGTGTAGGAAGATCAATAATGGAGAATTATTCAAGGAATTAAAAATTCTTGATATGATTATAGAAGAGGGAATTCCTTATAGTTCTCTAGAGAGAAATCTCTAGAGAGTGGGAAGGGTGGTAAAGAATTCTAGATTAGATTAGGGAATCTAATGATGATTAGGGGAATATTAAACTAGATTGAATAAGGGTTAGGTGAGAAATAAGGGGTAGGATTGTATAAAAAGCTAAAAATAAGTAAGTAGGTGAGTTTTCATAATTTTAAATACCAAAATATTAGATAAGTGGGATTAGTTAGTATATAATGGGGACTTAGGTGGATTAATTAGTTCATGGGGATGTTATAAGGTTAGTGTAAGATGGGGGATATATTTTAAATATTAGATTAGGGCTAAGATAATATGATATTAGGAAAAATTAGATGGAAATAGATGAAATTAGTGATGAAGTGATAAAATTTAGATGCATACACCAAGTGTAAGAAATCCTCTTGTACAGTAGTGTGATACCTTAGATAGTAGTACACCATGCTAGTGTCCTACTTTTAGCACTAATTTATTTTTGTAGGGACTCATGTGAACTTATAGGAGTAGCTATTTCTGAGTCTGATAGGCTTATTATTTTTTAGACAAAACCTACTTCCCTATCTATGATCTCTTTTAGATTGATTTATGAGTAAGCCCTAAACCTCCATGTTGTTAGTGTATTTGAGTGACACAAGTATCAAAAGTGTGATGTTAGGTGGGTAAGCTAGATGCCCTAAACACCCCATTATTTTAAGAGTTTCATACATAACAATAACTCAAAAGGGGATCAAGCTTGATTTAGCTCTCCAAATATAAGTGTTGGTGCAAACACAAGTGAATACTAGTATGAGTGTCAATTTGAGTGATTTGAATAAGGCTTGATGCTAGAAATATATGTATTTTGAGCTTAGGGTGGATATAGATGACTATATGTAGAAGTAGGACATAAAAGGGATTAATAACCTTGATTTTTCACTACTTGTATTGAGCTTATTTGTGTGTTTTGCCTCTGATTTATATCTAGTGGATAAATGGCTAAAAGTCATGTATTTATACTAATATAGTGCTTTTTCATAGTGTAAAATAGTTATAGGCCAACCCTAAGTATTTTAATAATTAAAAATATATCCATTGGGGTTCAAATTTGGAAAAGGACACTAGCACAGTACTTTGGTCACTAGCATGGGGCACTAGTGTCCAAATAACTATGCTAGTATCCACATGGCAAAAATTAGAGCACTAGGGGTTTGGATTCCTAGGGGAAGGTTTGAGACTAAATTTGGGATGTCTATGGATGTGTAATGTCTAAATTAAATATGGATAAGGGTTTAAAAACATTTTATATGACTACATTTTCATCCCATTTTTTCTATAAATGTAGCAAATTGAATTTACTAGGATAAAGGAAAAATAAGCGTACCTATTCTTACATGTGAGACAAATCTAGTGTATCTGGGAATGAGTGTGCAAAGTGTGATCCATTTCACATCCTAAAAATTAAACATCGATGAATTAGTGCTTACTTAATGAGTATCAAAATAAAAAATAAAATTGAGTAAAGAGATAAGAGAGAGGAAAGGAATGAATACACCTTAATAGGTATGCCAACCAATGCAAACACCTAGTGAAATGGTATTTATGCATGTAACTAGTGATCAAATCAGTGAATAGATTGGATAGAGGTAAGGGATTTATCAATCAAAATTTGAAGGTGGATGAAGAAATCAATCCATTTTTGACTAAATCATTTCACACCCTTGCTCAATGGATGGTACACTGTGAATAACTTGGATTAGACTAATGGATTGTCTAACCCTCATATGTAAGTGGATAAAGAAATTAAGTAAGATATGAATCCATAATTAACTACCCATGTGTAGTAAATACATATATTAAAAAAATATAAGATGTAATTAAAGCAATGCATGATGGTCCTATGGCCATTTAGAAACTCTAAAATGAAAAATGGCCAAGGGGCCTCTTAGGCACTCGAGAATGTAGCTCAAGGACTATGTAAAAATGCCAACTAACACAGATAGAATAAGGCATAAATATAGTGTGAATCTTGGTGCAAATGGTGTATAAAGTATACAAAACATAGAATGACATGGAGTTTTCCATTCCATCTAAGATGAGCTAGTGAAAAACTAATCATGTGGAAAAAATGTGCCATACACATGCCACTAATTTTGATATCTATGTCTATGGAGTCTAGAATGAGTTGTATAAATATGTGTTTATGCATATATGGAATTGAAATGGGAGTGATAATCATATGCATGATGCCCCTAATTTGAGTAAATTTGGTATGATTATGTGTAAAACTAAGCATAAACTGATAAAATTTGATAACATATGATTGAAACTATGTAAATCTAGACTATAACTATTGTGTTCTTATATCAAATCTAGATTTTCTTATTTATGGTCTACTAAATAGTATACCATGGTTCTTTAGACAACATTTCACCATGATAGTGTCCTAATTTAAACACTAGTGTCATTTATGCTAACCAATCTAACTCTAATATCTGTTTGACTATTTTCCACTGTGTTTTCCTAATTATAAGCTCTATAATTATAGGTCTACATGTTGTAGAGTATACTTTGAGTGAACTCAAATGGGTTAATATTTATGAAAAACCCTTATGAATTCACCCTCTTTTAAGGGGAGTTTCTGTACCTATGCAATAACTATCCTCAATTTTTTTTTGCATGATGCGTGTTAGACTGAGCATCTATGATATCTACATAATAAACCAATATAATGTGTATACATGAGATCACAATGTAAGATAATCTAAGCATAATTTGGTAATGTATGATGTATTTTAGGTATACCATTTACAAGGTTATCAAAATATATATAACAATATACGCATGTGTATAAATTGCATAATCTAAGAATAATTTGAGTAACTACCTAGGAGGATGTGGCATGACTCCCATTAAGGCACCCAAGGAGGAAGGAGATATGCATGAGGTACTTCATGGCATCTAAACTAGGTGTGTATACAACAAGTAAGAGACAAGTGTCATAGATTTGATGCATATATTAAAGCATACATACAACACACATGAGGCACCTGAAGAAAGCTAAGGGGCCAAATTATAATGGAAATGGTCACATGCCACTAAATATGAGAATGTAATATATAAAAATACATGTTAAAATGTCCACATATGCAAATATAAAGCAAGATTGACTTAGACCCATATAAAAGGACATGTTCAAATGTATGTATACACAATCAATAATACACATATAAGGACATGGGAACATGTAAAAAACATATATACAGTGAAAATAAGTGGCATTGATATGTATAAAAATGGCATATTCAAATTGTCTCAAATAGATGTAGAAGTAGGGATACACAATCAAGTCTAAACTAGGAAGGCTAGAAATGAAGGTATGTAATAACATGTTGTATAAATATGTATAAGATCAAATTTGTACATAAGATAAGTCTATAGTAGTAGTCATAAAAAATATGAGTAGCATAAAATGATACAACTTGGTAAATTAGAATTTGTCTATAGGATGCCCCCAATGGGTGAATGTATCAATGTTGAATCAATGTATCTATGTATGTGCCCCTAATGGGTAGATAGTAGTAAATTTGGATCCATATGATGGACCCAAGTCCTATACAAATATATAAACACTAAAAGATAATAAGTTAAGCATTAATGTATGATAAACCTAACTATACTAAGATAACTAGCATATGTATTACCTAACAAGTATAAATAATATAATCATGGATATGTAAATAATCTAAACTTTATGTTTTATGATATATTTAAATGTTTTTGTAATCTAAACATGTTATATTGTTTTTGTGTTTTCTAATCATAATATATGCACAATCAATCATGCAAATGAAACTATATACAAGGAACAAGGTAAGAGGAGAGATACCACTTACCAATGAGTTTCACAAGAGACTCACAATCAACATGTTTTATATCAAATATTGGAAGAGTGATCATGAATGGTGTATGATTTGGTATCTAGGATCTAAGAGTCAAATGTACCAAGTGATCTATACTTAAAACTACCTATGGACCAGGGATTTAAATATTTGAAACTAATTGAACTAGCTTTTGAATTGTGGTGCATTTGAGAACTTATCTAATAAAAGATGTTGTAACTAGTGTGGATGATCTCTACTATACTATTGATATGTGGTGGTATAGATAGGTCCTATAGAATCCAAAACATGTCTTTGAAATAGGTTTCTCTCTAATGAAGTTCTTTATTAGAGAGTATGTATATATGGTATTGCTATAGGAGTAGACCTCACCTGCACTAGTTAATTAACTAACATCTAAGGTGTGCTAATAGAATATATTACTATAACTATAACTAGTGATTGATATATAAGTGATTGTGGAATAAGTAAATAATACTCATATGAAAAGCCCTCAACTATAACCACCTGATTAACATGTATAAACTTGAGACATCTATGTATGGTGGATGGAATGGCTCAAGTATACTATATCCAAAGTCTACCCACTAACATATCAAATTTACTAGAACTAGGTACTACTATGAATCTAGTGGCCTCATGTTGGGTCCCAACTTGTAATGGTATTATTATATCCCTGATGGAACTTTTAACATGGCTACTAAAACCAACATAACTATATGTGTCTAAGAAATATCCCACTCTAAATAATCTAATTGATGTATAAGTGTGATAGTACACATGTTAACACTTGACCCATTGTAAACCATGATACTCTAAATATGATGGTGATCAATGTAGGCTCATACAAAGAGTGCATATAAATATGTCATTGTCAACTATCTCCTACTTTGATAAAGTGATGATAGTTCTAGATAACACTATAGTATGATACACACCAATGATATTATTTATAGGGTATGTGCCCATCATATGTGTATGATAGGATGCTAGTGGTGGATGTTCCTGAAAAGTATAGTGAAAACCTAAAGTACTTATTGTCTCATTAACTATATGCTTTGGAAATGGATTTAAAAATATTTTAAATGTTTTTTTCTTTCATTTTTTGTGGCCTAGGTGCCTTTATAGGAGTTCTAAGATCAATGATATTAGCTTTTATCAAATCTTGTATCTTATGTTTCAAGCTAATATATATATTTTTAGTATGGCATGGTGCCTTGTGATAGTCACAAAATGCATTGGAATCATAGTTATTTGGAAAAGGCCTAGTTGTATCAACCTATTTGATGGGAGGGAGAGATATGCCATTGCATTCCAATATCTACTATATAACCCATTATTAGAGACTAAGGAAGATTCATGAAAGGTGTCCTTGGAGGAGATGATGA
Source organism: Torreya grandis (assembly GCA_037957365.1). NCBI lineage: Eukaryota > Viridiplantae > Streptophyta > Pinopsida > Cupressales > Taxaceae > Torreya > Torreya grandis. Next base: position 1,219,539 of record JARHVA010001115.1, on the reverse strand, counting down.
GACCATGTGAGGAGGTGGATCTAAAGCTGCATTAACTATTATTTTTGAATCATTCTTGTTATCATTTGGATTTAATGTATATGGGGGATTATTAGTTAAATTTGATCTGATCATGTACTTTAATTTTCCCATGGAGAGAAGCTTGACTTCTTATTCTTTTAGTATGTGAAAAATATATGTGAATGATGGAAACTTATTGAATATGATAATTTCATGTAATACTAGTAATAAAATCTACTTGAATATGTCTTATAGTTTTCTATTTTACATGGGCTATCCATCTTTGTTAATATAATTTTATATCACAAGATATATTTAGTTATTGGCTCATTAGATTTTTTTTTGAATCATGCCAATTGAGCATAGGAAACCTTATCATTGATGTTAATTAAAAAGTGTGCCAAAAACATATCTACCAATGGATTGATTAGGAAGATCATAAAACCATTTTAATGCATAGTCCTTTAAAACATGAGGGAACAACTTAGTAAGGATCCAATCATTAAACATAATAGTCTAAATATGGTGTAGGGAAAATTTGTAGAAGGTGTTATGGGTCACCCTAACCATAATACAAGGTGTATACACCCTAAATTGGTCAAGCAATGACACATATCATGTATTTTCACAATCCTTTCATAAGATATTTTGACTGGAGAATATGAGCCTTGTTCACATTTAGCCATATCTTTCATTTTACTCATCTTGGTCTTAATTGATGCTTGAGTCACCTTTTTTCTTATTCTTAGTCATCTTGAGCCTTTCAAATAGTCATTCTACCTCAACTAGGTCATATTTCCCATGCTAATTCCATCCCCTTAGGTCTCAATCTTATAAGATAGGAGTGCTAGGAGTGGACTACAATGCTGGACCATAGGGTGTCAATTTATAGTGCTCATGTCCAATGGCATTTTGAGCTCCAATGTTTAGTTTCCCTTGCTTAATGAGTCCCAGTCCCTTATTATCTGCACCCTTAATTTTTATTAATATCGGCCAAATGTGAATAAAGATCCTAAATTCAAAAAATAGAGTATCCTATATAAAGGACTATACAAGGCATTTTATATCTAGCACTTACTACTTTGGCATAGTACATAATTAAAAATTAGTCAATAATATAGCTCAACATTCTAAATCACAAATAGACTTGCATGTTTGATCAAGGAAGGGCCTAGGTGAAAGTTCATTCTTGCATCTACCATGCACATTGATTATGCACATTCCCTAAGGTAGAACTACATTTGATTTGAGACCCTAGCTTGAGGTTTAATGTACGTAGTGATCAAGACAACATGGGTTCTAGATCATGTGATCATACTTCCCCTAATCCAATTTTTCCCCTTATTTTTTTGATGTATTTATCTTTTCATGTGTGTAGATAGACCCAAGTTTTAGAGATTGAAATGGACCTATAATGATATCTATCAACATTCAACCTTTAATATTTCATATACAGGCTCACATAGAGATAGAAAATAAAACCCAAAAAACTTAGGTCTCTAGAACAATAGTGGTAGAAAATGACTATAGCATCAAAACCTAGGATGTCCTCTTTTGGCACTCCTATCCTTTTATAAAATGAAATCCATATCTAGGTTCTTGACATTTTCCCAATCATATGTAGTATATTTCACCACTTGAATCATTCGTTTGAGCCTATTTTTTAAGATAAGTTTATTTCTTTCTATATGCAATTAATTTGATTAAATTGATAAAAGCCTATTATTTACTATATTTGATTGGATTTATCCCCTTACTCCAGACCCTTTTATTGTTTAGTAACTAGACCCTAGTTTCCCAAAAAAAAAACATTTGGTGAACCTGACTTTCTTCAAACAAATCTAGAACCCTAGGTACCCTAAGGGTTTTTCCTTCATATTTTCTGAAAAAATAAAATTTCAATTTTTTGGATTTTGTATAATTTTTTTTGTATTAATTCTATTAAAATATTTTTTTATAATTTAAATTATTGAAATAATTTTCAAAAATTCTAAAACCCTAACCCAAAACACTAGATTTCTAAACTAGGTCCTCAAACCCTAAGCCTCCCTCCCTTACAATTTTTAGAAAAAATATTTTGAAATTTTTGCAAATTGTTTGAAGTGTAAAAAATATTTTCAAAATCTCTTGATATTTTTTTGCATAAATTAAATTTCAAAATTTTGATTTTTATATGAATTTTTGTGCATTAAGTATATTCAAATATTGTCTTAGAATTTAAATTATTACAATAATTTTCAAAAATTCTAAAACACTAACCAAAAATCCTAAATTTCCAAACTAGGTCCTCAAACCCTAAGCCTCTCTCCCTTACAATTTTTAGAAAAATATTTTGAATGTTTTGCAAATTGTTTGGAGTGTCAAAAATATTTTCAGACTCTCAATATTAGTAGTTATTTTGTGCAAAAATTCAATTTCAAATTTCTGATTTTTGTATAAATTTTTGTGCATTTATCTTATTCAAATTTATTTTAGAATTTAAATAATAGAAATAATTTTCAAATTTCTAAAACCCCAATCCAAAACCCTATATTCCTAAACTAGGTCTTTAAACCCTAAGCCTTCCTTGGAATTTTTACAAATATATTTTGGAGTTTTTGCAAATTATTATGAGTGCCAAAAATATTTTCAAAATCTCTATGTTACTAGTTATTATTGCATTTATTTTCTTAATATTAATTTTACATATTCTGTTTGGTGAAAGAAGTAAAATGGCCACTAAGGCACTTCTTCCCTCTCATCCCATAGATCAAATTCTAAATTTTTCTCATAATTATGACAATGAATGGACAAATTTGCAAAATTGTACATTAGCTAAAAATGTGGAAAATTATTTCATTTAAAATGAAGATAATCAATTTTATGTTAATGAGGAATATGATGATACATGTGAAAGTGATAGTGAAGAAAAAGTAGATGCATCTTCTTCTCTCAAACCTATCTCTTTTATTCCTTCTTCTAAAGAAAATAGTTTTGATAAATGGGAAAGATACTTTTCACCTCATTCTCCTATGCACAATGTACCAAATGAACAAAAAATCATGCACTTCCAAGTGAACCTCTTATTGGTGGCAATTTGATTCCATGTGAACCTAATCTCTCTCTCTCTCTCTCTCTCTCTCTCTCTCTCTCTCTCTCTCTCTCTCTCTCTCTCTCTCTCTCTCTCTCTCTCTCTCACTACTTCTATGTTCAAAATACAACAATATAAACATAATAAAATCAAATTGCCAATGCATAATTCAAATGATCCATCTCATGCTCTCAAATTTACTTTATCAAAAGAATGTCTAAATGATAACTCTCTTACTCTTACTTCTCATATTGAAAATTAAAATAATGCATACACTCCATCCATGGATAACATAGATGCACATAATATTCCAATTTCACATGATAGCTTATTGAATATTAGAAAATAATTAAATTCTTCTCTTACACCTCTCCCTAGTGACAATGGAAGTGATAATGAATATGATAGTGAACATGAAAATGAGAGTGATTATGAACAATATTTCATCGATGATAATGCATGGAATAATGATGATTTTTATGTACATAGTGAAGAATAAAATGCATCTCATGTTTCTAACTCTTCTCACTTTTCCTCTCAAACATAATGCACTACCAAATGTTGTTTCTACTTTTATGCATGATTCTATTTCAAATAATACACATGTTAATGATAACATCACATCCTCTACTTAATTAAAATTTGGTTCACTAAAACATAATGATACAAATTAATCTCCTAATCCACCCCTTACTTAATAGCACATGTTACTCACTCTTCACCTAAAGAGAATGGTAGCCCACATCCCTGTACTAAGGTCCAAGGTACCATTCCTCCAAAGGTTCAAGTGAGTACAACCCCTATCTATGATACACTTACTAAATATAACATTCCCATGGCTAAAATTAATGCCTAAATTCAATTATTAAATGAACCACTTCAAGATGCTAATATACCATCCCAGGAGATTATTTCTTTGAGAATGTAGTTGGTGAATTACAACACCAAGTGCATCTCCTTACCTTAGAAAACAAGTATTATAAGTCTTGGATGGATGGAAATGATTTACATGGTAACCCTCTTCTGAAGACATCTGTAAGATCTTCATTACCTAATCATTTTAAAATACCATCATTACCTCACTTTGATGGAACTGGAGATCCATTCATACACCTTCAAGCCTTTTAGAAGGCTTTGCCATCTCATGTGAGTCATTTGATTCTACTAAAGTTTTTCCAATAGACTTAAGTGGGGGAATCACAAAATTGGTTCTTTCATATACTCCCCATTGGTTCCTTACACACATATGATGACTTAGAGGAGGAATTTATTAGATATTACATAGTAAACATGGGCGCTCATGTTACATATGAGAAACTTACCACATTGCATCAGAATACTTTAGAGCTAGTTAGTGACTATATATTATGATTTAAGACACACATGTTAAGATTGATCTATAAACTAACAGATTTAAATATTCAACATATCTTTATTAAGGGGCTTTATCAACCTCTTCTTGAGCATCTATTATATTAGATAGAGTCCTATTTTAGGGGCTTATGCTATACAGTTCTATCTTTGTAAAATAAATTGGGATTGATAGAGGTAGATTCAATTGATTCAATTACTGTAGATTTCACAATAGTACCTCCATCTATAGCTCTTATCACTCAGCATCCACCATGTCCTAAACAAGATAGGAGACCACAACTAGAAAAGCAACCATTTAAGAACAAAGAGGTAGTTTCTAGAGCACAACCTATAGTATGCATTATAGAGAACAACAAAAAGGCATGATTATAGTTTGATTCAGAGTGGGATAGCCCATGTGTCATATTATCAATACTACTAGATATGAGGTTAATCATATTACCTTCTAAACATTGATGAGATCCACATCTCTTACATAGACAACCACATCAGCCCTTTTGTAACTATCATCATATCTATGGACATATAGATAATGATTGTTATGGACTCAAGGATTTCATTACTAGATGTGTTGATAATGGCATCATAACATTCATATAGGGGAGATCAAGATCTCCTCCATCATAGATTACTAGACCTCATTCCTCCATGGCTGAGTCATTCCAAGACATTCCTTCACTGAAATCATTGATTACTCATCGTGAGAGTAATACATCTTTTAGGATAGAGCCTCATAGGAGATCTCCTATTCCACCTATTTAGAAGGTTTGGAAACTATTATAATGAGAGAATTTTTTTTGGGACCCATTTCATGTAGCAACTTGTTACGATTGAGATTAGATGAGTGACTGTTATAGGTTTTAGCTTCATCTCAATCTATCAATCAATCATATGCATCATAATAGAGGCCATAAGGTACTACTTCACATAACAATCTACTATGATTACATATAGATGAGCCTTCTTCATAACACACAACTTTAGTTGCACATCTAATAAGGTTACATTTGGTAGAGTCTCCATTCATATCTATAGTTATTACATAATAGATAGTATCAAATATAGCATATGTTCTAACACAACATGAGCAAAATAAATAATTGTTTAGTTGGCCATCAGGGTTTAGATAATGTATGATACACATTCATATCAGCATTAGTTTATAGCTTCACTTCATGGGGCAATGATGGATTAGAGATATAGTCCAAACATCGATTATCACATGCATGATCACATAGCTTCACTTAGTGGGAAACAATGGAGCCAAAGGGCCAACCTTTTCATCTTGAGCCACTCTCAGGGAATTGAGAATAAAACACACTCTTACATCCACTTTTACTAACAACTAAGATTCCTAGTTCTAAATATCCATCCCTAACCAAACCAAATTATCCAAATTTGGACCTTACCAGTATTCTATTTTTCCAATATTAAACCAATTCACTTTATCAAAATAATTTATCAATTACAAAGGCAACAAATGTTTTACTCATATATGATTAGAAATATAACCTAGCATCACACTTGAATATATCATGAATAATCAAATCACATCCCAAACAACATTTTACCAAAATATATGCAACCTCAAAATCAATACCAAATTAACTATGTCTAATCAACATTTTACAAATTAATATACCAATATATTCCAAAATCCATAACACAATACACCTAAGTCAAACTCAAACTAGTATCCATATATATATATAACAAAGTTTTCAAAACATATACATCACATCAAATATAGTAAATCATGAATGGGCATCAAGCCCTCACTCTCAATCATTCTCTCTACCAGTACTAGTCCCATAATCCACTCTAGTAATTGATGGCCCCACACCTCCTCTACCTCCCAAATGCCTCTTATGATGACTCTCTCACTCCAATAGCCAACCATGCTCCTCGTAAAAGTTCACATACCTCCTCTAAAGGTCTATGTACTCATCTATAATCTTAGTGTTAATAAAACCATAATTAGGTAGAGGCATCCTATGCTTATCTAGCTTAGCTCTTAGCTCATATCTCTATCTTTCTACCCTAACATATGAAACTATTGCTATAAAAACCCTAGAAAATAGGTGAGAATCAATACCAACCATAACAATCACTCTCTTTATCAATCCCTCCTCCACCACATCATGAGGAATATTCTATGTGAGCTCTTGGAGTGTAAACTCAAGAATGGTCTCCTAATAGTCATCATCTCCACTCCCCACCCTAGCATGTGCCTCATCTTGAGCACTTCCCACTCTACCTACACATAAAGTATAACACTATGTTAGATATACACTTTCAAAACAAACAAAAATAAAAAAAATTGTACACAATTCAAATGAAATTACTGCTTACCTCCCATCATCTAGATCGACTGTGGATCATCATACTCTAGAGCATCCCTGCATCAATAAGATATAATGGAGTCCACTGATGCCTTGTACACCATGAAGTATATGCATCTATACATCCAACATCATCCACATCAAGAATGTATATTTCCACATCCCATGTATCTAAAGGTAATGGTGCTAACCTGGTCTCGATGGACCTCATACAAGATCTTTCCCTCACTAGTACCCATGCACTACTCACCCACACCCATGTTATTAGGGGCACATCCTATGGTACCCCAAACTATCTAGTCATGCACTTATATTGAAAGTGCTCATACACTCCAACCTAGTGGTCATGTATCCAATAACTGACCCTCATCTACCATAACTACACTCTATCCTCAACCCACCTAAGGAATCTTATATGGGGCCTCCATATGATATCACAAGATACTAATCTATTTAAAGATCATCTATAATGATCTATCTTAGGATACTAGATAGCCAATTTAATCATCCATCACTCCCCAAATGGCTGTGGTAGTGCCCACTCTATCCTAGGTAACCCAATCGGTCACATAACTATAATGTGCTCATAAGCCCTACAATGTAATAAGGTAGTTTCACTCATAACACCACTAAATTCCTATAATGTAAACCTATAAATATCCATCTATAGGTGGGAAATCATAGTTTTACCCCATGAGAACACAATTCCATACACCTCAACACTACAAATAATCCTATGCATCCTATATGGAATCGACACTCCACTCTCATCCACAATAATAAATAAATCCAATAACATGAATAGCCCCTTTTGTAGATGCAAAACACTAGACTATACTATAACTAATAATAACACATCACTATTAATGCTTATTTGATGTATACCAAAAGGTACATCAACAAAATATAAGGATGCATGATCAATTACATTAACACCTATGTCATCCTGTAATGCCACATGGCATCCGCTAACTAGCAAATGAAAAATGTGATACACATCCTCTAGATTCATAGTAATCTCCCTTGTAAGAAGCTAAAAAGTACATGTATCTACATTCTACCTCTCACATAAGGTTATAATTATATACTTATCCCATTGCACTATGCCTAGGTCATACACATGACCCAGTCCTATCTTATCCATGATAGTTCTCTCATCAGTAGACAATGGTAACATCCTCAATGTCTCTATCACATAACCTTTATGAAACTCCCTCATCCATACCACACCTAATAAACAAAAAAAAATTCATATATTAGTCAACCATTCCAATTAAACAAACAAGTTATACAACAACATGTAGCAAATTAGAATCTTAAAAAATCAAGCCCAGTGAACAAAAACACTACAAAAAAGATAATAACACTAGATAGGAGCACTAAAAATTGGACACCAATACTGAACCCGAGACAAGAGCATTGAATCCTAGACAAGAGTGCAAGAACTAGTCAAAATTTTCCTAGGAAACTTTAAATATCTCAAAAACATCAAAAATAGGCTTTTAGACAGGTAAAAATCATTGATTTTAGCTACTAACCAGGGTAACATCACCACCACCTAAACCTGGGCTACTAACTACTCAAACCAAGTCATAGAAGGTGTTCATCTCCTTAGTATATATCATACTCTAGAGCTCCAAATCTTAACTTTGTCAATGCAAAAATGAATCGAGAATCAATCCAACTTCTTATATTACCTAGCTTTCTCAATCAAAGCAAAATTTCATTTTGACCATGACTTGAACCCTGTACCTCTATTTTTCAAACCATTTTATTTCATGAAATCATGATAAATATACCTTTGATATCACATGAGTCTCACTTTATTACTATTTCATTTTCCTATTATGATATGCACATCTCTGTATTTCTCTTACACCCAAACACATGCTTTGATCATCACCAATCAAAACTTGTTCCAATTTCAACAACTCAGTCTAATAAATCAAATAATTTCTCAATCAATTTAGTACATACCTACCTTACATCTATTCCTATGCCATTATTTATCACTATTGGCTCAAACTCCTTTATCACATGATTTCATCCCCACATCCAAAAGAGGGGCATCATTTCTACTATTCCTATTCCTACACTTACCCAACATGCTTATCCACTATCATAGATGGATTCACCATGGTTCTTACACCTCTAGTATTTAGATTATTAGATTCAACTCATAGTGGTCAAAATATATAGTTATTTAGATTACATAGATCACTCAGCATTACTGAAGACATTTAGGGGGATATACCTTCATTTTATAGATATAGTGGTTTAGATCATATAGATCCATAATGATTTTAGTTTATGAGTACATAGACTATTCAGATATAATGGTTTAGATCATATGGATTTATAGTGACTTTGATTTATATTCAAACTCAGATACCAAATTTGGGGGCATGTACATTAGTACATGTCTCACATATATAACTTCATATAACATGACACAGTTACAGGGCCATATAGTAGATTATAGGCATAGTGTAGAGCATAGTGTTTTAATCTCAAATTTTACACATGGGGTATGGCATGATAGGTCATATCACATATGGTTATATAGATTACCAAATTATACATACACATCACTCATATACTAGATTTGGGGGCATGACATAGATGTTCATATTCTTCATCATCCACTTTTATATAAATCAAATGGAAAGACATGTCATTCTCTTCTTACACATTAACCAAAGTTTTAGATTATAACTAGATATACCTAGGTTGTCACTAGGTTAGACCACACAACCATCTACAGTGGTTGGTCCATTATATTACCTAGACCTAAACTAAATGAGTTTGTGTGGGACAGAGGATGAACATTAGTTTTAGGCCTCTAAGATTTTTTAGTTATAGTTTAGATATTCAAAGTGGGGGCATGATATATTTTTCTCTTCACAACATAAAAATTCTATACACACATTTTATATTACATGAGTTTATGTGGGATAGAGGACAAACATTAGTTTTGGGTCTTCGAGCATCTCTCATTTTTAGTTAGATTCAACATAGGTTAAAAACATTGCCCTCCTCCATGTTACATGAATTCCACATTCAGATTTAAAATAGGGGGCATCCATTTTAGATATTATTTCTTTCTTTAGGCACTATTTGGCTCTCCATCCACTCCCCTATCTAAGAAGTGAGCTCGACCCTTTGCAACACATTCATCTCCACGCAGGTAGGTTTAGGTATGCATTTTTTTTCCTTTCTTTTACTCTAGTACTTCATTTCATTGCATCAATAGAATAAAAGGGGGGAAAATATATACACCCTAAATTTCTCAAGAAACCAAAAATATCATGTCTTTTAATAGTCCTTTCATAGGAGACTCTGACTAGAGAATATGAGCCTTGTTCACATTTAGCCATGTCTTTCATTTTACTCATCTTGGTCTTATTTCATGCTTGAGTCACCTTTTTTATTATTTCCAATCATCTTGAGCCTTTCAAATGGTTATTCCACCTCAACCAAGTTAGATTTCCTATGCTAATTCCATCCCCCTAGGTTCTAATCTTATAAGATAAGAGCACTGGGATTGGACTACAATGCTAGACCCTAGAATGTCCATTTCCATCACTCCTGTCCAATGGAATTTTGATCTCCAATGATAAATTTCCCTTGCTTAATGAGTTTTAGTACCTTCTTATATTCATCCTTAAGTTTTCCTAATGTCATCCAAATGTGAATGAAGCTCCTAAATTTGAAAGAGTCTCTTATATAAAAGACTACAAAAGGCATTTTATATCTAGCACTTACTACTTTAGCATGGTACATAATTAAAAATTAGTCAATAGTATAGCTCAACATTCTGAATCACACATAGACTTGCATGCTTGATCAAGGAAGGGCCTAGGTGAAAGTTCATTCTTGTATCTACTGTGCATGTTGATTATGCACATTCCCTAAGGGAGAACTATATTTGATATGATACACTAGATTGAGGGTTAATATAGGTAATGATTAGTACACTAGGGGTTCATGATCATGTGATCATACTTCACCTCACCTAGTTTTTCCCTTTATGATTTTTATGTATTTGTTGTTTCATGTGTGTAGATAGACCTAGGGTTTAGATATTTAAATAGACCTAAAATGAGCTCTATTGACATTTAGCCTCCAAAATTTCATATATAGGCTCACACATAGACAAAAAACAAAACCCAAAAAAATAAGGTCTCTAGGATAACATTGGTAGAAAAGGACTATAACACTAGACCCTAGGGTGTCTTATTTAGGCTCTCCTATCCTTTTACAAAATGAAAACTAGATACAAGTTCCTAACATCTTCCCAATCCTATGTAATAGATTTCAACCCCTGAATCATTCATTTGAGCCTATTTTTTTGGATGAGTTTATTTCTTTCTATATGTAATTAATTTTATTAAACTGATAAAAAAATATATTTTAATGTATTTGATTGGATTTTTCCCCTTACTTAAGACCCTTTTATTTTTTAGGAGCTAGACCCTAGTTTCCAAAAAAAAAAACACAAGGTAAGTTTGGGTGCAACAAATTTGGATGGCAAAGGAATTGTTACTATATGCTATGCTAAAGGTGTATGAAAAATAACATAATAATCTAAGGAATGATATGGTCTAGTGGCACCCTAATGAAGATGTAACACATTTCTCTATAGATCATGGATCTCATGTATAAGTGATTGTACATTTGGAGAGGAGAAACTATCGATAGGAGGTGTTTTCAATTTTGAAGTTTATCAAGTTAGAATAGGTTGTAAAATCTAAGTTACCCCCATCATAAGTGTATCAATATTAGCATTTGGGGGGTTAGAAGATTGACCATTATTAGAATTATTAAGCTCCATATTGATAATATTGATAAGGTCATATTATATATCTAAATGTTTAGAAATTAAATATTTCAATTATCTTTTATCAATTATTATATATATAATGGTCATATTATATATCTAAATGTTTAGAAATAAAATATTTCAATTATCTCTTATTAGTTATTGAATTCTACGATTGTAGGTTTGAAATTAGGAAAATAAAACGTTGTATATTTTGAACCTTTTAAGAAAATTAATCTAATAAATATTGATAAAATTAAGTAATAAATCAGACATAAGATTTTAGAATTAATTTTTTAAAATAAAAAATATAAGGATACAAACCCTAAGAGCCTCTAGGTCTAGGGTTTGAGTAGTATTCAAAGTAAATCATGTCCACTAAATGATTTAACTTTTAAGAGTTTGTGGAATGTAAACCTAATGTTGTTAAAATGTTTGAGTATACTAAATTAGGGGAGAGATATACAATAAATACATTTAATTATTTGTGTGAGAATTGAATTAATATGATATTTATAAAAATAGTAATAAATGACACAAATAAGTACTTACATGGAAACTGATTGAGATGGGTGATCTAGAGGCTAAAAATTGGAACAAAAGCTAATTAGGATGTTGTGAATACAACCCAAGTGTCATAAATCCTCATAGATAGTAGCATAATACCTTGGATAGTATAATAAAATTCTACTATCCTACATTTAGTGATAATTTCCTTGTGTAGGGATTAATATGAACTTATGGGAGTAGTTATATTTGAATTTGATAAGACTTTTCTTGTGCAAATGAAACTTGATTTGATATTTGTGACTTGTTTTGGAATCATTTGTGATCCCTAAATGTCCATGTTATTGAGATATTAGAGTGGAATAAGTATTAAAAGTGTGATGTTAGTTGTGTAGGTTGGATGTCCTCAACGCCTCACCTTATTGAGAGTTACCTACATATCAATACCTTGAGAGGGGATAAAACTCGATGTAGTTCTACCAATCTATGTGTTAGTGTAAGCATAAGTGAGTGATAGTGTGAGTGTCAAATTGAGTGATTTGAATGAGGTTTGATATTAAAAATATATGATTTATAAGCTTAGGGTGGTTGTAGATGATTGTATGTAGAAGTGGGATAAAATAGAGATTAATAAACATGATTGTGCACTACTTGTTTTGAGCTTGTTTGCGTTTTTTGCATTTGATTTCCATATAGTGGATAAAGGGATAAAATTCATGTATTTATACTAGTTTTTTTATTATGTAGAGTGTGAAATAAGTCTAGGATAACCCTAGATGTATTAATAATTTAAAATATATCCATTGGGCTTAAAATTTGGTAAAGGACACTAGAATGGTACCTTGGTCACTAACATGGGGTGATAGTGTCTAAAGAACCATACTAGTGTCCAAGTGGTATAACCTAAAATAATAGGGTCTTGGATCCCTAGGGGAAGGTCTAGGACTAAATCTAGGATGTATAGGGATGTGTAATTCCTACATGAAAGTTGGATAAGGGTTGAAAGAGGCCCTAAGATAGGTATAAGGATAATCTAGGGATCGATGGTATCAAGTGACACTCATTACACTCAAGTGACATTTTATATGACTACATTAGGCCTATATGGTTCTCTAAAGAATCTATAGGGTCTACCAATGGAGTAAGAAGGTTTAAAACTTGATATAATGTCTCCATGATGATCTAGTTCATCTCAAGAGGTTTACAGGTCTACAAAATGCTTGGAAGGTTCAGAGAGAAGGTTTATGAAGGGTTGAAATCATGTTTATAATAAGTAAAACCAACCTACAAGGCATTTAAAATAGTAATGTTTTGGTCACAAGGTCTATCTAGTGTTTTAGGCCTTTAAAATATGATTATAGATCTTTTGTCGAGCAAGTTTGAAGAAATCTTCAAGAGTTACATGATACAAGAAGGATTCATTGTTTGATATAATGGAAACTTGTCCTCAAAGATTATCAAGGGGATTTTTGGTCAAGGTTTGATATTTTCAAGCATGTTCAAGGGTAGGACAAGTTTTGAGGGTGATAGAGAGACTTCATAGTTTTCAAGAGCGCTTAAAACTATCTAATCACTATGATGAAGTTGTATGATCTCTCCAAGAGCCTTCAAGCCTAGAACTAGAGTCCTAATCTTTAAGATTATAAATGACATCCTACAAGATCCTATAGTTAGGATTTCAAAGTATGAGGTATCCTAGGTATAACTAAGACTCAAAACTATAATACAACATTCAATAGATGTCTCAAGCCTCATGAATTTTTTATGGACTTATAGGGATGGAATATCTAAATTTGCAGGCATGTTCTCAATATTTACCAATGGATTATATGGTTAAGAAGATTCATGGAGTCTACAGGATCCTAAAACTCACTTTTAGGTCTATTTAGTAAGCCTCATGAGTAATGAAGAGTGAATTCAAGGTCAGATGATGAAGAGTTATAGGTAGAATTGCTAAGTTACAATGCTGTAAGCCTATGCAATGAAGCAAGGGATAAGTCTATGGAACTATTAATAAGGAGGAGAAATGGATTCTTAAACACATCAACATGACATCAAGATAGAGAGACAATTTTAAATCTTGCTCAAAGAGATCAAGAGGCCTGTAACTATCTTATAGAATCATAGATCATTCTAACAAATTTGTTGAAGTTTTGTAAGGCAAGTGTTTAATAAAGCTTCTAAAGGTTTCAAAATTTAAGGAAAGTTTCTAGGTTTTCATGGTGGAAACATGATCTTAGAGTCCCTAATAAGATAAATCAATCCTTTAGGTCTTTTGAATGAGTTTTATGATTGATAAAGAATGATTACAAGATAATGTGGTAGGTTGTAAACAAAATTATTAAGAGAGTTACAAGGCTATAGGCTTATTGTAGGAGGTTTTTGAGCAAATTCATGCACCTACAGGGCTATTACCAAGGTTTTAATGATTCCAAGTATGGTCAAGAAAGTCATAAGATTATAGTGTATTTCCAATGCCTTTAGGGACTCTCTAAGGAGATATAAACAAGAATATAGGATTGTATATGAGAAATTCAAGGTTTCTTTACCTATCACATAGAATTCCAATATTTTATTAGGTATTTTTATCCCTTAACACATGTTATAGGTCTAATAATTTAAAGAATGTTTCCAAATTCCTAAGATCACCAACTTGAAAGCTTCAAGTTTTAGGTCTAGATGATAAAGTTGAATGAAGATAAGGTTTATTGGAAAGATTTGAGAGACTTCATAAAGAATGAGTATTGAGTATAAAGATGCTAAAACTAAAAATCAACCTATAGTTATACAAATAGGTCCTTTAGGCCTCCATGATGATTCAATATTAGAAAAAAAGAACTCCCAAAAGACCTAAATATTATTAAGACTTTTAACCTACTATAAGGTCTATAAATTGAAGAGATGGAGGTTTTATGACCTCAACATCTAACTCATAGACATGAAACAAGGTTTATAAAGGTCTTTTGAGATTTTAAAGGTCAACTTGTAGGTTTGCATAGTATAAGATAAGGTAAGATGGATCCATAAAACATGGAAATATAGGTTTTTTAGCTTCTCCAATAACTCTCATTGGAAAATGAGATGCTACACCATCTTATTAGCCTCTCCAAGAGGCCTTCACATAAACTTCAATGCTAATTTCAAGAATTCAATGATTTTATAGCCTATTTAGCACTACTATGGGTGAATATTAATGGTCCTAAAGAGCACAAGGAGGTATGAAGGCATTAAAAACTACCCCAAGGAGTGTGTAACTCCATTTATGGAGTGGCGATCATGGCAAGCCAACCCATAATTCTAAATAGGTGTAGGAGGTCTAATTCCAAGTAAAACACTCTTGAAGCATGAAAATTAAGGAGGAAAGTCAACTTGGGTTAGATTCTCTTGAGCATTCATGCATTAGAGGTTGAGATGGGTGAGTTAGGATTATTAAGGGAGGAGTTATAAATATATAATGCTTAAAGCATGACAACCACCATATAAAAGCCCACCAAAGGACAAAAATATTAAAAAATGAGGTCTCCACCCCCATTAATATGCTCAACTTAATTGAATATCTTCATGGGAACATCCTAATGCATTAGAAAGGGATTAATGATCCAATTTTCCCTTGTTTTTCATCTTACATAGGTTGGAATAATGGAGTAACAAGAACATTCATGAGGTATTCTAGTGATCTATTCCTCTCTCTCATCTCGATCTTCTTATATATAGGACTGAAAAATGACTTGTTTATCATCCCTCTTCTTGGCTATGAAAAGACTCTACTATTCTTGAGACTTGTAATGCTTAATTTATGCCTTGAATCCAATAAAATTGATGTTTGGCTCTTCTACCTTGTCAATTTTCTTGAGCATTATGTAAAATATGAATTATTGATCTTTATTTATGACATTTCTTTCCCTTATGTTATTGTCCTATAATTTTTACACCCTTATTTCTAGGTTGTATGTGGTGTAGAAACCTCCCTTCACACAAGTCACTTGTTCAAGTGTTGATAAAGTTGTAGATTTTGTAGGAGTTATGTGAATTACTATCAATTTGGAAGATTTATTATGTTGTTATAAGTAGGTGGAGGAGATATCTATACTTGGTATACCACCTCTTTTTATTTTAAGCTTAATTTATTCAATTTTCACCACTAAAACACATAATATTAGCTCTAGATAGATATCTTTAGCATAGTTTTAGGTCTACAGCTAGTCTTAAATCAAGTGCATATGGTTTAGGAAGGAAGCCAACCTTCTCCCAAGGTTCATCCCAACGAGACAAGGTCCCACATCTTGGGTATGATCCCATTTTTATAATTAGATCAGTTGATTAAATGAATAAGTGCAAGATCTAAGTGATAATAGTTTTTAACACGTTTAGTGGGACTATTTGAAGAGATTTACTGAAATTTACAATCATTGAACACATTTATCAAGCACTTGGAGAATCCATTGAACTTTCAAGGGATCCTAATTCAAACTAATATCAAATTTACATGCCAAAATTAATAATAAAGGCATCTTATAGAGGTAAGGACACTGCTTTTGTTGAGTTACTATTGACCAAATTTGACTTTTTAATCAAATTAGGGAACCTATAGGTAAAAAATAAATTTTATAGGTCTCTAAGGAGTGTAATATGAGTTTAATTGGGTTTATTATATTTTAATTGATTTTAATTAATGTTATATTAGCTTTGGTTAATTAGTTTTTATGTCCATTTGTCATTTTTGGGTCATTTTGAGGTAAAAAAGGGTGTATTTAATGATTTGTATGGGTTTATTTGGAAATGTGAAGGTCCAAATGGGTGATGTAACATGAAATATGTCTTAATAAGTATTAACCAATTGACACAATTGAAATATGGTAGGTTATGTAGAAGGAATGTAGTTTTCTAGTGAAAAGAGAAGAAAAAGGCACTTGTTCAACCTCCTTGGGAAGTGTGCCACTTGGAAAAGGTTTAAAATGTGAATATTAATATTTTCCACAGTAATATACATGATTTAATCTATCTATAAGTATAATTTATTGGCTAAAACCATTCTACCTATTTCTTGCCTTTTTAGACATGTAAAATTGACTTGTAGGTTTGTACTTAGTATGACCAACATAAGGGGTTTCAAGAAAAATGATCTTGGGGGAATATTATACACTTAGTAAAAATATATTTGATACTTGGTTGAAAATTAATGGTGGTTTGATCTTTATGAACCATTGCTAACAAGTTGATTGTGCAAATCTGCTAGCTATTTCATGCACCTTGCTAGTTTTGCTCTTGTTTGGGAAATTATGTACAACTTAGTATTGATATTATTTCCAAAGGATGTTTAATATATTAACCAATTATTTAAATTATTATTTTAAATTTTAAAGTTTATTGGATGAGCTAATAACCTTAGTTTTATAGTTTGGCTCCTTTTGAGAGTGACAAACATCTTGCACCATTTTTAGAGTTTCATGATTTGTCAGTAGTTCTAAGAGGCTATGTTAGTGTATTTTATATGTTTTAAAATTAATATTGACCCAATATTAACCTTTAATTTTTATTCTCCAAGGTAATTCTCATGGTTTTTTAGCACACATGTCACACAAACAGTCATTAGATCATGGCTTGCCATGTAGTTTTTGGTTACACGTGATTTACACATTGGATAAGATGTATTGGATCTTGTTTCAAGATGGTCCTAATTGAAGTCATGCATTTGAAGAATTTAACCATGATTTTGTCTACCTATGTATATTTTCATCCATCCTTGTAACTCTATGACACACCCACTACCTGTATACATTAAAATGCAGCCTACAGGTGGCCCTTAATAGTAGGTAAAGGTGGCATATGGGAGATTGAAGCATGAGGAAATATTTATTAGAGTCTTAGGGTGTTAATAAAGGTATAAAATACTAATTTTATGGGTTTTTTTAATAAATTTAGGTGGGAAATATTTTTAAAAATGATGAATTTGAGTTTAGGCCCATTGTCTCTAAAGCATGAAAATAGAAGTCCTAGAGGTTCTTGTAGATAACCTATAATATGTTGGATAACATTTATAAAACATATAAATGGGTCTATTTTATAGAATATAATATGGAGAGGGCTTGGTCAAAGTTTTAATATTAGATTATAAAGATAAGGTAGTGTTTTAAAGCCCTACATTTGTTAAATTATGACTGAAACTCGATATTAATGTCTATAGGATTTGAAGAGATGAAATGACCTTTGTCATCCAAGGTTAAAAGTTGATATTTATCCATGATTAAATAGTATTTTATGAAAATAAATAACATTTATGAGCTAGGATATCATCATAAGATATGGTAAAGTGTATTTTAGACCCTCATATGGACACCCCATCTATACAAGTGGCCTAAATGTGCACCTACAATAAGGTATGCAAACAGTGGGTTGGTATTAGAGTTTCATGGTGTTTTATTATAGTTAAAATGTTTAAAAGAATGAGTAGATTTTTTTTGATATAAAATTTAATTCAAGGATTCTTTTCACACTATATGTAAGACCCAAACAGGTAAAAACACTTATAGATAGGGGCTAAAGGGTAGAACACAGCTAGGTGTTAACTGAACCAGGTAGTAAGTGCGAAAGGAGTAGTTTTGGTGTTTGAAAAACATGGAGATGGAAGAGATAAACATAATAATGACCATAAGGGAATAAATAAGGGTTTTATATCCTATTTTCAAGTCTATACAAGTGAATAACACCTATAAGACCCTAACTAACCTCACAATTAGGTGAAAGTAATTGTGAACAAATAATGACTAGATATGGCATTTAGGTGTTAGAATGAATGAGTTCAGGGTAAAAAAGGTCCATGCCACTTTTAAATTATCTCATAGTTTTAATAAAAGTCTTAATGAATTAGGATATAGGACTAATACATACACACACCTACAGGTATCTTCCCTAAAAGTGGAAACATAGTTAATTAATATTAAAGCCTAGTCTTGAAGATACACGGTTTATGAAGAGTATAAAAAGTTGAAATGGTAAATATAATTTTAAAACCTCCATGATGATCATTTTGACCTTAAAAATATATTGATAATTGTAAATGAGGAAAAATGGAAGTGATAAACAAGCAAAAACACAACCCATATGGTTGAATGGGCACACAATCTATTTTCAAATAGTTTGCCTTGAAATTTGAGTAGGTTAGGGGTTCATATGACCTAGGTAAGGGTTGTATTTTTGTATAGATAATCCTTACCACTGAGGGAAACCTATCCAATACTCATTTAGTCTATAAAAATAGGGGAAGTGCCCTCTATTTTGTCTTAGATAGGGGGTACTTCCCTATATTCATGAAGCTTGTAGTTTTAGGAAAAGAGATGAGAGGGAGTAATTGAAGGATTGAAAGTTGATATGATAAGTTGAAAAAAATATATTATAGTGTGGAAAACACCTTTCATAGGGGTGAAACTAAACATGGAGGTCCAAAATACAAAAGTTGTAAGCAAGGCCAAAGGTAAAATGTAAGCCTAGTGCCCAAATGAAGGGCCACTCACACTTGTAGACCTAAGCATGGATTATAAATTATTATATATTATTTTTATAGTCATAAATGATGTGTATGAACCATCATAGAGAAAATAAAACCATAAAAGTTTAGTTTTAGACTTAAAATGCAGTCAAGCCTATTAGGCAATGGTATGCCTAAAACCCAATCAAGGATTCATTTTAATTTACAACATGAAAAAAGCATATAAATGGATTTAAAAATTTATATGAGGGTATTATAGAGGTGATAAATCTTTTAGGTTGTAGAGGAAAAATTAGGAATGCCATTTTGGACTCAAAGATAACTTAGACATGCAGGAAAAGAGAAAAGGAGCTTGATAGGTCAAGTTCAAGCACTCATATATTTCGTGAGGCATTGCATGGGTGTCAAAGGAATTATGGAGTTATAAGGGATATTTAATCCCATATTTTTTGAATTATTTTTTAGGTTGGAAACTAGATATTTATAAACCAACCTTAAGAGTGAAAATAGGCCTAAAACCCTTACAAACCCTCAACCAAGACTAGTTTGAATAAATGGAGTTTAATAGCTGATCAAATGGAATAATTTTCCTAGAAAAAAGATTTTATGTTGTTAATGACTCAGTCAATCTACTCCCCATGCATTTTGATTTTATGAACTTGTATGGATGGGGGTAGAAACAAGGTTTTTCTCACTATTTTATGTGTTTTGTAGGCTATAGGAGGTTTAAAGAGATTAAAATGATATTGATATAAATAATAAGACTTATTATAACTCCACATATTACTCTTATTACTTGAAATATCTCTTAAGTGTCTAAACTAGGTGATTCAACTTAGCCAGTCAAAACTAGCTTATTGGACAAGCTAGTGAGAAGTGTAAAAACTCTAATGGAAAGTGATTTTAAAGTGTCCCTAATGATTCCAAGGCCATTTATGAGATTAAAAATTGTAATTAAATCCATCCCATGGATTTTAATGAAAAATTGAAGCCAAATTTGAGGGTAAGTGTGTAGGGTGCTAGAAAGATGAGTTTTTTAGACATCAAATGATGAGGGTTCAATTTTAGAGGTTTTCAAAGGACCAAGATTACAAAAAATGAATGTATATGAATTTTTATCCTCACCTTAAATTATAATCATTATACATACTCCTAATTAGTTACAAGGTTTTCAAATAGGTAGTTTCTAAAGTCAAAATGGGGAGTTTCTTGCCACTTTTCATGAGGTTTATGACTTGCATTGAAAATTGTAATTTTGGGACTTGAATGATTCATAACATACCCTATAAATATTCATAAGTAACTTATTTTATCATATTAACAAGTTTTATTATGACCCTTGGATTTATCTCTTCCTTTCTCTCTCTCAAGTTCGATGAGAACTAGCTATTTTGGCATTGTATTGGATACTCCACGTGAGTATGAAAAATTCATACTCATTTATATTATTTTTGGTCAATAAGAATAATATTTTTTAAATCTTCCATTATTTTTAATAAGTGTGTTCTACTTGGATGATGAATCTTGTTTAGTGAATACTATGGATTCCTAATACGTAGTCTCATTTTTTCACCTTATTTGCAGTTGGAAAGATTCTTCTTATAGGGAATGCAAAGTGTTTTAGGAGATGTAAAAGGTTAAGTGAGTTATTATTTTCATTATTTATATTCAAGGATTCTTGTCTATTCCTCCTAGTATTACACATTCATCCATAACCCCAAGAGGTAACATTGATGTGAGAAGATGAAAATTGAAGAAGTGTATGTTTAGTTTGTCCTTTGATTTCAAGTTTAATATGCATATGGTTGGATGTCATCAGTCTATTTGGTGTATCATCTCAATTAGGATAGTTTTATTTCCATTATCTTTCTCCCTTTTCCCCCATTATTTTTAGTAGTAGTTGTAATCTAAAGTGGTACATCAAGGGAACTAGCCCTATCTAGAGATTCACTTCATTCTTTAGGATACCCACAAGCATAGAGGTGATTAAATTATGATACTTAGATGAGGAGAGATTTTCATCTCCCTAAAATGTGAAAATCCAAGTGACAACATAATAGGATCATACCAATCATTAGATTGAAAACTTTCCTTTTCAGTGTACGTGACATTTAACTTGGGGTTAGCATTAGAAATCATTTGAATCAAACCTTAGCATCTTACCATATTTTTAGTCTTAATCTTAATTTCAAATTATTAAAGAACATACATCCACTTAATTTTCCTTTATCCCAATTCATTCAAGCTTAGTATGAGCATTGTAGTAGGGTCAAGTAGAATGACATGCATTTTATTCCTAAGATTATAGTACCTAAATTTCTTCACTACCTTAATTAATGAAAATGATTTTTTATCAATTAAATAATAATTTAACTCAATATTTTTAAAGCTTGTGATCATGAAAGCAATTGGATGATCACATCCATCAATTTTTTAAGTTAAAACTGTAGTAATATTATGATAAGAAGCAAAGGAGTAAAGGTAAAAATCTTTAAAGAAGTATGAACTTATCATGACTATAGCTTGACCAATTGCCTCCTTGATGTCACTAAAGTCCTTCTTAGATTCCTCATTCCATGAGATTTTGGCATATTTTTCAGCATATCATTCAATGGTTTGATAATTTCTATAAAGCCAAAAATAAAATTTCTTACAAAATTAATTTTGACAAAGAATGATTTTAGTTCTTTCCTATTATTATGAGGTTCTATTTTTGATATAACATTTATACTATTTGGATCTATAGATATTCCCTCCATAGTAATGACATGGCCTAACAAATTTCCCTCAGTAACAAAAAAAATATTTTTATTTGGGTTGAGATAAATCCCATACCTTCTACACCTTTCAAATACCTATTGTAAATGCATAATGTGGTCCTCCCTATTCTTAGAAAAAATAGTTAGACAATACATAAATATAATAATACATTTACCTACCATACATTGGAAAAAATGATCTAGGGCCCTTAGGAATGTTCCCCTACAATGATCAATCTAAATGGTATCCTCTTATATAAAAATGTGCCCCACTTGGTAGTAAAAATAGTCTTCATCCTACCTTCTTGACTCACCAGTACCTAGTTATACCCTAAAAATCCATCAAAAAAGGACATCATAGTAGAACTAGAAACACTTTAGGTCTATAAAAGGAAAAGGGTAGTTGTCTTTTTCAAATGATTTATTTAGATTCTTAAAATAAATGCACTATATTATTTCACCATTCTTTTTCATAACTAGAACCAGATTGGTGACCCAAGTAGAGTGTTTAATCGGAAATATAGTCTTTGCATCTAACAACTTTTTGACTTCTTTAAAAATAATATGTTACAAAATAGGGTTGATAGGCCTCTAGTTTTGTCTAAAAGGTTTTCAATTTTTCTTCAAGGGAATGGTCTGAGTGATGACTCTCAAATAAAAAATCTTGAAGTCATCGTAGGACCATGCTATTATGTCCTTATAATTTGTCAAGAAGTCTTTGGATTTTTTATCTTTAATGCTTGTACATTTTATTTCAATATTTACAACCTAAGGGTGATCTTGAGGTCCAAGATTAATTTACTTGTAATCCTTCCCACTTTATTTGGGAATATTAGTGTTTTTAGTTAGTTTGTCCTAATCAAATAACCTCTCCAAGGCAATTATGCCTTTTGGGATTTTGTTGTCATTCAACTAAATGACCTTGTTCTAAAATTTACCATCCTCTTCAAGAGTATTCTCATTGGCCTCATCTATGATATTAGCTTCAAATACTCTTGAGTTGGTCATGAAATCCAAGATTTGTTGGCCATCATTAAAAAATTGTAGATAGTTTACATTATCTAAGACTGAAGGGCATGAAACTAGTTCAATGCTAAAGTTTTTAGAGTCATGATTTGGCATAAGATTGGATGTATCTAAGGCAAGCTTATTAGTATCAATAATTTTTTTTTGAAAAATGCATTATAAAATATTATAATGTCATAGCTAATCTGGACCATTTACTATTAGGTTTTAGATCTAACGGTAGAAATTAAGTTAGTGCATTTTTGAACTAAATGGTAACCCTCCTTTGATATGATGGAATTTTAATTAGGAAAAAAATGAGTTAAAGAGAAGAGGATATTGTAGTGGATGTATTATAAGTTTTTCCTTTCATTTATTGGATTGAATAATAAGAAGGGATGTTAGTTTTTGTGTGGATGTATCCCATATTAGGTAAACCACATTAAATCTATCTCTATTCTATTGTATTTTTTTTAATTTTAATTCTATCTTTATTTCATTATTATTCATCTATATTTTATATTCCTAACCCTTGTTAAGCAAAGACTATGGATTCCTAACATGTGGTCTTATTCTTTCACCTTATTTGTATTTGGAAAGCTTCTTCTTATAGGGCATGTGAATTGTTTTAGGAGATGTCAACGGTTAAGTGAGTTAGTATTTTCATCAATGCCACTAAATTCATCTTATTGACTCTTCCTAACTTTTCACATTCATACATAACCCCACAGTGTAACATTGATGTGAGAAGATGAAGATTGGGGAAGTGTATGTTTAGTTTGTCCTTTGATTTCAAGTATAATATGCATATGGTTAGATGTCATTAGTATATTTAGTGTATCACCTCTCTTAGGTTAGTTTTATTTCAGTTTTCTCTCTCCATTTTCACCCCCCAAGTTTAGTAGTAGTTTCAATCTAAAGTGGTACATCATGGGAGATAGCCCTATCTAGAGATTCACATCATTCCTTAGGCTACACACAAGCCTATAGGTTATTCCATTACACCACTTGGATTGGAGATATTTCCTTAAAGGGTAAAAATCCAAGTGACAATAGTTACCATTTAATTTAGTTAAAATGAAGAGGTTTTCAAGTTTTAATCCATACATTAACCTCCCTTATTATATTAAATCCCCTCAAAATACCCAAGGTTTACCTTAGATTTTTCATATGGATTGTCCCCAAAAATCATGTTTTTGTTCCTTTTAGTGGAGGAATCCCACTAAATATTTCACAACATGATTATATACCTATTTCAAAACTCAATAATATTACTTATTTCACTAGAGAGAATATAAACACCCCTATAGAGCACAACAAGGATATTGCCAACATCTATTTAGTATATCATATTACTCAGGAGAATTTTTAAATTAGGATTTTAGCTAACTCATTTAAGGATAGGGATATTTAATGGTAAGTAATTTGGAGACAAAAGTGACCATTTATCCCTAGTTAAACAAATACCCACTATTAAGAGAGATTTACAATAATTCATGAGTGATTTCAACTTTACGTACTAAAAAATTGGGATAGAATCCCATCTCTAGTTAATCCCACTCATAAAAATTCTTTCCTCTAATATATAAGAGCCATAAATAATGATATTGTTGTTATGATCTAATATATGCAGGGTATACTCTTCCTGATGTATATGAGATTGCCATTAGGGATGAAAACTAACTTATACAAACTAGGAAGTTTGATCTAAGACCTCCCATGCCACTATTTATATAGTTACCACCTAATACACCACCTACACAACCTAAATTAACACCCATTCATGTGCCAAGAAGCCAACTAGTTAGTCAAGAGCCAACCCCTCCTATCTCATTAAATGATTTACAAGTAGTAAATAATTTACTTTAGTCCTTTAACTATGAACTAGAAACCATAAAGAG
The DNA here is from genome assembly GCA_037957365.1 of Torreya grandis. Taxonomy (NCBI): domain Eukaryota; kingdom Viridiplantae; phylum Streptophyta; class Pinopsida; order Cupressales; family Taxaceae; genus Torreya; species Torreya grandis. The sequence goes on along the minus strand of JARHVA010001115.1, from coordinate 1,194,273 downwards.
GTAGAAATATTAATTCAATAGGCCTTATAATTTTCCTTAAAAGCCTCATTATTATCCTTATCAACCTTATTAGCAACACTTTCAATTCAATTTTTAAGGACAAAGATAATTTACCCATGCAAGACTAGTAAGCCCTTAAAATCTAGCTACTCCTAGTTCCTCAAAAGAAATTGTGCTAGTTCAAAATAAATTACTTCGATATTATGAGTGGTGTTATCCTTATATCAAACCTCATAACCAAAATACATGCCCTAATTTTGTTATCAACCAAGAATTGATGGTTCAAAGTGTATCAATTCCTCATGAGACACAAGCTGAAACACTATCACAAGGAGAGTCATCCAAAGGGAAAATACAACTCGATTATATAATTTTGAATTGGAAAGAGGATGATTATTATGGGGTAAATTAGGTGGAAAAAAAATAAGGCTACTAATTATATAGTAAACAACACAAGGTCCAAAATAAGGGATATTGAAAGTGAACAACCAAATATTTTAGGTCCTATTTTAGCTTCTCCATTGATTTGAAGAGTTGTAAGTATGATTAAGCTCCAAAGGTTCAAGAAAATATAAAAAATTAGACTATAAGAAGTGAGGTTCAGCCTAAGAATCATCTACAATCCACTCAAGTTTAAGGTGCTACTACTCCCAAAATGTATCCAAAGGTTAGCTATGTTCCCGTCAACATCATTGAGAAAATGAAGAAGACTAATGTCAACATTTATATGTAGGAGACATTAACCTTTCTAGGATAAAAATATTTATTTCTAGAACCATTGTCTAGTATTCATCTTCAAGCAAAATAGAATAATGAATCAAGATCAGTCATCATTAATTTATCTCAGTCTAAGGAAGGAAAATCAAGTGTGAGTGATAAACTTCCACCTTTTATACATTTATTTCATCATTGGTGATTACTTGGTTCAGAATTGTATGAGAGACTCAGGTGCAAGTAGTTATGTGATGCCTGATCAAGTTAGTGTTAATTTAGGATTGACGTATGGACTAACCACTAAAGGAGAGTATAATTAGATGATATAATAATCAATATAGTTGGTGTGATCAAAGTATTAAGTCTCACTTTTCATGCATGTCATAACTTCTCAATCTATCAATATGTTTCCATTATATATCTCCCTCCCTACTTTACACCATGTCTATCTAGAGACTTCATAGTTAATATTGGAGGCTACTTTTCAAAAATTGGTCTCACATGTTGTTTAGGATAAGATATGGCACCAAATTCACTATCAAATCTAAACTAATTTCCAAAATTCACATAGATCCATATATTCCAAATGTTTCTATTATTAATTGTATAGTTCTTAATCTAAAAGAGACTATCCTAGACTATGAATAATCCACACTTATTAAAGACATTCCTAATATTATACTTGATGAATGGGGAAATAAAAATCATAAATATTATTCATATGAGCTCATTGAGTAAACTAATTTAGGCACCTACTGCATGCATGAAGAAGATGCCATAATCCTAAATCTTGTCAATCATAATGTGCATGTTAATGATATATGGAAAATGTTGTTTGATTAATCTAGGAGAAAAAGTGGACTAGGATCTAGTGAAATATAAGTAATTTTATTATTTTATATTTTAGTTGAGTTATACTAATAAATTATCTAATTATGAAACACTTATACATATACTCTAGTGGGATAAGAAGAGACAAATAAAGTTCTTACAAGTCTTCAATGATAGTGAGTTGGTCATAAATTAGGTTAGAGGGTAGCATATAACCAAGAATAACATATTTAAGTCATAAGAACATAGATTTTGGGACCTTATAGAGGAATTTGAAGCATTTAACATATAATCTATCCCAAGATAAAGAACAAACATGCAAATAGATTGGATGCTATTAGTGCCTGATTCTAATATCCCAAATGACATCAAGATGGAGAAAATGCAATAGAATATCAGGTGGTTGTAAGGATTACTATACTTGATAATGTTACCATCTAGTAAATATTTGAGAATGACTAATCAATAATCAATTTTTTCAAAAGGAAGTTGAGTTTTCTTCTAAAAATCAATATGAGGAAAAAATCATCCAATTGAAGATCAAGAAGCTTCCAAAAGGCTTGGTCACCCTTAAGATAATTTTCAATACTAATGTTCAAGCCAAATGAGAGAAGATGAGTATGAATATCAATCATAAGGATTATGAACAAGTCTAATTTAGAAAAGACAAGCTTATCAAACTAGGAAAGGTATGTACTAAAATTAATAATCATGCATTTATTGAGCTTTGTAGTGAGTATGATGACATATTTGCATAGAAATACAAATACCTTAAAGGGTTTGATCCTATTTTGGATCAACACACACTTGAATTAGATCCAAATCCAAAACTAGTTAGGTAGAGGAAAAGGCTTATAAATCCCAAAATAGAACCTCTAATGAGGAATGAGTTGGCCAAGCTAATAGAAGCAAACATAATATTTTCCATTAAGAATTTTTCTTGGGTGGTAAGCTTGTTTTTTGTTAGAAATAATAATGGAAATATAAGGTTATGAGTAGACTTTAGAGGTCTCAATAGAGCATATTTTAAGGACCACTATCCTCTTCCATCCATGGATCAAATCTTATAGATGGTAGTAGGTTTAAAGCATTTCTCACTTCTAGAAGGATATTTAGGCTATAATTAGATCTTATTCTAAGAGATAAATAAGTATAAAATAACTTTTAACTCAAAGTGGGGTACTTATGCATATATAAATATGTCATTTGGGTTATTTAATGCTAGTTAAATGTTTTAAAGGGATATGGATATGTCATTTTAGGGGATGATCAATAATATAGTCCTAATTTATCTATATGAAAATAAAACATTTTATAAACATTCTAATGATCATTTGGTTCATATTAATCAAGTTTTTGATAGGTTTAGATAATTTAGAATCTTAGTCTAAAGAAGTGCATTTTTTAGTCTATGAACGTAAAATTTTGGGCCATATTGTCTCTAAAAAGGACTTGTAATAGATCTTGAGAGAGTAAGTGCAATCATGTCTTTGTCCTTTCTAAGTAATAAGAAGGGATTGAAAATCTTCTTAGGAAGAATCAAATTTGTTAGGAGGTTTATCCTTGATTTTGCCAATCTTGTAAATCCTCTAAATGCTATGTTGAAGAAAAATCAGACTTTCCACTAGTTCAATGAAGGGAAATAAAGCTTTTAAAAAATTAAACAAGGCATATCCCAAAATCCCACTCTCATAAATCCTAATTTTGAAAAATAATTCATGTATGCCTTTAGAAGTGATGATACTATATCAATGATATTCATACAATAGAATAGTGAAGGATTGGAGTAGTTAATAGTCTTTTTTGGTCAAGGTTTGAAATATTATGAGGTAAAGTACACTTTAATGGAAAAACAAGTACTTTATATAATAATAAGTCTTAATAAGTTTAGACACATGATCTATAACAATAAAATTTGGTTGATGGTGTCCAATCTAAGTGTTAAAGACTTTCTTCTAAGTAGGGATTTGAATGAGAAGATAGTTGGTTGGATAACTAAGGTCATATAATATGATGTGTAGATTAAGATAACCAAACTATTAAGAGGCAAAGGGATGTTTGAATAGTTAGCATCAGACCTATAGTAAGATAAAAGGGTTGTCCTAGTGCTACAAGATGATTAACAATAAGTTGCACCTCTACTTTTTAATATTTGGAATTAGACATGATCTAATTTATCCAAATATGTGAGTGTCCTCAAGGTTTAGACAAGGATAAAATAAGATACTTTAGATTGTAGTCCATTCCACATTTCCTTGTAAATGGAATCTTGTTTATAAAATATCTTAATGGTGTCCTCTTATTATGTGTTAAGACAAATCAGATTAACTAGATATTAGAAGAATTTCAAAATGAGCCATTAGGAGGTCACTTTGATATAAGAACAATAGATAAAAAATAATGAGGGAAATCTATTTTTATCCTGATCGATGTAAATATGAATACACATGGGTAAAAATTTGTAAAAAGTGTGCCCTCTACCCTATTCATATTGATCAACCCTTAATCCAATAGGACTTGTATTTTATTGGGATGATTAGTATACAATCTAGTGTAGGCCATAAGTGTGTTTTGATGGCCACTAAATACTTTACAAGGTGGACTAAAATTGTTGCTTTGAAGGAAGCTAATGATAACTCTATTCTTAAATTTTTAGAAGGCATAACAACAATATTTGGGATACCTCTTACAATAATCTTAAATAATTCCAAATCATTTGTTGGTACCAAGATATCTACTATGGATATTAAGGATGAAATTTATGTAAGAAATTCATCAAACTATTACCCTCAAGGTAATGTACTTATAGAGTTAGCTAACAAGAACCTCATCACAATCATTAAGAGGACAATGGAGGAGAACCAAAGGACATGGTATACCAAGATGATAAAAACCCTTTGGGATGATATGATTACACCAAAAAGGCTATTGGGAACACTTCATTCATATTGGTTTATAGAAGAGAGGTTAGGCTGCCTCTATCCCTTGAATTTACCTCATAAGAAATTGATCATCAACTAGAGATTAATGATAATTATGATTAAATAGTTAGGTTTGCACAATTAATAGAATTAGAAGAGATAAGAAATAAAAATATGAGGACTTTTAAAGCTCACCAAGTTCAATTCAAGAGGTATTTTTCCAAAAAGGTAGTTTTGTAAACATTCTAGGAGGGAGACCTTATCCTCAAGTGGGATGTATATAGTTACAAACTAGGAAGACATAAAAAATTTGATTCTATATGGAGTAGTCCATATCTCATCATAAGATGCAAGCAAGAAAATACATATGATATCTCAAATATTGATGGAGAGACATTACCTATGCTAGTCAATGGGACACACCTCAAACTCTATTTTTGAGGTCATGAAGGCTATTTTATTGTATATATTAGTTTAATTTTCCCATTTCTTCTAAGTGCTTGAAGAACACTTATATTTTCCTTTTTATTTGGTTGTTGTTTGTTGTTTTAGTTGTTTTGGTTTATTTCAAGGCTTTGCTAAACATGTCAATGGTATTACTTTGTCTCATTCTTCATAAATTTTCTAAATATCAATGACTACATACCCAATGGATTTGATAAGGCAACTGGTCTAGGTGTTTAGGTAGGCAAACACACCTTAGAGTTCACTAATAAATGTTGAATATCACTCCTTTTAGGCCTGATGTAACCATTAAGAGCATATTAAAGTCATTCATTAGTGTCATATTACATGGTTTTTTCCATTACATTTTAATGTGAGATAAAGCAATAAAGGTCTTAAAAGGAAATTATAAGGTCATGAAAGGGTTTAAACGTCTTAATTTGATCATAAAAGTCATTTTAGAGAGAATAAAATGTTATATAAGGTCTCATAAAGTCACTTTGATATTTGAAGACTTTTCGCAAGCTATCACATCTATACACATTGACTAGGAGTGCATTTGACTTAGTTATTTCCTTTCACTTTTGTTTCTTAGTGGATTTATCCATTTCCCAAGTTGACAAGAGTGTATTAAAAGTATAAAAAATTCATTACCTATATTAAAGCTATTATTCATGGCATTCACAGTGTTTCAAAGCTTAAGGAACATTAATATGAATTTGCAGGTCTAAAAAAGAGTTGCAGGATCTTGTTCAACTTTGAAGGAGTAATTTTTTTGGGTCAAAATAGAGATCAATAAATATTTCAAGACCCTTAATGATTGATTAAAAACTTACAATGAATAAACAAGAACTTGAAATTCTAAAGGCTCTTATGAAAATGAAAAATAGAGTTTTGAACATTTTTTATAGGTCTATTTTATGTTTGCAAGCCTCTAACAAGGAATTGTCTATGTCCAGTTGTGGTAATAAGGTTAATTAAGGTTCAAAAGAAGACTCTATGTATATTTAAATCCTTCAAAACCTTCATCCAAGCTTGCAAATCAAACAAGGAAAAATTTTATGGTTTTATTTTGAAACCATTTATGTTTAATATTCATCCTATAGGTGCATGGCTCAAGGCAAGTCTTAGGGAGTGTTAAAAGCATTTTAAGTATCCTTTCACTAATTTTTATATTGATGGAAGAGGTAATAATTATGTTACTTCAATAATAAAATGACATACTAGCTAAAATCTCTCTAAAACCCTAGGATTGTGTTTTCCCTTTTAGACAAATTTCAAGCTTAAAAAAGCATCTAAACTAGCTCAAAGGCCCTTGCCAAGATTTTCAAAAGGATGGTGATGAATTAAAAGATCTCAAATCATGCATTGAAGAATTATTGAAAATTTTAGGCATATTTTAAGGCTCTATATTTTCCAAAAGCTCATCAACATGCCTGTCAAGGAAGTAGAAGGGTTCCCATCATGATAGAGGGTCTTCATGGTGACCTATATAATTTGAAGAGGATCACATGCTAGTACAATGTCTATGAGATCAAGGGAAGGGGTTTAAATAATTCAATTGAATAATTCAATTTTTTTTTCCTTAAATAAAATATATGCCTACCTTTTTGGATCTCTATAGCATTTATAGGGTTTACCAATTATTGATAATGTGGCCTTCAAAGCCAAATTTCAACCCCTATAATAATTATTTTTTTCTCATAGGGCCCTCCAAGTGTACATGAGGCTTCTTAAATCTTGTCATGATATTCAAGTGGTCTTTAAAGTCTTCAAGCATTGTTTAAATTTTCTCTATATGTACTATTGGTTGTTTGAAGATATCCTCACATGATAACATGTTTTGAGTTTTAGGATGATGTGTTAAGTTGTCATAAGTTGTCTTTGGGTGAGTGAAATGGTGTTAAGTGACTTTTTAATCCTATAGAATGGTTCATAGGTGATTTATTTGCTGATATAATCTCACTTGAGAACAATCTACATAAATTGGCAAACAAGAAGACTTCTCCATCAAGAATCACATCCATGAAGCAACTTGTTCACCTCATTATATATCTCATGGAAGGAGAGTCAATAAAAACTTCCCCTTTGATCTAGGAGGAAGAATACATGTTGAGGTTAGTTGTTTATAGTAGGTTATTTTATCTTGTTTATAATAAGTTCTTGTTATCACAAGTTTGGTGTGTTGTCCTTTTTTTATATGTTTGGGAGGGTATTCAAATGTTCTTGTTTGTTCAAGCATCTCATATACATAATGAAGGTTTTGTTCAAGGGATGAGATAGATGGTTCTCTTAACCAATAGATAGGTTAAACCCTTTGAGTCACTAAGAATGTTGATAATTTGGCTTCCTAGGCCAAATTTTAATCCATATAATCAAAAACATTTCTCATAGGGCCCTAAAAGATTACATTATGCTTCTTAAATTTTGTCATGATCTTCAAGTGGTATTTAAATCCTTATATCATTATTAAAAGTTTCACTATATGTACTATGGGTTGCTTGAAGAGATACTCATGTGATAACATGTTTTGAGTTTTAAGATGATGTGTTAAGTTTTCATGAGTTGTCCTTGGGTGAGTGGAATGGTTTCAAGTGCCTTTTGAATCCTAGATAATGGTCTAAACCTTATTTGACAAAGTTAAGGTACTTTAGCAAAGCTTAAGGTATTTAAGAAGTTAAGGTTTATTGTTATCATAGTATTTGTTCCTATTTTAGCCACTTATTAAGGAGAGACCTTGTTAACAAGATGAAAAGGGGTTTCAAAGTCTTATTTAAGTATTAACACGAGTTTTAAAGTTGTATCCAAGGCTTCATTCCATGGTTTATTTATTTAGGGTTGTCTCAAGCTCCATTTGGCCCATAAGGTCATTGAACTGCTCTTCAAACATGTCGTATAGGTTTAAATTTTAGATATAAATCCTTTGAATAAGGTTTCACATTTAAATGAGGAGAATTCAAGGGTCTCATAATCATTCTAAGTCATGATAAAGTGATATTTTAAGAAAAAAGAGGTCTCTTTAGGGGCCAAATATCATTTATTTATCATAAAAGGGACCCACATGCTTGAAAATGACATTTAAAATTACATACACCCATACCAACTAGTTTTAAAGCATTATTTTACTCCTCATTTCCCTCCTCTTTCCCACCAATAGCCTTTCAAGATATTAATCATGAAAAATGCAAAAAAAGGGGTTTTACATGTGTTTTCAGACTTTTACAGTCAGATTTGAGGTAGATGAGGTTAGTTATATTTATGGGAACTAATTATAGGTAACATATAAGAGAATAAATGATATTTAGAGTTAAATACATAAAAACAACTAGCCCATTCTCTCCATCACTCTTCTTGGCAACCTTGGATAGCCATTTAAGTGTATGTCAAGTCTGTATAGGAGGGAGAAAATGGTGATCTAAAATTTTTGGGTCGAGGAAGGGGGTATAATTAAATTTAAATTATTATAATTATTTTTTATATTTATGAACCATTATTTATGAACAATGGTTATGATTCTAGGCAATCAAACTGATCTTTTACATCTAGACAGGGTCAATCTTTGAATAGTTTCATTACAATTCTTACATGGTTGATGAAAATGGAAATTGTATATATATTATATAAGTATTTAAGGTAATAAAAATTCAACTCTCACCAATATTTCACACCTTTGAGATCATGGGAGTAATAAACCTTCATGTTGTCACAAGTTGCAGGTTGCACATAGTGATTTCTTGATGTTACCAAGCGTTCAATGCATGAATCTAAATGTGAGTAGTGGTTTGATGTTGTATGATGGGTTTATTGAATCCATGAAATTATTATTTTCATATAAATAATAAATATATCATGAAAATAAGTATCTCCTTTAGATTCTTTATTTCAACATGACTGCCATTCATAGTGTAAATATTCTTTGCAATTTATGAGCAAAGTGTTTCATGGTTGATGGTTGTTTAGGATCATTAGGAGAATATAGAACTTAAATAGGTATACATATGGTGAGTATAATTTTTGAATGAATATTTTGTGCCTCACTCCTCATGATAACAACTCATTCCATATCCTATAGAGATAATCTCTCATTTGGGCACCTACAAACCTATTATACAAGCTGAGAAAATGAAGTGTTGGCTATTGTGATGGGGTCTAGAAGGAATTAAGGAATTATGGGGAGTAATAGGGAAATATTAATAATAATAGAGATGTATAAATTATGTTAAACAAAATATCAACACCATCAACTCACCCCAAGATAATAGGCTTACTCTATACACCTATTTCACACACAGGACTATGGTTGCAAGATTAAAAAAACACTAATAGAGTGATGAGTTGAGGAGGTATATAGGAGTGGATGATAAATTAAATAAAATAATAAATAAAACCTATATTTAATTAATAATTAAACCTCATTTTTCATCTCTTTCATAGTCAAGATCTTAGAGTTGAACATTTATAGGCATGACTGTAGATGGAGAACATGTGAGCAAATGAGTCTTATTTTAGGGTGATAAAAGGTATAATAGGAATAATTATAAACATGGTAACATGATAAAATAATTAAAAAATATATGTGGAAGAATAAATTAAATAAAAAACCTCACCTCTCACCTTTCACACATAGTCAAGAATGCACAAATGTTACATACAAGCAGAGTGTTGGGAAAGTAAGGTGATTGATTTATGAGTGCACTTGATAAGAGGTTCATAATTAATATGAAATGATTAAAATAACATGTATCATGTTTCACCACTCAATTAATTCTAAAAATTAAAAATAATAAAGGAGTATGTATGTATGTCTCATCTAGGTAGACCTAATTGAGCACCTATAGGTAGGGTCATAAAGAAGAGCAAAAGTGTGAGGAACCATGCATGAAGGTGGGGTGTATGAGTGAAAATAAGGTATATTGACTTATTTTCTAATATTTATCAGTATCCATTTAATTATCTAGTCCTCTATAAAAAATTGAAGAGACTTGATAGGCTAATTAGGCCTAGTAGGCCTAAATAGGCATGTACATGCTTGTCCATGAAAATTGGAGATAAATTGTAGTTAAGGAGTGTTTGGGGTTGGAAAAAATAATATGAGGGTGATGGAATTGTAAAAAGGTAATTACATGGGTTTTTAACTCATAAAATATGGAAAAATATGCATTTATAGACCTGTAGAGTCAATTCTACCATGAAGTCTACAAACCCTAGAGAAGAGTATGAGAGGTATGTAGAGAGTTTGAAGGGTTAACAAAGAAGATAAAAAATAGGAATTTGTAAAGTGGTGTGTCATGGAATATTAAGAGGTTTTTAGAACCAACAATATAATATTTTACACCTCCTTAAGTAAATGCACCTCTCTCGAGCTCTCAATTAAGCTGGGCAATCAACTTTCTTCATCTTCTTATGCTCATAACTATAAAAATATGTTGCATAGGGATATGAGATCATAAAAAAAATGGATGAGGTTGTATAATTATGACTCTTATAATTATTTCCCTCACTAAACCCCTCATATATATGGATCATCATTAATACCTCCAACCACCTTAGTAACACCATTTACTTTATTTTCAAGCTCGAAGAGGACATAATTTTACTTGGTACTTATAGGAGTAGTTGCATGGGACTAAGTGGAATTTGGATATGATAGAGGGGGTAATTTATTTATTTTTATTGGAATTTTTGTGTGGGTTAGGCATCCAAAATATATAAATCATTGTTAAGAACAGTAGAGCCTCTAAACCCTTCTTAAACCTCTCACAATGCCTTGATGGAGAAAATGTGTTTCTTAACACCCTCAAATGCAAAGTTTGGACCTTGGAATGGTTTTGATTGTCATCTTAGGTATCATTGGAACCTAAATGAGCTACTTGTTGGAATGTTCAGAGTGTATGGTGTAAGTAACAAGATTAGAGAGGACTACTATAGGTTTAGAGAGTAGTTTTGAATGTTTCTCATGGAATTATACTAGGTGACACATAAGGGAGTATGTTAGAGCCATTTTTGGCCTTCGGTATATATGATAAGATGCCAATATAGTTATAATGAAAGTTATAAAGGAAAAATTATAGTCTTCAAACTAGTTTCAAAAGAGTAAGAGGTATAATTAAGGAGTCTCTATATGTCTATTAGGTTAATGACATATGGATAGGATGTTACAAGACTCTAGGATGATTGACACACCTAAATTATTATCAAGGAGAATATTTATGTGAAAGTGATAATAAATAAGGCCACTTGTCATATCTAGATAATCAAGAGGATAGTTTTAAATTGAAATAATAATCTACTAAGATAAATAAGTGCTAAGAGGTCTCTTTTATGCCACTTTACTGGAGATCATGATAGAATGAGGTAATGCACACATTGGAAGAGTTACTAAGACTAATTTCACTCACATTTTATTTTTTTAACTATGTCATACAAGTGACAAGTGTCCTTGACTCTTCTCCAATTCATTTTATCCTCTTCTCTCTCAATTCCTCTATAAATGTAGGCTCTTTTGGCTTGTAATGAATCTTTGGTGGAGTATGGTGAAGCCTGCCCTAACAACCACTTGTCTCTAATTTTGAAAAATGAATAGATGTTTTTTTTTATCCTTATAATATTATTGAAAATAGTGAATAATTATGGTGGTTTATTAGTGTTAGTGGTATCATGTAGACTCCCTTCATTTTTCCCATTTCCTTAGCTAGTTATTGGTTGGTTTATCATCTTGGAAAGTCATATGAAGTGTGTTCATGGACTTTAATTAGTTGAGTATGGAGTTATTATTCATCAAGTGTCTCTTATAAGACATATTAATCACCCCCTCTTGGTCCTTCTTTGACTATCACCTCCATATTTAAACTCTCATGCTTGGAGGCCATTATGAGTTAGTGCATCAGTTTAACTTGTGTTCATGTCCATAGTGTAGGATTAGAAGGTGGAGGATGTTTATATTGGTGCATCACATCCATTAGAGTAGGTTTATTTCATGTTTATGTCTCCTTTTTACCCCAAAAAGTTATTAGGCCTAGTTATTTGAGCATAGATGATGCATCAGGGGAGATATCCCCATAACCTAGAGGTTTAGTCCATTTACAAGTCACCTCCAACCTTGGACTAATCTCATGTTACCCCAAATTTGGAATTGTTTGAATAATATTATCCTAGGGTATAGTTTTGTGGTTAACACCAGTGGAGTAGGAAGGTTTAAAATTTGATATAATGTCTCCATGATGATATAGTTCATCTCAAGAGGTTTGAAGTTATATATAATGCTTGGGAGGTTCAAAGAGAAGGTTTAGGAAGGGCTGAAATCATGTTTCTAATAAGTGAAACTAGCCCAAAAGGTATTTGAAATAGTAATTATTTGGTTAAAAGATTTATATAGTGTTTAAATCCTTTAAAATATGATTGCAAGTCTTTTTTCAAGCATGTTTGAAGAAAGATTCAAGAGTTATAAGATCCAAGAAAGATTTATTGTTTGACTAAGATGGAAACCTATCCTCAAAGCTTCTTAATGGGCTTGTAGGTTAAATTTTTATGTTTTCAAGAATTTTAAATGTGGAATAAGTTTCTAGGGTGATAGAGATCCTTCATAGCTATTAAGAGCTGTCAAAAGTATAATCACTATGATGAATTTACATTATCTCTCCAAGAACCTTCATGCCCATAACTAAAGTCCCAATATTCAAAATTAAAAATTATATCCTATAAGATATTATAGATAGGATTTTAAATTTTGAGGTTTCCTAGGTCTCACTAAGACTTACAACTTTAATGCACCATTTAATAGAGATCCCAAGCCTCATGAAGCTCTTATGGACCTATTTAGATGAAATATATAAAGTTGAAATAAATTTATAAAGATTTACCAATGGGTTACATGGATAAGGATATTCATGTGGACTTTAGGCTCCTAAAAATCACTTACATGTATATATAATAAGCCTTATGTGCAAGAAAGAGTAAATGTAAGGTCAGATGATGAAGATTTGTAGGTAGAATTGCTAAGTTACAATGCGATAAGCTTATGAAATGAAGTAAGGGATTGGTCTATGAGACTATTAAGAAGACTTTAATAATATTAAAGGAGAATATATGGGATATTAAACACATATATAGTCTCTCAAGATAGAGAGACAAGTTTCAATCTTGATCAAAGAGATCAATAGGTATTCAACTATCTTCTAGGATCGTAGACCATTCTAACAATTTTTTTAAAAGTATGAAAGGCAAGGGTTGATTAAATACTCTAAAGGTTGTATGCATAAGGGGAATTTTGTTGGTTTTCAAGGTGGAAACATGATCTTAGAGTCCCTACTAAGTCAAACAAAACTTGTAGGTCTATTTAATAAGCTTTATGATTGATAAAGAGTGAATGTAAAATAATGAGGTAGGTTGTGGGTAGAATTGTTAAGAGACTTACAAGGCTATAGTCTTATAAAATGAGGTTTTTGAATAAAATCATACACCTACAGGCCTATTTCCAGGATTATAATGATTCCAAGCATGGTCAAGAAGGTCATAATCTTGAAGGATGTTTTCAAATCCTTATATAACTCTCTAAGGAGATAGAAAGAAGAATATAAGCTTGTATACAAGAAATCAAAGGTTTCTTGACTTCTAACACAAAATTATAATGGTATATTAGGGATTTTGAGTCCTCAAGACATGTTATAGGTCTACTAATTTTAAGAAGGTTTCTAGATACCTAAGGCCACCAACATGAAAGCTTCAAGTTGTAGGTCAAGGTGATAAAGTTGAATGAAGATAAAGTTTATTGGTAAGTTTTGAGAGACTTCATGAATAATTATTATTGACTATAAAGATTATAAAACTTAAAATCAACCTAAAGTTATGAAAATAAGTACTTTAGGCTTGCATGATGATGCAATATTAGAAAAAAAGAACTCCTAAGAGACCTAAAGATTGTCATGAAATTTAACCTACTATTAGGTTTATAAATTGAAGAGATGGAAGTTTCATGACCTCAACACCTAACTTATATACTGGAAACAAGGTTTATAAAGGTCTTTTAAGGTTTTAAAGGTCAAGTTGTAGGTTTGAAGGGTGTAAGATAAGGAAAAATGGAGCCATAAATCATGGAAATGCAGGTTTCTTGGCTTCTCCAAGAACTCTCATGGGTAAATAAAATTATACACCAGTTTCTTATCTTCTCCAAGGGGCCTTCACATAAAATTCAAAGCTAATTTTAAGTAGAGGTTATACAACCTATATAACACTAATATGGGTGAATATTAATGGTCATAAAGAGAATGAGGAGGTATGGAGGCATTGAAAACTACCCCTAGGATGGTGTAACTTCATACATAGAGTGGTGGTTATGGAAAGCCAAGCCATAATTCAAAATAGGTGTAGGAGGTCTACTTACAAGTCAAACACTATCCAAGAATGATAATTAAGGACACAAGTAAACTTGGGATAAATTATATCTAACATGCATGCATGAGAGGTGAATGTGGGTGAGTTAGGACTATTAAGGAAGGAAATTTCCAATAATATAGTAGCCTTAAAGAAGCACATCCACCATCCATAATCCCACCAAAAGATAAAATTTACAAATAATGAGCTCTCCTCCCACACTACTACACCAAACTTCATTGAATATATTCATGGGAGGGGCCTAATGCATTAGAAATGGCTTAATGAACCCATTTCCCCTTATTTATCCTCCTGCATAGGTTGGATTAATGGAGTAACAATAACATTTATGAGGTAATCTAGTGATCTCTTCATCTCTCACATCTCCATTTTATTATATATAGGATTGAAAAATGACTTATTCATCATCCACCTTCTTGGGTATGACAAGACTCTACTCTTTTTGAGACTTTTAATGCTAGTTTAGTGCCTTGAATCTAATAAAATTGATGTTTGCCTTTTCTACCTTGTCAATTTTCTTGAGCTTATATAAAATCTAAACTATTGATCTTCATTTATGGATGTTTCTTTCCCTTGTGCTATTATCCTATAATTTTTAAACCCTAATTTATAGGTTTTATGTTTTATAAAAACCTACATTCATGCAAATCACTTATGTAAGTGTTGAGAATGTTGTTGGTTTTGTAGAAGCTATGGGAGTTACCATTAATTTGGATGATTTATTACATTGTTCCAAGTAGGTAGAGGAGATATATAGACTTGGTGCATCATATATTTCTAGTTTTAGTTTAGTTTATTCCCTTTTCCACTACCAAAACACATATAATTAGTTGTAGATAGGTCTCTTTAGCATAATTTTAGGACTAAAACTGATTTTAAATTAGGTACATCTAGTTTATAAAGGTATTAAATCTTCTCCAAAGGTTCATTCCAAGGAGACAAGGTCCCACACATTGGGGATAATCCCATTTTTGTAATTAGATCAGTGGATTAAATGAATGTGTGCAAGATCAAAGTGAGAACACCTACACAACACACTCAATTACCTAGAGAAAGAAAACATGTTCCAATTATAACTAATCTAATGAAAACACAAAGAACTAAAGTTTGGGTTCCATTAACCCATACTCCTATTTTTTTTCATGACCATAGAGTCCTATTACATATACATAAGATACTATAGATTATATAGATCCAGATATGGAACATATGTATACTCCTTGGTAGTACCACCAATTTTTCATACAATATTTTGTGTTTAGAGTTACCTATGATCATCCCTTAGATAGGATCATAGGATATCCTTTTTCCTTTCAAATATTCCAAAAATAACAAAAAATTAAAAAAAAACAAAAATATTCAACATTCTTAGATTTTACTATCTCCTTAACATATATGTTATTTTATTTATGTTAGTATATAAAATATCATTTCATTCCTATATACACATATATTTCACACGTATTTGAGTGTGATATAGACATACACAAACACATGATATACACTCTCACAGATGTTGGACCTTTCCTCTAATCACATCATATAGTACATTAGGGGCATTTGCTTCTTTGATCATGATTGATATAGGTTATATATCCTTTATTATAATTTTTGAATTATCATATTTGAGATTATATTATTAATGCATGAGTATATCCATGCTCATGTCTTTCATGATGTACTTGATATATTATGCTACATAACATTTTTTTAAACACATATATGTAGGGAAAAATATAATATGTTTATGTTGGCTTCTTATGATTCATTTATTTTTCACTTTCTTGCTTGTATTCCATTACTTGATATTGTATTAATTGTGGAACATTTAAATATGTTCCTTGCCTATTGTACCCTTTGCCATTATATCTTATTTTGACATTTGAATATGTCATTCTCTGTTGATGGGCCATTTGAATATGTCATTCATTTTAATTGTGTGATGTTTTAACATGGCCCTTATATGAGTTATCCTTAGATGATTAATTTTGATTACATTGAGTTATCTTGTGTGTGTGTTTAATCACCCAAAAATGGTATTTGAGTGCTAAGAGTGCTACTTGAAACTACCTATTCCTAGCTTAGCCCTACACTTATCTTATGCCTATTATAACACTTATCCAACCTTCGTATGGGACACAAGCATCCCTAGTCAGTCTTAAAGTAGTCCTAGGCCCTCATTTCCTAATCTTATCCCTTTATGCCTAGTGCTATAACATCTAAAAACTAGTGCCATAATAAGGACACTAGCACCATGTGGTGTTAGTGTCCCCAGAATGGCACTAATGTACTTTGACCTAGCTTTTACCAAATAGATATATTTTCAAAATGAAAGCCTCCTAAGGTCAACATAGACATATTTTATCATCTACACAAGTACATGAACAATATATTACATGACTTTTGTCCATCTATCCACTATATGGAAATCACATATAAGATACAAATTCAAACACAAAATAATTTGAGCATAATTAAGGTTAATAATCTTTATTATTCCCTACTTGTGCAAACTACCATCTACAACAACCCTAAGCTCATATTTTATAGATTTATAGTCTCAAACACATTCAAGGCTCTCAGAGCCAATATAATAATAACATCACTTGCACTAGAATGTATGTGGGGATAACTACATTAGGATTAATACCTCCTTAGAGTACTGGTATGTAGGCAACTCTCTTCACAATGGGGTGTTGAGGAGTCCAGCCTACCTTATTAATGAACACACTTTCAACTCATTCCCTAATTATAAAGAGGATTAGGGTTTGAAAAATAAATCAATCATTACAGGAAAAATACAAGGTTTTAAAACTTGTGCGTGTAGGAATAGAACTCAGAGATATAAACACAAGTGTACCTAAAAGTTCAAAACAATCCCGCACATAGGACACTATTGCCAATATCAAGACACTACTGCCACTTTACCTATAATGACACAATTATATAATTATGGAACTATTATCTAGGAGGATTTATAACATAGGGATCTAATTTATGACACGTAAACTATATTCCATATCAGTTTCCATCATTAGATCATATGTATCAATTATTTTCTAGCTAAGTCTTTACTTGCACTAATTATTACTAATTTTAGAATATTAAAAGCTAGTCAATTCTATATTTATTTCATATTATTCCATTTATTTAGTCTACTCACACTTTTAATCAAACATAAGATTTACACTTTTTAAGTTCTAAAGGTTAAACATTTGGGGAACCTGAATTATTTTGAACATTTCTCAAAACCTAACCCTAGAAGCTCTTAGGGTTTGTATCCTTATTTTTCCTATTTTCATTAGATGATTTAAGTTTTTCATATTTCATATATTATATTTTAGTAGTTCTATTTCAATTTTTTGTTATATGCCATCTAAACAAGTTATCTCTCTTCCACTAAGAAGAAGTGCTAGGCTAGGTGGTAATCCTTTAGAGCATATTTAGATTCCTTCTATTCAAGATTAAACCATGGATAAGGGACTTATTGTAACTCTTGTTATTGATCCTTCACACCCTAATTATGTGGAATTCAATGATAATGCATCTAAATATGAAGAATATAATCAATAACAAGATGATATACAAATTGGAAATTATGACACCCTTCATCCACTTAACAATGACAACTTAACTATCAATAAAGATGATATTATATAGATATTTAGAGATATAATTCAATAAAGACCCCTTGATCATGCAAAAATTTTACATGACATAATGGAAATTGATAATAAATCAAATAATGGTCAATCTTGAACTCCCTTAGATAATACATTGTTACACTTGTAGTGGGGCAAACTTAGGTAGCATAACCAATAATTATAATTCAATAACCCTTAGTGATAGCTACACTTATTATGGATATTTCCTCTAATATAAATGTACAATACTTTATGCACAAGGTTAATACTATACAGGTTAAGGTGTTACATATTTAGAAGGGATCCACTCAGCCATCACATACTTTAGATTCTAATGTTCTATTACATCCACCTTTGGAACACCACATAATGACAACTCCCTTTCCATCCATATTTGTGGCAACTAACCTTACATTAAATGATGGTAAGGGTGACCTAGAACACTATCTTAGATCTTTTCATGCAACATGTTTGGAATACATATCTAATGATTGCATTCTCATAAAGTTGTTTTTCATGTAATTTAAATTATCATGCCTTACATTAGTTTTATGAGTTATCAAATCAATCTATCACAACATTCAATACTTTGGTAGACATTTCTTTAGCACTCTTCTCCATAAATATCAATGACAAGATCTCATATGCTCAAATTCCATAGTTGAAACAAAAGTAAAATAAACCTATTATAGAGTACATCTTATGATAAAAGACTATATTAGATAAATTTACTAGCCCCATGGTAGACAAATAACTTAAAGACATCTTCAAATAGAGTCTTTTACCAACATTACATGAAGTTTTTAAAATAAGTTTTTAGCATTCACAGATTTTTGCCACACATTAAAAGAAAGAGAGGCTAATATTATATCAATGGGAAAACTAAAATATACCAATGGATCAAAATCAATTGATAAGAGTTCAAGTAATCCTCCATACAAGGTAAAGGCCACTCACAAAAAGAGTGATAAAAAAACAATAGTTAAATTAGCTTTAAAGACATCTCCTCACTTGGGTTTATAATTTATTAAATACCAAATCTTCACCAACCTTACAGAATCACTAACATGGGTTTTACAACATCTCTTATAATGTAATGTCATGTCTCTCCCTCCCATCAAATAGGTTGATATGACATGACCTTTTACAAAGACCTATGATTATAATGCATTTTATGAGTATCACAGGGCACCAAAACATACAACAAATAGATGTATAAGCCTAAAACATAAGATACAATATTTGATTTAGGTTAACATTATTGACATGGGAATACCCACATAGGCACCAAAAGTACAAATAATAGAAGCTAAGGCATTAAAAATATTCTTAGATCCATTTCTAAGGCACATCACAAATGAGGTAGGGAACACTTCAAGTGTTCACTACACATATCAGGCACATCCACCACCAACTTCATATCATACTATTACAGAGGAGGTACACCCATTACAAAATATCATTGGTATATACCATACTAAAATTATAGCTAGGCCACTCATCACCTTCTTACACTAGAAGATTACTAATGATAATATAGATTTATATGCACTCTTTGTAAGAGCTACATAGATCATCATCCTATTTAGAGTGTTATGGTTGATAGTGGTTCAAGAATTAACATGTGTATTATGACACTTTTATAACATTTGGGGCATTTAGAGTAGGATATATTCCCCACATATATAGTTATCAGTGGTTTTAGTGGTCATGTTCAAAGCTCCATCAAGTAGATTATGCTTTTATTACAGGTTAGACTAGTACATGTGGCCACTTGGTTATTAGTAGTACCTCGTATAGGTGTGTTCAATATGTTATTGGGTATTCCATGGGTATAACAACTATGAGTTATCCCTTACATAGTGCACATATGCTTGAAATACATATATGTAAATCATGTGGTCAAAGTTGAGGGCCTTCTATATGAGTATGGTATACCTATTCCATAGCCAATTAAAACACAATTACTAGTGGACAATTACATATTAGTTACTATATATATCATAGTTATTAGTTACAACTCAAAGTATAGTTCTTATTGATACACCAAAGAATTCAATAGAGCTACCAGTGTAGGCAAGGTCTATTCCTACAATATTGAAATATACTTAAACTCTCCCATGGAAACCATTATTAGAGAGACCCATAAATTAGATATATTTCAAAAATTATAGAGGGCCTTAATCCACTCACTTCTCACTAGAATTAGTATTATTGGCTTCTTGGCGTTCTTAGTATAGGGCACATATGTCACCTACAAATTTTTATTCTAGATGGGTTTCTAAGACCCCTAAAATTCATAAGACACTACAATTAGTACCCAAAATTCATAAGACACTACAATTAGTACCAAAAATTCATAAAACCACTACATTGGTAGATATAGACACAAATACAGATACAAATCACTTAGTAAAATAGATTATGGCACCATAATTTCCATTTTACATATCACACATGATCACAGTTCCTTTATTTGATATAGGTCATAGTGATAATGAGTCTTCCATGAGAGTCATCGGTTATTATGGTTACTCCTTACTTTTACATACTTTCCCTTTCTCTTAATCCTTGTATATAGTTCATTTTCTTGTTGTTTGTACATAGCTTATATCCAAAAAATCCAAAAAATAGTATAACATGTTAAAAACATAAAAACATTCAAACAATTACTTAAAAAACACAAAATTATAGATTGTATGCATTACTATGTTTTCATTTCTTATATTTTATAGAAATTACATATGATATCTATCTTGGTATAGTAATTTTTATCATACATACATGATTCACTTGTTTTTATTGAGTGCTTTCATATTGCTTACCTGATTCAAGTCCACTACACCAATCTAGACTTGATATTATCTGCCCACTAGTTGTATATACACTAATACATGGATATTCACTTGACACATTGAAACACTTAGGGGAATCCTATAAATAGTTTTTATCACCATGTTCTATCCTTATATACTCCACATTATAATTTTATCATTGTTATATCTTGATATTGATCATTGCTACTCTTAGATTTTTTTTCTAACTATGACCTACTGTAGACTCAACATATGTATATCCTCACTCTTACATATAATTGTATTATATATTCATGTATACTTTCATTTATATTTTTCCTAGTTTAGACTTGATTTTATTTATATTCTTATTCTATTTGACATTGTTCTTTGGATCTATGCCAATTTTATTTATAGTATGTGTGCTTTAGAAAAAATCCCATGTCCTTGTGTGTACTTTCCTAATTGTGTATGATAACATTTGAACATGTCCTTATATGTGTTCTAATCCAACTTTATTATTGATTGCATATGTGGACATTTTAACATGTCCATGTATATCTCATTTTTATCAAATTTAGTGACATGCACCCATGTCCCTTATATTGTGGCCCCTTGGCCTACTTTGTGTGTCTATATTGTCCCCTTGGCCTGATTTGTGCACCTTATGTGTTTTATATGTATGCATCATGAACATGACACTTGTATTATCTTGTTACACATGCTATTTTTTTATTTCATTAGGGAGCTCATGCATCTCCCCTTCTTATTTGGGTGTCATGATGGACATCATGCCCCATCCCCCTAGGTAGTTACTAAATTTTAATTAGATTTGATATTAAATACATTTATTACATATAACTTGACACCTTTGTATAATTATAAACATGAACTACATATTACATTACATACTTATTCTCAAGTTCTCTTACATTCCAATGTTATGTATGCATATTATATTGGATTATCACACAGTTATCATATATGCTCTAGCTAATACACACTTTACAAAGATTTTTATTTTGAGGATACTTATTACATAGGTTCAAAAAATCCCATCAAAATAGGGGGAATTCATAGGGGGTTGTCATAGATATTATTCTCCTATATTACACTCATAGAACATTTTTCACCACATAGGATCAGTTATATAAAATTAGACACATATAAACACAATGGGAAAATAGAAACTTAGAAAGTAATATAGTGGCACAAAACTTAGACTTAAATGACATTAGCACCCTAATTGGGACACTAGTGCTACATGGATATAATTTCCAAGATATATCATTACTATATAATAGCCTCATTTTTAAAACAATCCAGATTGGCTAGAATAATACAGTAGGTATGATACAAGTTTTCACATATTCATTTACAAGTTTATTAGCTATACTCAATTTTACTTAGATTCATACTAGTTCAGATCAAATTCATATAAATTTGCTTATATTGGGGCATCATGTGTGACATGACCATTCCCTTATTCAATTTAGATACCTAGATATAGTTTATTATAACTGAACGCAGAATCCATATTCTTAGATATTAGATTTGGGGGCATGTGCATGACACATTATTTTTGTATGCTCAAATACACATCAGTTGATTATATGGATTAAAAAATTCCATGTCATTATCTATGTTGTATACACTCAACATCATATTTTAGGTTTTCACCAATTTTATACCTTACTCCATCTATAGTGGTTGGAATTCCCAAGTGGTCCAGAGTTACATAATGTACCTAGGTGGCTATAGAGCTACCATATATAGTTAGATATACCCAATTAGATAGTAATTTTAATAGTTTAGTTTTATATGTATCTACTACACATGGTTGGGAAATGATGGATCATATCCTACTTGAGTTGTTGAGCCACCCACATGAGAGGTTTGGAAACATTATCAGTCTAATCCAATCTATTCATAGGTCATGATACAATAAGTAGGGGTGGGTAATGATGGAGTCAAAATTGGATTGAGTTTTTAAGCTACCCACACATGAGGATTGATCAAGCCATTAGCTCAGCCTAAGTTATTCACTGATTGATCACTATAAATACACACACATAAGTTATCACCAGGTTCACGCATTGGTTCACATACTTAATGAGGTATATTTGTTTCTTTCCTCTTTCCCATCTCTATACTCAATTATAATCTATTTTACTTATTTACTCAAAATATTATTTTTATTTGATATATCTTAAGGACTGATTTATGCATGTTTCATTTTCAAGACATACATTAGAGCATGCTTCAATATGTAAACCCAACTTCACATACTCAGATCTAGCTTCACAGGCTTCACTTCTTAGGTAAATCTAGGTATTCTTCTTTTTCCTTTATCCCAACCTTTTCAATTTGATATATTTATAGAATAAAGGGGTGCAAATGTAATCACTCAAAAGTGGTATTTTAGTGCTAAGAGTGCTACTTGATACTACCTATTCATAGCTTATCCTTAGAATTATCATAGAGCCTATTATCACACTTATCTAGCCTCCATGTAGGCTATAAGATTCCCTAGTCTATCCAAAAGTAGTCCTTGATGCTCATTTCTTGAGCCTATCCCATTCTGTCTAGTGTTTTACTAAGTGGACACTAGTGCCATCATAAGGACACTAGCATCATGTGGTGCTGGTGTCCCCAAAATGGCATTAATGTAATTTGCCCTAGATTTTTCAAAGAAAACATCTTTTCAAAATGAAAGCCTCTTAAGGTTAGATTAGACATATTTTATCATCCACACAAATAACATAATGATATATGTATATAACTTTTAGCCCTTTATCCACTAGATACAAATTATATGCAAAATATATATTCAAACATGTAACAAGTTGAGCATAATTAAGGTTATCAATCCTTATTTTACCCTACTTCTACATACTACCATACATAATATCCCTAAGATTAGATTTTCTAGATTTCTAGTCTCATGCACATTCAAGGCACCTAGAGCCATTATCATACTAGAATTACTTACACTTGCATTAATACTTAGGTGGGGAGAACTACATCAGGATTGATCCCTCCTTAGAGTATTGGTATATAGGAAAATCTCTTCACAATGGGGTGTTGAGTATGCCCATCCTACCCTATTAATGAACACACTATTTAGCTCATGCCCTAGTTGTATGGAGGATTTTAGTTTGCATAATAAATCAATAATTATAGGTATAGTATAGGGTTTTATAACTCATGTGTGTAGGAACATAACCCAAAGATCTATACATATGTTTACCAATTTTTTTGAAAAGTACTACATAAAGGACACTACCACCAATATCAAGACACTACCACCATTTTATCAATAATGACACTACTGTCCAATTGTGGTGCTACTATCCAAGAGGATTTATGATATAAGGATCTAGTTTATGACACTCAAGACAACTTTTATCTCAGTTTTAGAACTCAAATCATCTATGTTAAGTGTTTTCTATCTAAGTTTTTATTTGTACTATTTACTGATACTTTTATAAAAGTTAAAGCTATTCAATTCTAAAAAAATTCAATGGACATATTTATTGCATATTATTTCCCTAATTTTGTCTACTCAACCTTTTAATCAAACATAATATTTACACGTTGTTAAGTCTTAAAAGGTTAAAATAGTGTGTTTGATTTCTTGCCAATCTTATACTATTAGTCTTTAGAGATTACCAAGATATGTATAATGCATTTTATAACTTAATGTGATCAAAAACTACAAGCTAAATTGATATATACTTTGAAATGATTCATACATAGATTATATAGCTAAATTATCCTTTTGAGGTAAGGTACCTACCAAATTATATATCCATTAAATCAAAATAGGGGCATATTAGTGGGGGTTATGCCATAGAAGCATGAACCCATTTTCATAGTTTCTAGATTACAGTGGGGGCATGTCAAAAAGGCCTAACCTCCACACTTATACATTTTCATAGTTTCCAAATTACAATGGGGACATGTCATAAGAACATCACTTACACATTTATACACTTACCCAATATTTCTAGATTTTAGTTGGGGGAATGTCATAAGAACATGACCTTCACACTTGCATAATCTATAGTTTAATTTTGTGATTAATATATACACTTGGGCCAGAGTATATTTACCCCTAAATTTAGATAAAGGTGTTATCTAAGGTTAAGGGGAATTCAATTACCTTTTGGATAAGGATGGTGAACTAAGTTAATGAGTAGGATAATTAATAAAAACTCAAATAAAAAATATTTTGAGGTTATACAACTAAAATTGCTAAAAATAGTAAAGTACAATTACTAATAAATATTACAATGAATAAGGAACAATTGATACTTAGTTTATTTACTATGCTCATGTAAGTTTGATCTATAATAAGATAAAATTAGACTGGAAGGTGATCTTAGACTATTAATTATATTCTAGGAATATTCTTTATATGACCTTAGATGCTTGAGTCAAATCTAGACTATTGCATCAATGTAGGTGTTTAACTATGATGTAGGTGTCATTTATGGAATACCAACTCAAGCATGATGTAATAAAATAGAGACATATTGGTTTTCTATCACCATTCTTATGATGCATTCATATCATGTGCACATGCTATATGTCTTTGTCATATTATAAAACCCTAGCTTACTCACAGTTGGAATGATTATGGGTAAAATGGGTTAGTGGGCTCATGGTGTCGAGCTATCCTAAAGACCCCTCTATTAATGTTCACTACCCACATAGCCAATACTATGAATAGGGACTTATAATTATGTAGTTTTGACCTATGTGTTGGTTTATGTGCGCACAAGGATAAAATGTATGATAAAGATAGACATGTAGTGACCTAGCTTGTAACTTGGAAAATATGTCTCATGCATTGCATATTGAATGCTTCAAACCTATGGATATACTAATATTATGAATAATATGTAAATAAGGATGAATAGGGTAGGTTTTCTCACTTGAATGTTTGATTTATTAGTTCTTAGTATTTCCTTGTGAGTTGTATGTGATTTATTAGTGAGGAACAAATGGGGGTTGATCTTGTATATATAAAAATCCATTTTGAAAACATATCACACTAAATAAATTAGGCCTAAATTTAAGATATGTTTTAGTTATAAAGTAGATTAATTTTGGGAACTCAACACCTTGTAGGAAAAGTGGACACTTGCTTCATGCAGGTGTCCATTTAGGAAATAGGTGTCTAGGAGATAGAAAATAGGTACAAGTCCAAAAATGGTAATGAAAGAGAATTATTAGGTTTAGATATTTTTCACAATATATAAGGCTTGGTCATCATAATCATAGCATTCAAATTAAGAGATAAAAAATTTAGGCATAAAGAGATAGGGTAGGTCTATAACTAAAAGGTATAACCATGATATATATTTACCAAGTGTACAAGACTAGAGTACTACATAAATCATATTTTAGTATCTACATTAACCCACCTTTAATCTAGTAATGAAATTGATATTTTATACTAAACAAATGCACACCCAAATGTGTATAACACACCTTATATTTATGTGAGCATAAATTGAGTGTTTTACTAGTGATTGACCTGAAACCAAGATGATGTTATTATATATAATAAGTTTATGAAATATGAAATTGAAATAATTTTAAATTATTAAAATTAGAAATATCAAGGTTAAGAGTATACCTATGTGTTGCTAAAACCATATTTACTTTTGGAAATTTTATTTAAAAGGATGTCTCATTATGAAGAATTAGATTTGAGATTAAGAAAATTCTAAACCTGAAAGTACACACACACACACACACACATAGAGAGGATACATGAACCCAAAATTGATGTAAAGGTGGGTTGTAACAAATCCATTGATATTGTTTCATATCAATTATGAGACCCTATTGGGGTATTTGTCATTAGTTTTAATTGACTAAATACTAGTTCCATGCCTAAAGTAAAGGAAGAAACCAATGATATATCATGCTAACATAACACATGAGTAGTGACCTCACATTCTCACTTGAGGAGTTTAACCTAGATAGGTTCCTATTGATTCTACCATGTGATGGTGGATAAACATAAATATATATACACTTAGGCACCTAGGTTACTTATATTGTCATTGGTACTACAAACATTATTTTTGAATTAACCATTTTATTCATATCACACATTCCATGTTATTCTAGTTAATACCATAAAGACCAATTAACAAATTATAATTCATAGATAAAAGTAGTGATTCATTAATTTCATTTTAAGAATATTACAAACATATTTCAATAATATTTCATCTAATATTATCTCTCTATCCCTCTACACATGCACCCTTTTATAAAAAAAGCTGAGGGGTATTTATACATAATCTTACCCCTCTCAAATTACACCATTAATACAATAGAGATGACTAAATAATGACTATTTAAAAAAAAGAAGTCATCATGGGCCATTAAAATAAATTCCTTTTGACTCAATCCTAACAAAACTTATATACTCTTTATATGCTAGATATTCATTTTCATGCTTCCACTTTCTCATCAACCAATGCTAGATTTGTGCTTGGTTAGTATCCTCTAAAGTTTTTATGAGTTAATTCATAATTGTATCTATTTTTTGTGACATATCCAAGTATTGAATTTTTTTTTGAGTCCTACATATTTTATTTATCCTTATTATTTGTATCCTTGTCTTTTATATCTTGTTATTCAACACTAAAGTCCTCCGTACCTTTATTCTATGCGTCTTCCACATCTCTCTCTTATGTGCCTTTCTATTCCAAGCCAAGGCCCTGTGCACTATTATTGCACCCTTCTTAATTTGTGATATAACTCTAAAAAAATTTAAAATATATAAATATAAAATTTGGGTCCCAACATCACCACTACTAAATTGATAATCCATCCTATATTATGTTTCAGTTCCCTTAGATAAAAAAACTTAGGACCCACTTACTACACTTTACATTTGAGATCCTCCCATTAGTTGAGGGAAATCTAAAGTTTATAAGTAATGATTTAAACCTCACATCATAGTCACTTCATCTCCTTAGGTTGATCTAAAAAATCATATGCTTAAGTTTTCAAATTTTCAAGTTGAGAAGTTGTAGCCTTGTGGGTATCCTTGAGTGACCCAAATTCCACCAAAACTTGCCCTCAAAGTGCTAAAATTTAGAATTAAGATCTTATAAATGGGTAATTATTTATTTTCCAATTCCTCTATGTCTTGGAATACCTTTGTACATTGGGATCTATCCTTGATATTTAATCCATACTCAGCCAATTATTGACATTGTTACTCCTCAAGTTGATGTCGTGTTTCCAAAATTTTATTTAATGATGCCAAGTTTATAAAACCCCAATAAATAATGGTAATAGTGACACCTGATTTGGTTAAAAATGTTCTACAAACATCTATGCCCTCTTTAAATTTCTCCAATTCTCACAACTTCTCTTATTGGGGATTCACCTAGTTTTTACATTTCTTGAGAAAAAGGTCCACTAGTGACTATAATTTATTGATGGATTTGTTAGTTAGAGGAATACCATTAGGAAGTGATGAATAAATCTTCAAAATCATTTGAAAAAGGCCTAGTTTCATTAGTTAAGATGTCTTGGTTGCACCATGTTATCATTTGAAAACCTAGAGTTCTTCTTAAAGATTGTGCCTCTTCTCATTCTCTTCTCTATACATCTGAACAACCTTTCTATGTTTGTGGTGAATCTTAAAAACATCATTTCTATGGATAATGTTTTTCCTAGTAACTTATATGGAAAAATTTATTAGGGTCATGTTTACTTGAGCTACATAACATTTAAAGGGATCCACCCAAAGTACATTTGGAATATTTCCCCCCACCAAAGTACATTTGGAATATTTCCCCCCTTTAGGATTAAATTTGTACTAGCATTAAGGAGCTCAAAATGACATTGATCATTATATATATATCCATAGTAAAATATAAATTTCATTTATTTTATTAAATGGATTAATTTTCATAGAAGTAATCCTACATATACAATTGCTCATATGGTATATCTTTCTTGAATATGGCATGAGTGGGAAGGTCCTCCTTACCCTCATTTATTAGCTGTAACTATTTTGCCTCTTTCATAGGTTCCTTCCCATTTTGAGGTTCATGCTCTAGATCTATAATTTTAAGGCTCTTTTTCCATTACTCATTGGTGTCGGTACCGAGGTCATCTCCACTAAGGGATGCCCCTTTTCCTATCTCTTCCTCAAAAGTTTTTTGAGTCACAATGTCCATTTGTGTATCCTTAGTATCATTATGTTATTTTTTAGGCTCAAGAGTGGGTTATTATTATGTTGTGCTTCTGGAGAAGTTTCAACTAGTTTAGGGATCACCACTTTGGGTACCAAAAGCTCTAGACTTGATTGGATAGTTGGTTGTGAGGCATTTTGTTATCAATTTTTTAATCTATAAGTAAGACCTAAGATTTTTTTGGTGATGAGAATTATATTTATTATTTAGGTTCAAAATTAGGCTATCATTCCTATGCCTTAATAGAATTAGTGGCATGAGGTCTTGGCCTTTTCAACCTTTTCTGTGCCCTTCCCTATACATGTGTTTCTATTTGAGGGGGGAGGGGTTATTTATATACCTTATAGCTTCCAAAAATTTTATTCTAGGGCTTGAGCATATAGTACACCAAAAAATATTTTTCCTTACATAATTATTTTGAAAGAATTAATATCATTTTTATATGATTTATGATTCGATGTGTATGCTTCCCTTCCTAGATAGACATATATATTATGAAGAGTTTAAACCTAGAAATCAATCTTATTAGCATCAATATTCACCAGGTACACATCCATAATGTGAATCTCTTAGGTGAGATATACATATTGTTTAAGAGTTTTCAATGATGCCATGGAGGTGTCTAGGTGAGTGGATTGAGTGTCTTGATACTCTAAGTATCAATGACAAATTGTACAGTGTGCTTGTCCTAGTATGCTTGAAGTTGGCTTGGTTGATCTTTAGTTTTGGTATGATTAGGGATGTTTAGGGATGAGTATGGTGATTGGAGGATGTGAAAAATGTCCTATAAGAGGTATTATATGATTTGAATTATTGTTTGCAAGATTGAATTTTAATTTGGTAGTTCATAGTTTTCATCTAGAAATTTTGGGTCTAGTGATAGAAAAATATGAGTAGTTAGTTTGCTAACATCATAAATACCATGTGTGGATGAGTCAGAGGGAGTTGGTCATATGGGTATGATAAAATTAATCCCAAGTTGATATGGTCTAATTTTAGGGTCATGTGGTTGAGTGTAGAAAAATATATAACTATGCAAAGTTGGCTTCCCAAGTAGTTTATAATGTTTTCCCATACTGTCATTACACGTCATACAAATATGAATGAACTAAAAAGTTTATGCATTTATTTTAGGTATGTAGAAAGTCAATTTTGGTCAAAGGATTATGTGGAGATGTTTTATATAGTGCCAACAAGATACCCTAATTTTTTTAAGTCTTTTAGTGTTTTTGACCTCAAGTTATAAAGCTTCAAAGTTGCTCTAGAAAACTATGATGGGTTAGAGACCATCAAGTTTAACCATGTCAAAGATTGAGGTTATTAGTCTAGAAGATCTAATAGTGAGTACTTAATCATATATATTTAGATAAATAGTGCATATTAAGTAAACATTTCAAGGGTTTCATGCATATGTGACATGTGTCACAAGCTCACTAGTTTGATAAAAGATCAACAGTGAGCAGTGGTTTGCACTGATGAAGATCAATAGTGCAAGACAAGTCAAAGAGTCAATAATTCACGTGATATTTCCAAGTGGCATAAGTACAAGGGACTAATATCAAAGTGTTAAAAAGTCATTTGAGGATTCTAAGTGTCATAATCATGGAGGTTTTGATCAAGATCTAATGGTGAGTGTTATAAGATAAAGACCTAGCTGATCTGTATAGATCAATGGAACACATTTGTCCATAGTTTCTAAGAAGCACAACATGAGGATAAGGTGATTGATGTTTAATAGTAAATAAAATGTAAAGACTAAGATAATTATAATAAGATAAATGGTGTATATTTGATAAAAATATGTGAGGGCATGAGATGTTGGCAAAGCATTCAAAGTTTAACAGTTGCTTAGTGACCATTGGAATTCAAATATTCAAATTTACAAGGGAAGACCAGTCTATAGTTTTTGTGCTATAAATTTTGATCCAAGATGAATTTATTGATGTATTAAAAATACAATTTGTAGAGGAATCCAAGAAAAATCCATACAAATTGGTTAAAAGGTTTGAATATCCATATAGTTTTAGATATTAAACTCTAAAGTTGACTATGTGTTTGAACATGGCTTGTAAGAGACATGAGAAGAATATTTGGGTTTTTTTATTGGTATTTGGATGTTTTAAGGGGAATAATATATTATAGAGTGTTTTAGACTCCATGAGGATCATCTGTATGGATTTTGGAGGTTTGACCAATCCATATTTATTATTAAAAAAATGCTTTGAGTCTATCTATTTTTTCATTCATGGTGTTCTTATATACAAGGCTAATGTTTGAGTTTATTAAGCATACATAGATGTGTGTAATGATGAATGTGATAATTTTAAGATGTCTAAGGGGTCATTTGAAGTGGACATATGAATTTTTAAGTGGTATTATGTTTCTAATTTTCTCAATGGAGTGATAAATGGGGGAATAGGTCTTCATGAGACCTATAAGGGCTACAAAGGCCAAATTGAAAGGCGAATATGCTTAAGTGTGACCCACAGTTGATATAGATGACCTATGAGAATAATGTTGAGCTATGCAATGTATTAAGGGTTAAGGCAAGTTAAAATTCCAACCAAAAATATAATAATTATGAATAATCTATAAAAGGTGAGACCAAACGTGATGGTTTCTAGGCTTATTGAATATATCTGAGAGAAGAGGTGTGTGTGAGAGTTGTGGAGAAAAGTAAAGGTTGTGTGTGTCTAATGGATGGGTTGTAGATTAGAGTAGGTTGATGACTATGTGTATGACCTATAGGTCATATTTAATATGCCAAGAATAGTGCACTTATATGTTTGAAGATTGAGTTTGCATGAAGGATAAATGATGTATGTGTCATCCTAGTGGTTGATTTGAGAAGTAAATTAGAGTGTCAACTATGTAGTGTGTAGAGTTGAAGAGAGATGATATACATAGTATCTCCATCAGATTGGTAGGTAATTAATGACCAAGTGATGTTATTTTCATAGGTTTTGGGAGGGTGCTCAACATCTAAGTTAGAAGGACTTGAACAAGTTGTTAGAAGGACTTGATCGTCTTAGGGGAAGGTGACCAACAGGTGGTCAGAATGACTTGATAATCCTAGGGGTAGGTTCTCTTGGTGAAATAAGTGTTTCACTAAATTTTGGTCAAAAATACTTGACTAGTCTCAAGTTTGTGATCATCTTATAAGATAAGTAGTCTATGTGTTTATAGGCTTGAGCATGGGTTTTATTCCCCAAGAGGGTTTCCCACATAGATATTGTGTTTTGTGTATGATCTTGTATTATCTATTATTCATTATTATGAATTAATTATATATTTTATGAATTCTTATGGTAATTGAATAAGATTTTTAAGGATTGGAATTAATGTTGAAATATCTTACATAATCGATTCACCCCCACTCTTAGTGATTGTACCTCAAATAATTGCTATTAGAGTAGGTCCTTTAGTAAAGGCTTGACATCTTGAAGGAGATCTAAGGTATAATATGGGTAGCCATAAAATGTAATGAGGTT
The DNA here is from genome assembly GCA_037957365.1 of Torreya grandis. NCBI lineage: Eukaryota > Viridiplantae > Streptophyta > Pinopsida > Cupressales > Taxaceae > Torreya > Torreya grandis. Next base: position 1,161,806 of record JARHVA010001115.1, on the reverse strand, counting down.
TTTCTAATAATAAATCACCAATGTTTAATGGATCCAATTATGCTTTTTAGAGTGCAAGGATGAGGTCCTGTATCATGTCCCTAGGGATTAACACTTGGAAATTTGTTGTGGATGGTTATTTTGCACCTACTATTCCTCCATCTAGTGTTGTAGATAAGAATTTGTTTGAGAATAATTCTAAGGAAATGAATGATATCACTTGTGGTCTTTCAAAGAATGAATACACCTAGGTAACTCATTATATATCTACTAATTAAATATGGGATAAATGGAAAAATATTTATTAAGGAGATTCAAAGGTTAAGTTGGAAAAGGTGTAGACTCACCAAAGATAATTTGAGTCTTAGGATGAAAGAAGAATATTTTGTGGTATCCTTTCTATAGAGAGTTGATGAGATTGTAAACATCATTAGAGGTCTTAGAGAGAAGCTTAAAGAAGCTACTATAGTTTAAAAGGTATTAAAGTCTCTCTTTGTCTCTCTAAAGTTTGATTCTAAAGTATCTACTATATAATAAAGTCATGCTCTTACTAAGTTTAATATGGATAAATTACATCACATTCTTACTGCCTATGAGATGAGAGTTAATGTTGATAAACCACAAAATAAAGAATCAAAATTAAATATAGAAATGAATCCAAAGAAGATGTTCCAAGATAAGAAACTCAAGGAGTATGACAAATCTGATATTCATGAAGATGCGATTTAACTTTTTTGGGAATAACAGATTTTTATTCCTATTTTAGTTAAGGGTCTAGATTAATAAATTAGTATAGAATATAGCAATAAATATACTCCTAATTTATGTAATTATTTGTCTTTTTCACCTTTCTAAAAATAATAATAAATACAAAGAAATATAACTTAGCTAGAAAATAGACTGAGATAGCTGATACATAGGTTGAAAATGGTATGCAGGGCTGGGAAGGTATCATAAACCTAATTCTATATTTAATTTAGTAAAAGGACAAGAATGTTAAAAAGTGGATGCTTTGGTGTCTAGTGTAGTTTTCCATTCTTGCCGTTATTATCCAAACTAATCATAAAGAATTGAAACTTTTTGGGTAGTTGTGTTTTGATTATGTGAGCATGCATATGAAAAATTTAGCATTAGTTATTGATGGAATTTATTATGGATATGATTATATCTTCAAACCCTAACTCTCCATCATTTTTGATAGAAAAATATTTGAGTCACTTAAGAAAAAGGTGGGTTAGTATGTAAGATGTACTAAACATGCAATCCACACCCATTGTGTGGGAACACTACCTACATACCAATACTCTAAATAGGGATCAAGCCATATGTAGTTCTCCCAATTGGTGTGATTTGTGCTATAGTGTGGTGTGGATGCAAATTCCAAATTGATATTATTTGAGGTGGCTAGGGACTGGTATGAGGATTTGAGTATGTTTGTAGCTATGTTAGGTGATTGTGTGCAAAGAATAGGGAAGTTTTCCATAGTTATTTGTTTATATTATTGCTTGATTTATAATTTTAGTCACCTCATTTATAAATAAGCTTTGATTGGAATTTTATAGGGAAAAATTGGTCATGGTTCAAATGTATTCATACTAAGTTGACCTACTTAAGCATAGGGACCAAATGAAAATGACCATTGGGGCTCAAAGTGAAAATGGATAGGACCACTAAAAATATGACACTTGTCTATTGGATGTTATAGTAAAAATGGGGTGCTCTTATCTTACAATCTTGATACCTAGCAGAAATGTTTGACATAGGGAATACTACTTGGCTGAGGTGGAATGATCATTCTGAAGGCTTTAAATGTCTAGTAATGAATAAAAAGGTGTCTAAAAAGGTTTCAAGAGGATGCAAAAAGGACCCATGGATGGGGTGTTAGAAGCCACACTCAAACTACCAATTTGGACATTTTATATGACTACATTTTCCCCTTTTATTCTAGTGATGTAGCAAAGTAAAATACTAGGACAAAGGAAAAGTAGAAAGTGTGCCTGAACTTACCTATAAGGGTGAATCCCATGAAGATATGTGATGTTGAGTGTGTATAGAGTGATTAAAATGTGAAGCATAAATATGCAAGAGAAAATAAGGAGTAGATCAGTTCTTACTAGACACACTATTTCTAAAATAAGAATATACAAAGGATAGGTAAAAGAGAGAGGAAGAGAAAAGAATGAATACACCACACTAGGTATGTGAACCAATACAAAACCTATTGTGATGTGTTGTACCAAGAGTAATATCATAAATGGAGATGAGTGCTCAATTCCTTGAGGATGGCTCAAGAATATAAATTCTAACCCTTTAGCTACATCATCAACCACTATATAGTGAATTTATGTGATCATACATGTGTTAGTCTATGTTTGGACTATGCATCTAATCCCTCTTAGTAGATGGCTCAAGAATACAAAGGCTAACTAATCCTTTAGATCTATATTTTCTAACTAAGTGTGAAATATGAACTAATACTGGTATGAATGTGTGTCATATGAAATGGATCATGAATCCCATGAATGATTTATAATCTAATAATTTGGCATGGATAGCTAAATGTGTATTGAGAACTAGGCTAATCTTAGCCACTTTAAAAGGTAGAGATTAGGATTATATGAAATCAACTCCAAAAATGAGAACTAGGCTTATATGAAAGCCACTTTAAAATGATGCCAACCATCTATAAATAGAATAAGGCACAGAACCACTGAGAACAACTAGGTAATACAATGAACTAGAAAGAAAAGAAGGCAAATGTGTCATGCACATTGCCCCTAATCACTAGTGTCTATAACATGGATTTTGATCTAGAGGTTGTACCAATTATCCAATCTAAAAATGGAAGTTAGATCCATCATGCCATGCATGATGCCCCCTATATCTAGATAATCTACATAAAATTATACTAAAACTTCCCAATCTAAAATAAACTATAGCTGAAAAAATTGTAATTGACCTTACCTTTCTATCTGTTTCTAAAAATTCTAGGTTTTTAGCTATTTGGATAAGAGTGCTAAAAAGTGGACACTTTGGTGTTTGATGCTGTAGTCCAAATAAGGTTCTCTTGTCCTTTACTATTTATAATAACTATTATATGTTTATCACTATTTTTTTAGTTTGTCCTACATGTTTTAAATTTTTATTATTGTTCTAAGTGTTTTTAAAAGCTAATTTTTGACTAGTAGAGGGATCTAATCTCTATGAAAAAACCCCTATTTATTTCCCCCTCTTTTGAGGGTAGGAATGAAGAACCTACAATGACTTATCTCAAAATAAAGAGCCCTAAAAGTGTGTTATGCTACAAAATTCATGATTTAGCAATCATGATCAAAAAGATGTCTTAAGATATAACATAGTTTGTGTTGGAGATTATTAGATCAATAGGGGTATTCCTAGATAGATGTAATAATGTAATATCATGTGTAATATACTGAACTAAAACTATAAATCTTATTATTTTTCAAGGAGGGATGGATCATGATGTCCATCATGGCATCCAAGAAGGTAAGATAATGCATGATGTGGATCATGGCTTGCAAACAAGCATGCAAGGCAAGAAGCAAAAAGTATACAAAAGAGGCCAAGGGTCCAAGCAAACAAGGGACATAGGCACATGTCACTCAAACTAGAAAAACAAGCATATAAGGCATGTTCAAATGCCCACATACATAGATAATTACAAACAAAAAAAAATTGGTGTGAAGGCCACAAGTACATACAAGAGTACAAGAAAATTATATTGGCAAATGTCATAAGACAAACACAAGTAAAAAAATAGGAACTAAGAAATTCAATCACATATATATACTCAAAGCAATAAAGGAAGACATGTAAATGCTAAAAATATTATGGCATCTAACTAATCAAAGAAAGAAGTGAAAGTATGCAAAAAATGTAGTAAAAGACTAGGTGAAATGATAAGAAATACACAAGTGTTATATACTAGTGAGTGTCGATAAAATAATCTATTTAAGCTAGTAAGTAATGTACATCAACATGATAACTAGAGTGTGTGGTGTAGGAATGACATAACCTAGATGGTATAGTCATGTAGAAGATGCCCTCAGTGGGTAGATATGTCAATGTATGTCTCAAATGTAAAATTAGGATGCCCACTCAATAGGTAGAGTGAAGAAATCAAGGATATAGGTGTTACTACACACACTCAAATAAAATTGAGTGAAGAATGGTAATGTAGATAAATCGACAAACAATAACATATAATAGTAAAATGTAAGTCTAGCATGGTAGTATAAATGTAAAGCATGGATAATGCATAAATTGAAAAGTTTTTGGTGTTTTGAGTTATTTAAATGTTTTTTTATTTTGACATGTTATATTGCTTTTGGTATTTTGAAATAAGATATATACAAGTAACCATAAGTAAACTATGTACAAGTAAGCTGAGAAATTATTTACAATAAAAACTAAGAAGAAATGATATTAACCAATGAGTCTCATAAGAGACTCCCTATCATGGTGTCCTATATTAAGGAGAGGGATCATGCATGATCTTAAATCATGATGGAAGGGTTGAGATAGTGACTCTAAAATTTGTGTATGCTATAAGTAATCTAAAACATCTATAGTGGAAACCAACTATGGGGTCCTTCTATAACTTTGATAAGTGGATGCAACTATGGGGCTCTTAAGGACCCATGTGGTAGTAGAAACAACTCTCTAATAATGTGATCTATGTGTAGATAAATGAGACCTCAATGATACTATCCTGGGTGTGAATATTGTAGCTAAAAATTATCTAGAGTCCTAAAACTATCACTGATGTAGTTGTCACTCTAAGAGAGGCTTCCATAGAAGTGTATGAACTCTCTATGATGGTGAGGGAGGCATCAACTATTTCTGAATCTTGACTAGACGAAGAACTATAATTGGTAAAGTTGAAGCTAATGACTATAGAGTAGGAGATGGATATAAAGTGGGGATTGGTAACTCATACAAAACTTCACCAACTATAAAAACTTGATTAACATGAATGTATTTCATGCATCTATGAAATGTAGAAGGTATTGCACGAATTCTATAGATACATAGTTGACCAAGAAATATGTTGAATACTCCTTCACTAGGAATAATAGTAAATGGTATGGCTACATGTGCTCGACCTACTTATAGAGGAAGTACAATCTCACCCAATGAAATATTTATTTTTCCATTGAATCCACTAATAACTATGTCCATTAAGGTGATATCCTACTTTAAAAATCCCAAATGCTAAATTAGTGTCATAGTGCACATGTTCACACTATATAAATTATCTAAAGAACATTATGAATGGGATGCTGATCAATGTAAGATATAATAAAGAGTGCATAGTAATTCAAATCATCCTTAACTATCTCCTACTCTGAGAAGGAGATCAAAGGTCTAGCTGAAAGTCTAGAATTATACATACCAATCATGTTGCTCAAAAGATGTGATTCAGTTGAAGGTGTCTAGTATGTAGCTGGTGGAGGGTGTGCATGATATGCATGGTGAACACTTGATGTGCCCCCTATCTCCTATTTATAATGTCATGGGAAAGGATCTAATAGAAATTTTAGAGCCTTGTCTTGTGTTTGCTTTGCCTAAGGATTCTCAACTAGAGTGCCAAGTTCAATAAGGTTACCATCTATCAAGTCTTGTATCTTGTATGCATCTATTAGTTATGTGGCCTAGTTCCATGTGAAAATAATAGAATGCATCTTGGTCATATCCATGTGGAAGAGGATTTGTCATATCAAATTCCTTAATAGGAGGGAGAGATAGGACATTGCATTCCAATAGCTACTATAAGACCTTGGATGGAGATAATGGTAGATTGGTAAAGGCTTTTTGAGGAGGTGCTGATAAAACCCCTCACTGAGGGGGATCTAAAGCCATTTTAACTTTAGATTGGTTTTTACTTTTGCTATAATTAACCTTGAATTTGTATGGGACTTTACTGTTACTCTTGTTTGTTGTTTTTGATATGTTTGTGTACTTGAGTTTACCCATTGAAAGTAATTTGACTTTGTTTTCCTTTATTTTATAGCATAACTCAATGAAGGAAGAAAACTTTTTGAACATTATTGGCTTATGCAAAACTGGAAAAAGATTCTATTTAAAGAGATCTTGTCATTCTTGATCGACCATGGGGCGAGTCATTTTATCCAAGATAGTCTTATATCTAAGAACATAATCTATGAGATGCTCATTTTACCTTTGTTTTTATTGTGAAACTTGGGCATAAAAACCTTATCACATATGTTAATGCTACAATAAGCTAGGAATATGTCATCTAAAGGATTGAATATTTTGAATAACTAATTTAGTCGACTATAGAGCATAATCCTTTAAAATCCATGGAAATAGATTGGTTAGTATTATGTTATAGTATGATGCTGATGCAAATTCTAAATTGATAGTATTTGAGGTGGCTAGGGATTAGTATGAGGATTTGAGTATGTCTGCAGCTATGTTGGGTAATTTTGTGCAAATAATAGGGAAGTTTTCCTTAGTGATTTATTTGTATTCATGTTTACTTTGTAAGTTTGGTCACCTCCTTTGTAAAATATCTCTAAGTGGGATTTTATAGAGAATAATTGGTCATGGGTTAAATGTATTCATGTTAGGCTGACCTAATTAAGGATAGAGACCAGATGAAAATGACCATTTGGGATCAAAGTGAAAATGGATAGGACCACCAAAAACATGACACTTCTCTATTGGGTGCTATATTCTAAATGGGGTGCTCTTATCCTATAGGTTGGGCATGGGGAATACCACTTAGCTGAGGTGGAATGATTGTTTTAAAGGCTCCAAATGACTAGTAATGAGAAAAAATGTGTAGAGAAGGGTTGTAAGAGCATGAAAAATGGTATATGGATGGGGTGTCATAAGCCACACTCAAAATACAAATTTGAAAATTTTATATGACTACAATATGGACTAATTGCTTTATTTACAAAGAAATTGAAAATAGGGTCAGGCAAGCACAAGGGTAAACTACCCTTCAAATGTTTCAATTATGGATAAGTAAGACATTTTGTTAATAATTCCCTCATAAGCATAATAATATTGATGATAAAGAGCATGGTCAAGGTCATGATGATGGAAAGAGATCATTTAGGTCTAATAAAATCAAGAAGGGATTCAGAAGGTTTGACAACAAGAAGTACTTCAAGGACACAAAGAGTCTCTACACCAAAGAATATTGCAACTCATTAGATGAGAATGAAGATAATGACTCAAAATATGATCATGAAGATGATGGTCCTGTTGAAGATGAAGACCTCTTCATGGCTGAGGAAGGAAGTTATTCATATAAAAAGGAGTCTAGTTGGAGTGATTTAGATGATGATAAAGAATAAGTACACTATGAGACCAAATTGATAAATGCTCTTGAAAAATTGAAGATTGAGAAGAAGATTAACAATAATATGCCATCTAAAATCAAGGAATATTAAGAGAAATTTAGTATATTTGAGGAAAGAATGAATGAAGACACCAAGGAGCATGAAGATATAGTCAAGCATCTTAGTTGTCAATTTGAAATCATATCTACAAGCCTTAAAGATAAAGAATATGAATGCTCAAGGTATGTAATTGAAAATGAGTCATTTAAATATGAATTAGAAAAGACTTATAGTAAGTTTTAATCATTTATGAGATTTGAAAATATATCAAGTGATCTAGATAATATTCAGAGTGGTCAAAAACTTGAAAGTGATAGAAATAGTCTTGGATATAAAGATGAACCAAAAAATGCAATTCAAGATAAGATGAAGACTAATGTAAATCAAAACTTGAGGGTCAATAATCAATCAAGGAATGAATATGTTGGTAGAGTAAAGACAAATCATATTAGACAACCAAATGCAATGAGGTATGTAAGTTTCAATGGTTACTATTACACAAGTAATCAGTTTGGGCATAGAGATAGATAATGTAATAGATCTATTAGAAATGAGTTTGCATGGAACTATGATGGGGGTTATCAATAAAAAGTGAGTCTTATTTAAAAGGATTAATTTGTTTCAATTATCAAAAGAATGGACATATTACAAGATTTTGTTTTAATTAGGAAAGGCAGGATAAGCTTCTTATAAAAGGTATAGTTTGCTTCAATTGTCAATAGAGAGGTCACATTATTAGATTATGTAAGCAAAGGCTTACAAGATATAATAGGTTTAATCAAGCTCATAGAGTGCAAGAAAGAAGGAAAGTTAACTCATAGAAACCAAATTTGGTAATTTTGAGTCATGATGAGTCTATAGGTACAAGTAATATTTTTATTATGGTGGATAATTCTATAGAAGTTGTAAGTGCCAAGAGCTCTCATTGTGTACTCATGTTGTGAATGAAGAGACCAAGCTCAAAGAGAAGACCAAGGTTTTGGCTAAGGCTAGTTCTGAGGTGTGTTTGGATGTTGATGAGTAACCTACTATGTGTGAGCAAGTTTCAAGCTTTGTTTTTGTGTTATCAAGGTTTGAAGCTGATGTTCTATAAAACAAAGAAACTACTTCAATGATCAAGGTATTCCAAGACTCCACAATTTCTCTAAATTTTGTATATCCTATCATAGAAGAGAAAGTGAGTGATGTATAAAAAGAACAAGTTGTCAAAGTTAAGACTAAGGAAAATAAGAGAAAGAATTCTTATATTTAGAAAAGGATTCCAGTGGTTATTGAGGAGATGTGGCCACTCCTGACTTCACTTTATTTTAAAAGCATTGTGGTGTAGAGGATGTCTCTGTCTAAGTTTCTTAAGAGACTCCTTTTAGTGTAGAAGTAAGTGTTGATATGGTGTTCTTAAAAAAGGTCCTATAAGGCAATAAATGAGTATTTCCAAGTGGATTTGGTGTGTCAAGATGGGAGAAGTTATTTGATGAAGTTAGAGTGATGTCATTAGGTGTTTTTGTTGTGTATGTAATATCTATAGGATCAGAATGGGTGTTTTTTTATAGGTGGAATAATGAGGTTTATTAAATGCCAATAAGAGTTTGGTGCTCAAAAGGATCAAATCCATGGCATAGGAAGTAAAGGTTCCCAAAGTGTAAAGGCTTAAATATTGGTCCAAAAGTGTGTAATGGTTATCTCCATGTGTGCAAGAAGTTTCAAAGGTGGTAATTTAATATAATGAGGTTGAATGGGCCGAATGGGTTGTAAAATCAAGATTCATAGAGATTTGAAGGTTTGTGGTTTTCATATTATTCTTTATTTTGTCAAGATGGAGGCCTAATTGGCTAGTAGGTTTGTGAAGGAAGTATGTTTCAAAGGATGAAATAGGTGATGTAAATTTGTGTGATTAAGGGGGAATATGAGAGTGCTCTAGATATGATTTTTTAGGTCTTGAAGAAGTGTCTACTAAAAATTGTGGGCTCTGCAAGTTATAGGTAGGGCTACAAGGAGTGTAAATAGTCCTAGTGTGATTAAGAGAGCATTTTGATCAATTTATCAAAAAGATAATGATATGAGTGTTTTAATGTAATTTATTACGTTGTTTTAGAGCATGTTTCTTATTTTTTGAGCGGCATGAAGTTTTTCTAGTGGTCCTTGAGGTGGCTTGAGAGAGAAGGCTAGTAAGCCTATGTTGTGGTTCTTCATGATATATGGAGATCTAAAGATTCTCAAGAGGTGAAATATATCATAGATATTAAGGGGGTCCCTCTCGTATGTTTCTTTGTGAGTTATATTAGATTTCAATGTCCTTTTATGTTCTTAATTCATTGGTTGTAGTGCTTGGTTGAAGAGAGTGTTGGCATGTAAAAAGAGGAAGTTATCAAGGCAAAGAAGAGGTAGGATCAAGGTAAGGGGGAGTTTGTATCATCTTTATAGGATGGTCCTCTCTTTTTTTTTGTCTTTTTATGTCCTCAATATTAGTTTGTGATCACTTTGTGATTGTGTCAAAGGGGGAGAAGGTTTCTATTGTGAGAGTGCTTGGAAAAAGAGAAGAAAGGTGAGATATATAATGGGTGTTGACATCAATGACAAAGGGGGATATTTTTGGAGATTTTTTAGTGATGTCATGGAGGTTTCTATGTGAGTGGATGAAATGTCTTGATATTCTATGTATTACTGACAAAGTGTGCAACGTGCTTGTCCTAGTATGCTTGAAGTTGGCTTAGTTAATCTTTAATTTTGACATGATTAGGGATGTTTAGGATGAGTATGGTGATTTTAGGCTATGAAATAGGTCACATAATATGTATTATATGATTTTAATTCTTTTTTTCATGAGTTTATTTTATCTGGTATTTCATAGTTTTCATATAAACATTTTGGGTCTAGTGATAGAAAAATCTGAGTAGACAATTTGATGACATCCTCATTACCATGTGTGGATGAGTCAAAGGGAATTAGTAATATGGGTATGATCAAATTAGTCCCAAATTTATATTTTATAATTTTTAGGTCATGTTATTAAGTGGAGAAAAATATATAACTATGAAAAGTTGGTTTTCCAGGTAGTTTGCAATGTTTTCCTAGATGATCACTCCACATCATGTAGATATGAATAAACCAAAAAGTTTGAGCATTTATTTTAGGTACATAAAAATTAAATATTGGTAAAATTATTACATGGATAGGTTTTATATATTTCTAAGAATCAACCCTAAAAATTTGGAGTCTTGAAGTGTTATCTAGCTCAAGTTATAAAGCTTCAAATTGTGATGGGTTGAAGATCATCAAGTTTAACCACATAAAAGACTAAGGTCATTGGTATATAAGATATAATTATGAGTCATTAATCATAAATATTGATATAAATTATGAATATGAAGTAAAAATTTAAAAGTTTTCATGTGTAGGTGATAAATGTCACAAGCTTGCTAGTCTGATAGAAGATCAACAATGAGCAATGATTCATACTAATAAAGATCAATGGTGTGGGACAAGTTAAAGAGTCAATAATTAATGTGAGATTAAAAAGTGAAAAAATCATAATGGATTGATAAAAAAGTGTTTATAATTCATATGAGGTTTCCAAGTTTCATAATCATAAGAGTTTTGATCAAGATCTAATGGTGACCACTACAAGATAAAAACCTAGCTAATCCATAGAGATGGATGGAATGCATTTTTCCACAGTTTCCAAGAAGCACAAGATGAGGTTAAGGTGATTTATGTTTAATAATATATAAAAGTTAAATATTTATATACTTATAATAATATTTATGGTGTGTATTTAATCAAAATATGTGAGGGCATGCTATGTTGGCAAAGTGTTCAAAGTTTAACAATTGCTTGGTGATCATTGGAATTCAAATATTTAAATTTGTGAAGGAGACCAATCTATAGTTTTTTTACTATAAATTTTGATCTAAGATAAATTTTTTGATTTATTAAAAATTAAATTTGTATAGGACTCCAAGTCACTTTTTTCAAATTTGGTTAGAAGGTTTGACTATCCATATAGTTACAGATATGAAGCTCCAAAGTTGACTATGTTTGACCATGGTCTTTAAGTGACCCAAGAAGGATATTTGAGTTGTTCTATTGGTATTTGAATGTTTTAATGGATTTGAGATATTGGAGAGTATTTTAGACTCTATAGGGATCATCTGTATGGATTTTTGAGGTTTGACCAATCTATATTCTATATGAACAAATGCTTAGAAGCTGATTATTTATTCATTCATGGAGTTCTTGTGTACAAGGCTAATGTTTGAGTTGATTAAGAATACATAGAGGTGTGTAATCATGAATATGATAATTTAATATTTATAATGAGTAATTTGGAGTGGATCTATTCATTTAAAAGTGGTCTTATGTTTCTAATTTGCTCAATGGAGTGATAAATGTGGGAATAGGTCTCTATGAGACCTATAAGGGCTATTAAGGCCTAATTGAAAGGCGTAGCTACTTAAGTGTGACCCATATCTAATTTTTCCAACCTATGATAATAGTATTGAGATATGTAAGATGTATTAAGGGTTGAGGCAAGTTAAAAGGCCAACTAAGAAGATAATAATTATGAAGACTCTATAAAAGGTGAAACACAATGTGATGGTTTCCAGGCTTGTTGAATAGATGTGAGAGATTAGGAAGAAGAGGTGTGTGTGAGAGTTATGGAGTGAAGTAAAGGTTATGTGTGCCTATTGGATGGGTTATAGAGTAGAGTAGTTTAATTACTATCTGTATGACCTATAGGTTATATTTTTTATGTCAAGAATAGTGTTCTTTCAAGTTTGAATATTGAATGTGAGTGGAGGATAGATGATGTTTGTGTGACATTGGTGGTTTATTTTAGAGGTAGATCAGAGTGTGGACTATGTAGTTTGTAAATTTGAAGAGATATGATATACATAGTATATCCATAAAATTGGTAGGTAATTAGTGACCAAGAGATGTTCTTTTCATAGGTGTTGGGAGGGTACTCAACATCTAGGTCAGAAGGACTTTACCAATAGGTGGTTAGAAGGACTTGATCATCTTAGTGGTAGGTTATCCTTGTGAAATAAGTGTTTAAATAAATCCAATTATAAGGATTTGAACAATAGGTGGTTAGAATGACTTGATCATCCTAGGGGTAGGTGCTCCTAGTGAAACAAGTGTTTCATTAAATTCTAGTTAGAAAGACTTGACCAGTCTCATGTTTGTGATCATATTATAGGACAAGTAATCCATGTGTTTGTAAGCTTGAGAGTGGTTTTTATTCTCCAAGAGGGTTTCCCATATAGATCTTGTATTGTGTGTATAATCTTGCATTATCCATTGTTTATTTTTATGAATGACTTATATATTCTATGAATGCTTGTGGTAATTGAATAAGGGTTTGAAGGATTGGAATAGAAGTTGAAATGTCTTATATCATTGATTCACCCCACTCTTAGTGATTGTACCTATAACACATATCTTAACCAACTATACTATAATAGAACCAAAATTTTGGGGTCTTTATCCTTAGTTTTGCTTGACTAAATACTAAGCACATGCCTAAAGGAAAGGAAAAAACCAACAAGATAGTGCACTAATATATCACACAATTAATGACTGTTATAAAAAAAAATTCACCCTAAGGAGGGATACTCCAGCCTCCTTAAATTTGGAATAACATTGAAACACCTCATATGTTTTGGGTGACAATTCTTAGAGGTGAGTCTCTAGATTTAAGGGTTAGCTCCATTTGCATAACACCTAAAACTACCACTAATCTACTTGATTTTTAAAAAAAGGGATAGAAGGAGATTAATACTAATATATAAAAATCTATGTACCAATATAAAATACATGATCCTACTTGAACTTTGACTATGGAAGACAACTTGAAAAACTAATCTTAAAATCTATGGTTCTCCTAATAAAAGTGTTTCAACATGACGGTAGAATGTAATGCATTTATCAAGATAGATGGATATTATGTATTATAATAGATATTATTAGTATTATTTACAATTAGAGACACTCAAAGAAACCATTTAGACATCATGAAACCTGTTATAAGGTAGATTACTTACACAAAGCATGTAACAGAGATGAACACAAGGAGAGATAACTATCACTTACCATTCAATCATAAACTAATTAACACACTTATACAAGAATTTAAGAGATAAAAACCAGATTGAAATATTTATTCCAAAGGTAAAATTAGGATTGAAATTATCAGGGATTTACCATATCAAATTTATATAATCTATAATGCCAAAAGAGGCAGCTTATATAGAGAAATGAGGAAGAGAGAGAGAGAGGGGTGTAGAGGAAGGATATTGCCAAATGCCCACATGAAAGTTATAAATAAAGAGTTATAAAATATTTAAATACGTATATAAGGTAATATGTATATCCTATGAAGATGCTTCACTATCCAAGTGATGTAGGAGTTAGATTACTTACTTGACACCTTGGTCATCTTCTTCAAAACTGACCTTCTTTGCATAAAAATAATGATAGATTGGTTTATTAATCATAAATTCACAATTAATGACTTAAAATTTTCTCATTTAACACATTTTATACATTTATAAACTCCCTTGATCTGAAATTTAAGTGGCAATCATCATTCATATGCTTAGGTGTCTTGAAACTCCTTCATCTGCCATGCCTAGCCTTGTCTAAATGGCTCAAAACTTGAATTATAATTCATAAAGGGAATAAATTTTAATTAAATGAATTAAAATACCTTATTATACCTGAATAAATCTATTTTGGTTCATGAAACAACTCTCAATACTTCATTTTTCTCCTCAAGCTCTCATTAGGCCTCTTTTCCTTATATCCTTAAAATAATGTAAATCTCTTTGTGTAGGATAGTGTGATAATGATAATATGAAATTGAAGACATATGTTATGATATATTATGTATTTAAAAATAAATTACAAGTTTTATGTCTTGAGAGTGAGTGGAAGTATATTTTTTCTATTGTTCTCTTCTCCTAATTAGGCCTCCTTGCCTAGAAGATTGATTTTCTGTGCCAGATCTCTCCCACACATGTGAAACCAACAATAAGAATGTGATTAAATTTTCATATCCTATCAAAAATATCCATGCCAAATTTGAGGTTTTGAGACCCTATGTAAGTGTGAGAACCATGAAATGGTCTCAAAACCTAGTCTCTTTTAAAGCCTATTTAAGACTACCTTGAAAAATCAGGTTTATTTGATCACTTACAATCTATATTATACATATTTTTGGGATTAAATATGTGTAATACATACAAAATTAACTCTTAAAATATTTTTAAAGTTTTCCATTTTCCAAAACCCTACAAAATACCTAAAAATATTATAAAATAAGGCATTTAATGCAGTTTGTATAGTTGCAAGAACATAAAAAGTGCACATTGAGAATATAATTAGAGTATAAAACAATGTTCAAGAGGTTAAAGGATAAAAATATCTCATCGTATTTGCTTTAGAGATCAATCTTCCACATCAGGTTCTTACTAAGATTCTAGGAGGGTTTGTAGTGACTTAGGTTCTTAACAACTGCTCATAAACCCTTAGACCTTAATCCTTGAACTAATGCCACAATTTTAAAGTGAATTAGACCCCTCAAAATTTTATAGGATATTAGGTCCCCATGCATTTTTTCCATATATTTTTGAGTGAAAGAAGTTGGTATTCAAGTTTTAAATAGGCCATTGGATAGGGGTTTACATTCTTAGACTTTGTTCATGCATGTTAGGGAATTGATCCAATAGATGATTCTACAATATTTAAGTTCAGGGATCTATTTCTCATCCTTGAAAACCACTAGGTTCCATGCATAGGTTCATGATCATACCAGGTGACATAAAATTGGTCTAGAGTTGTAGTCTTGCATTAATTGAGCTTAAGGTGGTTTCTAAGGCTTAAGTACCACTTTTATTTCCTTACTCTACCTATGGGTACCTTATTAGGTTCTATGAAAACATTTAAAACTTATCAATTCTCTCATATTCTCATTTTACCCTAAATAAGACCACTTATTCATGACTGTTCATAGAGTCTACTTGGGTAGTGTTCTTGGTTTTAGGCTCTATAGGCTTGAAAAGAGCTTATCTACATTTCCACTATTTATTACTGAGTATGAGGATCATATGTAGATATAATATCACTATTAAACAATTCTAAATATATTTTATTTTCCTTAAGCCTCCTCTCTTCATTCTAAATAAGAAACCTTCACTTAGCTAGGTAGGCAAGTTTGTAACTTTATTGGCTATGAAGGCAACTTTTAGAGAGTATATTAGTTATATTATATATGATCTCCTTTTTAATTACCATGACTTAAAATGGTTTCATAGTGTTTACATTCACCTGAGTTAGAATTCAATGTTCCTCATATACACTCTATTTTCTTTTCAACTTAAAACTAGACTGCTTCCCTGAACAAACCTATAGGTGGTTATGTTTTTGAATACATTTTAGGATTTAGGACTTCAAATAAAACTCATTTAACATACCAATTAATTTTTGTATATTATTTATATTTTTTAACCTTTTCAAGTTTCCAAAAACCATACATCTTTCCAAACATATACTTGTTTCCTGCTTGTGTCTAACATATGGTTGTAGATGGTCATTTGGGGTCTTGACTATGCTTAGGCTTATAAATTGAATGAAAGTAATTGGACACTTAAATAACCTCTATCAAAACATTTTGAGTTCATAACCTTTCACTAACCCTCTAAATCTTTATCAAAGCACTAGATCTTCACTTGTATACACATATTAGCTTATACCTTCCAAGGCATGGGTGTAAGTGGTCTTTGGAGAAGAGTTTGACATGAACTTGGAGATTGATATTATCAACTATATCATGGAAACTTGAAATAATTTAAATTTAATTTTAGGTTAATTTTCACTATCTCACAAGGCCCACTGTCTCTTTCATATCATTTACAACTTTTTCCTTCTTATCTTCATATGCAAACCTATGTATGAATATTAGTTAACTCAACTCTCTTTTGGATTTCAAATGGTTATGTGCCTTAAAAAGTATGTACCTTTCAAATTTTATGTCTACAATTATTTATATTTATTTTATACACTCTTCCTTGTATGAATAAATGATTCTTGTCCAAAATGAGGAACTATAGGTTTAGAGCCTATAGGTCTACCTTTTGCTTAGGTGGACTACTAAGAATAACTTCTTGAGTCTTAAAGCTTGGATATTGTATCAAATATTTTCCAATTACCATGTGATTTATCTCAATGGTATGTATACTTCTTACTAACACCATACAAGTATCAAATTTTCTCATTTGTATATGCATGACTATAGCAAGTTAGCTCATGTACACAATTTATGAATAGAAGTTGGACTCTCTTCTATGTTCATGTTCTTTTGATAATGGTAGTGGAGTCTATTAGG
Organism: Torreya grandis; assembly: GCA_037957365.1. Taxonomy (NCBI): domain Eukaryota; kingdom Viridiplantae; phylum Streptophyta; class Pinopsida; order Cupressales; family Taxaceae; genus Torreya; species Torreya grandis. The sequence continues at coordinate 1,145,045 of JARHVA010001115.1, read as the reverse complement.
ATCAAATTAATGTTTGAATGAGAGTGTCATATATTATCCACTACT